>JALMQS010000411.1:1973404-2029620 GCA_024734495.1 Forficula auricularia
GAATTTCTTCAAAATTTGAAGAACACTGGAATGACTTTTTCCCAAATTGAATATAAGAGCTCAAATTGGTGATAGAAGTAGATTTTAAATTTATAAAAAATTTACAAGAAGTTTTCATCTGCTAGATCAGAGATAAAAAATGAATTATTTTTATATGTCAGAAGGGTTATTTTCACCCCCTCGGGAATCGAATCCTTCTAATTCTACTTATGAGTTTTTTCAAAGTAGCTCCTCACAAAGCATTTGATAATTTTTTTTTTTAATTTCGACCCTACATAAATTCTAACCTCTCTCAAAATCATCTGCTTAAAATTTTTGATTTTGAGGAAAATAAATACATTAATATACAGTAGAGCGTCGATAATTCCGATTAATTGTGACCCTGTCCGGATTTTCGAAAAGAACCAAAAAAGGTCGTTTGAGTTCATATCAAAAGAAAACTTGCTAAAACCGTTAATAATTCACTTTAGTGGTTAAATAATTAGAGCAGATAAATAAAACCATTAATTAATAATAATGTATTTTAATGAAAGAATATACCTACATACATACGTAATCTACAAAATGTACATTGTTCATACATATGTATTTACAGAATACTGTACAGTTTATACTTTTTTTCACCGTAATTGAATCCAGATTATCGACGCCGACGGTCCGGATTTTTGACATCCGGATTATCGTCGCTCTACTGTATATAACTTCTAAATTTCAAGTTTATATCTCATATACTTTATGAGCTACAATATGCTCTCGAACAGACATTATAGTGACAGTAATAGAGACCCATTTTACTTTTGAACGGAACTCTAAAAATGGAATTTACACTTATCGGACGTTATTTAGATTTATCTAAAATTCCGTTTAAATATTCTTTAAATTGCAATCCATTTTATTCTTTTTTTTTTTTTTTGTTAAATGATTCTACCTACAAACAAGAAAAAGATTTTATTTCAATGGAATGGATAGATTGGATAGGTGAAGGGGGGTGTGGAGGTAGACTGGAATAAAAAGTGATTCGGACAATAAAAGTAAAAACCAAAAACGAGAGAGAGCGGGGGTGGGGGGGAGACAAAAGTAGAGGGTAGTTGGAAACAGAGTGGCTCATTTGCAAATTGACCTCCCCTTCCCGGGCTCACCCCCAGTCGATCCTTCATTCTGCAATCGAAGCTCGAATCTCTATCCACGATCTGTGAGATGGGCGAGGGGGCAAGTGACTTGTTTTCCCCCAAGGTTCACTTCTACCTTAGCTTTCCCTCTGATTCGCATTCACCTCGCCATCTACTTTCACATATACACAATTTACATACACACACATATATATATATATAGGTAAATGATTTCGATTTTAAATCCTCGTTTTAATCCACTTCTGTATTGATACAGAAATACGATAAAACCGATGATAAAGAATAAAGAACTCTTCTTTTACATAAAAAACAAATTATCATTTTTACTTTGCCATACGCAGAATGGGGAAGTATTTTATTTCGCTCAAAGAAATTATATAGAAAAATATTATAGGGAAAACCTTTTATTAAAATAATTTTCTTTTTTAGGCCGCTATATTTTAGAAAATTTTATTTGTTAAATTAATTAGAAAAAAAGGTTAAAAACATTTTCAAACTGGGTACACTCTCCTTGAAAATCTAGCACTTTGTTCTTATCAAACGATTTCAACTAGAAATCCGAACTTAGCAGGAATGTGAATTTTTAAGGTTCCGTTTAAATAGTAAAACAGGACTCTCTTGGTGTCGCCTCAAAATCCTTCTGCCAGACCATTAATTAAATGTGATGAAAACTTGAAATATAGAAGTTATATGTATTCATATAAAAAATCAAATTAAAATTTTAATCGAATGATTATTTTGGGCTGGTACGAATTTCAATTGAAGTCAAACATAAAAAGTATATATATTTTTTTTATCATAGAGTGTGAGCTATAATTGTAGAGATCATTAAATAGAATTATTTTTATTTTTAAAAATTTATTTCGATTTAAGAAGTGTAATTTCTTTTTACATGTCAATGTTTAAAAAAGAATCAACTTAAAATTAAGATAAAATCCCGCATATTCATTCATCTCTCTTTATCTACGCGAAATAAAAACAAATTTGATTCTTAATTATTTTGGGAGTTATAAGGTACCAAATGCGGTCCAACTCCCACTTAGCCAGCTAATTATTATTCAATTTTGTGACAAATTTCTGCTAATTAATATTGTAATATGAAAATAATTAAAATTATTTAATGAATTTTGTTTTTGATTGAAAATTACAAACTGGTTAGTGAATATTATGGTTCAATGATATCGCGACGCTGGCCCTGTAGAGGGTTGCTAGTATTTTTTTTTTTTTATTTATTTAATGTCACAAGGAACAAAGCCCATTTGAGACAGCACAAAAGTAGTGTTAGTAGGGTTAGTGAGGGAGCCGAGTTTCTCAGCCAGTAGAAATTTTTTATTTGCCAGCTAGGATTGAACCTGACCTCCACTTCAACATCGTCATAATCGATCGATGCCGAAGCGAAGCCAGTGCGTTAGCTGACTGAGCTCCCGGACTCCCCTAGTATTTTCTAATTGTAGAGAAATCAGTTAATTATGAGAATATGGAAGTGTAGGTCTCAAAGCTGATCTCAGCCAATCTATGGTAGCCTAAAACTCTATCACAAACTTCTCGAAATTCTAGTCCAAAAGCCCTTGTTGTCCTGATTCATAAATAAATATTTAATATTCAAAGACTCATCTTTCATTAATATTAAAATTTTGTTAATTCAAATATTTCTTAATATTGAACTTTTTTACTTTATCCAATGCGAAGCATGGGTAAAGTATTGTAATCGCTCTCGCGCCAAGCGGGACTTCAAAGGGTCCTCAGGTAAAGACTACGGAACCCATGGACTCAATTAAGGTCACAAATTGTAGTATTCAATTAGGTTGAATTTTAGCACGTGACGATTTTGCCAAAAATTACCAGGGATCTCGTCGAGAGGCCAAAAAGTGCCATTTTTTGGAAGTGCGTGGGGATGGATGGATGGATGTATGTATGTTATCGTTTTTTTCGTCCACGATTTTTTCCACACCTTTGCACCGATTGAAATGAAATTGAAAACCTACCATTAGTTTAACAAAATGAAGCGCTGATTAGTTTTTGGTACATATCGGCCCACAAACATTAGTACTTTATTTCAGTACTTTTTTAGTTTTTTCTAAATATCTTGAAAATGACTTAACCAATTTTGATGAAATTTAAAATCCTAATTAAGTACCTTGGGGACAACAAAAAAGGTTAAATAAAGTTTTTAGTAAAAGTATATTTTAAAGTACTTTACTCTAGAGTAAGATTGTACTTTTTTTTAAATTCCTTATTTTACCAAAATTTAAAAAAAACTTTAAAATTTATTCATTTGATCGGTAATATAGCTCATTTAAACTTGTTTAAGTAAGAATGGTTAGGCTTCTCGCTGTGAAATGATAAAAATTTGGGAGGAAATTTTATAAGTAACCATAGCAACTGCGTTGTTTTTTTGTCCGTTATCTTTGCTGAGACATGGAGGAATCGAGTTAAAATCAAAAAATAGTGATTGATTCTGATCTAATACTTGAGGAATAACCATTCTACATTAAGTTTTGACGTTTCGGTTATTATTGGTAACCATTGCTGAAGACATGGAGGAAACGGCTTAAAATCAAAAATAACGATCGATTCTTATCTAATACTAGCGGAATAACCTTATTGCATTCCATTTTTGATGTTTTGACTATTAATGGCAACCTCTACTGATAACGTGGAAAAATCGACTTAAAATCAAAAAGACTAAATTCTTTTGTAGTAAACAACTCAAGTTTGAGTTGTTTGCCATAAATGAATTTAGTCTTTTTGATTTTAAGTCGATTCTTCCACGTTATCAGTAGAGGTTGCCATTAATAGTCAAAACATCAAAAATGGAATGCAATAAGGTTATTCCGCTAGTATTAGATAAGAATCGATCGTTATTTTTGATTTTAAGCCGTTTCCTCCATGTCTTCAGCAATGGTTACCAATAATAATCAAAACGTCAAAAACCTAATGTAGAATTGTTATTCCTCAAGTATTAGATGAGAATCGATCACTATTTTTGATTTTAACTCGATTCCTCCATGTCTTCAACAATGGTTACCAATAATAACCGAAACGTCAAAATTCAATGTAGAATGGTTATTCCTCGACTATTAAATGAGAATCGATCATTATTTTTTACTTAAAGTCAACATGAACTGCAAATAGCAAGTGATATCTGATTAATAATAAAGGAATAAACATATTAATATTTCAAATGAATTTGGATAAAGTTTAGCAACGATCCGTTGCAGTTTATTTTTATTAAAATTACAAAGGATTTCCTATAAATATGGGTCGAGAAGAGATTGTTAACTAAATGCTAATAAATGTAATGTATCTAATTTTAATTTAAAATTAAAATTAAATTGGAAACAAAATTGTTCATGAAATATATTTATAGAAAAAAACAAGACCTAACAGTAAGAAAGATCAAAAAATCCAAGAGGTATAATGTTAATAAATAAAAGAAAGTGAGGAGAGAAGTCGATTAGGCGTGTTTCAAAAAGTATATGAAATTTGAAATAGAATAGATGCAATACACCAAACTTTTGCTTCACATTGGTGCCCCAGAAGCGGCCTTTTATTTCAGGCTTTTTGGTTTCTGGTGGACAAATTTGAAGGGGAAAATTGGAAGGATAAGTTCAAAGTGGGGGAGGTTATAAGGGGGTCTAGTGTTACGCACACATCATTTATTTTTTGAGTTTAAGAGAAATTCATTTTAAACCCTAGCAACATTATACTTAGTCATATGGTCACTGGCCTATCAGCTATAAGGGAGCATATCTCCCTTCTTTTTCTCGCTCCAAGCTTATGTAATGAATTCTCTTGTCACTATCATAGAAGATTTTTTTGTCTGATACTAGAGCAGCTCGCCTTCCTCTCAGTTCAATTAAATGAAAAACAATGAAGAAAAAGTAGAAGAGCTCGAGGAGAATGGAAAAAATGCATAAAATTAAAAAGAAAGGCATAGAAAAAGTGAAAGGATGGGGCTGGAATTTTTTTATAAATAGGTTCGGTATTTCATTTCTAACCCCTTTGAATCCCCTTTCGACCCCCCACTTTCATCGTCTACATTATGCTTTCATTCTACTATTTTTCATATTCTATTCACTGTTAGAAATGAATTTACAAAAAGTTGCAAATATTTTTTTCTAGTGGCTTAAAGCTAAAAATAATCAAGAAAGCTGAATAAACGTTGCTAATTGAAAGTTTTGGACAATTGGATATTTACATCTTCGGTATCTAATCATCATCATAATTAATAAAATTAAATTTTGAACAAAATGGTAAATTTTTTGATTTATAAGAAACAAAATATTTTGAGTATGACTATGATTTTCACCTAAATTAAATAATTAAAACAGCAAAAAATATTTTAATTTAATGAAAAAAAAATTACTTGCTCTAAAATTAGTATTTTAATTTAGGTTAAATAATAATAATAAGAAACACATTTTAATAAAAAATATCCCTCATTAAAGGTAGAAACATGACCCAATCGCTATTAAAGAGTTTGCAGGTTTGGCACTAGTAAATCAGTTATGAAGTGTAGAGAACCTTCATTTAATATTTTTCAGTTTCCAAACTTAGTATTCTATCCATACATTTTCGGAAATGGACATTTTATTTTTTCAGTAAACTGTATATGAGTAAGCTGAAATTTGGCACACACTTTCAGCCTATGTGAATGTGAATATAAACTTTTCAGTTTATTAGATACAATAAAAGTTATTAGATACAATAAAAGCTCGAACAAGCGCTTTCGCCAACTCTTATATCCCTATGACCTCCAGAGACTGGAACTCGCTCCCTGCCACCATCTTACCCGCGACTTATAACCTTCAGCTATTTAAGACCCGTATCCACAGATACCTTCGACCCCCGCCCAACCCATAAAATTTTTTCTTCTTTTTTTCACGATGGAGGGGCCAACCCAGGCCTTTGGGGGTTGCACTTTTTGGTGTAACTCCTTCTCTCATCATTATCATAAAAAAAAATAATAAGAACTTTACGATTCAAATTTTCCTGATTTGTTGCAGTGTCCAACTGGAAATCCTAAAATCTAATCATAAGTAATGAATGTACATTGATGAGGGAGTCTAAAATTCAAAATACGAAGATAATTTAAACTATATTTTTATTCATAAACTGACGTTTCGGAGGCTTATTCCCTCCTTCTTCAGGGGTTTGAAAAATCAGAGAATTAAATCTCATGTGAAATTCCCCTCTGACTCCTCTCTCAGTGGCAGCAACAATATTATATCGTATTTCATTCTCAGAAGAATTTAGTGTAGTCACTTCACACCTTTCAAAACCCTGAAGAAGCCTGAATAAGCCTCCGAAACTTCGGTTTATGAATAAAAAGATAGTTTAAATTATCTTCTTTTTTGAATTTTGGACTGCCTCATCAATATCCACTCAATTCACTTATCAGCCCGTCTCCAAAAATTACTTCAATCTAATAAGTATTTTTCTTTTTTTTTTTTTTTAATATATAAATATTTAGGCACCAGAATAAACTTTCTAAGACCTTAAAATAAACAAACAAACAAACAAAAAATTGAAATTTTTTGATTGATCCCAATAGTGAGCAGCCCATCGGACTTCGCTTGCCGAGCGTTCCGATTGGATTATAAGAAATCGATTAAGCTCTCTCATTTGATTCGGATTCAGTCGGAGTCAGCAGCGATTTTTTTTTTAATAGTAATAAACGCAGAGTCTGATAACATTCATGGACCAACAACCAACCACATATGCTATAAATAAAAAGAAAATATTAATTAAATTCTTAAATAACGAACCACAAAAAAGAAAAAAATAGAGGAGATATATATCTTTACTCTTATTAAAATAGATGATTAACAAAAATCCTATTTAATGAAATATCAATTTAAAAAAATGTATATATATGGGAAAATGATGAGGTAAGGTGTTTTTTTCTTTTTTGTGTTTTTTAATTAAATTAGTTGCCCAGAAAATGGTTACATTTCATTCTTCACTTTATTACCAGATAGAATAAAATAATATCCTCATAAAGTGGTCGCGTTATATAAGCTTTTGCGTTAACAGAGAGAAATAAACTCTGGACATCAAGAGGGCGGTCGAGGTATACATCCAAAGACGTGTGTAGTGTGGTAGGGGTAGTGGGGTCGATCTCATATATGAAATGTGCTCTCACGAGGCCTGGCGGTCTATAAAATTAGTGGATAGGTTTATTGCCTGCAGGCGTACAGAGAGACACTCTCTTCCTCTTGTGTGCCTACTTTCAGATATATATGAATTCCCAGCTGTCGGGTGACAGCGAACAAATTCGTTCAAATGAATTTAATATTTACGAAAAACAAAGAAAGAAACATATCAAGAAAACTAAAAAAAATGGGGGAAATAAATAAGAATTCAAAAATCATAAAGATTCTGAAATTCAAATGGGGGTTTTACTTATGGAAAGTGGTGTAGGTCAAATGGGGGCTCTTTCATAAAAAATGGTTCGAATGCGAGTTCGGCCTCTGTACTAAGTGCGTACACACTTTAAGGGCCAGTTGTATGTCGGTTTGTAAAGTCTTTGTTAGTAGACAAACGGTCAAAGCTTAGTATTCACCTTGTGCCTGGCCGGATTCAAAGCTTTCATCTGATTGGCCGTCCGGCCGGGCACAATGTGAATACTAAGCTTTGATCGTTTGACAACTTAACAAAGACTTTACAAATCGACATACAACTGGTAGTCCAGTCATCGAATGGTTTATAGAAAACATTGAAGAGGGTAGAATTTTTTTCTTATGGAATGTGTTTGGGGTAGTTAGGAGGTAAAAATACTAAAAGTCCCCAGTCCTAGCTACCGGGCTTAGGGGTGGGAGGGGGTGGAAATGTCCCGTTTTTTGGTTTTTTGCTTATATCTCAAAAACGGTGGTTCGTAGGGAAAAAATTATATTGATCAAAATTAAAGCTTATAAAATTTGATATAAGATTGCTTATATTTAATTTTTATCTATTCCTTATGGTTTTTGAGATATTCACCCGCGAATATCGTTAATATATGAAAAAAATCAAATTTCCTATGTTTTTCGTCAAACTTTTGTCTCTAGCACCTCAGCCTTTCGTTTTACAGTAAAAGTCCTCTGAAAAGAAGTAGCGCTTGACTAGAGCAGGCCTGGCCAATCCGCCTGGCCTCCTTAGGTGCGGCCCGCGGTCATATATGACGAATTGATTTTTTTTAATATTGGGTATTTCAGAATGAATTTTAAATCACATTAAATTAATTAAAAGAAATAGCATTCCCTATAATTACACTTGACGCAACCGAAGGAGCCCGATCACTTGCGGAAAAGCTCGAAGACATTTCAATATTTTCCTTTAGGGGCCAGGTCCTTTAGAGCCAAAGATATGGTAGCTGGCAAATAAATAAATGAAACATGCATAAAATAATTAAAACTTTATTCTTATTGTTTATCCCACAGTTTAAGATTTAAGTCTTGACATTTCCAAGTTAATGGTTTTGTCTTACTTTTTATCAAAGATCAGATTATAAAGGGGTGGAAATATTAGTATTGCTTTACGCTTCTACCCCAGTGAGATGGAAACAAAGCGATTAGTATTTATCTTCTTTCATATCACTTTCTTAGTTATAATTTGAGCCTTATTATTTCTGACAGTAGCTTTTTTATTGTTCCCATATCTATTTATCCACATCTTTTTTCATTAAAGAAAGATGTCATCATTTTACCATCGACCCCTTAAGCATTTATCTTGCTCCTTTTCAGATAATACATCAATGAACACTTGTTATCGTTTCTTCCAGAATGATGAGTCTCACCTAACATTCTTCAGAATCAATTGAAGAGTTTATTAATATCATTTTGTCATATTTCTTTTCAAACTCTCAATTTTCCGTTAAATTTTTCAAATACTTATTTAACTGATTAGGAAATAGACATATTGGGGAGAAGAGCAAAGCAGCGAAACAAATATTAAAGGACAAATCAAAGAGAGTGTAATTTCGTTGATTCAAATTAATACACAGACACATATATACGAATCTATACAAATTATTACATGTACATTATATATTAATAATCATGTAGGTTTATAATTTTATTTATTTCACACTGCTTCCATTTTCAGTATTTTGATAAATATTTTATTTATTATTATTTTTGAGGATTAATAGAATATTCATTCAGGTTTCGAATAGACTAGTTCGTTCCAGGACAGTAAATTTTGTTAAATATAATAATACAGCTATTGTTGTAGTATCTGAAAGACATGTGGTGATTTTAAGTACTAATTGTATTTCTTTCTGATTTGTTTCAGCTGCTCCTCAAATGCCGCGGATTGAATTTAACGGCAGCCATGTGAACAGTGAAAATAATTTGACAGCACTTGAAGACACTGAAGCGAGAATTAAGTGCGTGAGTCGTATGGGGAACCCCCATCTTTCATCAAATGGTTCCTGGGTAAGTGGATTTATACCTATTTGAAAAAAAGGAGAAATCACAATTGAGGATCCTGCAGATATGTATTTGAACTATTTAATAAATTATTTGACTCAATTATGCGCGCTTTATTACCTTTGATAAAATAGTAAACATTACTGATAATTTCTGAAAAACAATACATATCTGACCTTTTGTTACATGCATTTTTGTTTAATTGAAAAGATTTAGTTTGCCTAGAGTAGCAGAGTTTTGATGATTCATAAGGAGAAATCAATGAGATTGTCCTCTGCTTGATGCAAATATATATATATTAATTATAAATTATTTGAATATAGTTTTTTAAGGTTTGAAGTTCATCATTAGTCTTTTTAGTTAGAAATATCTGTGATTTCTTATGGGTTGAAATACCCGATTAAATGTAGATAAATTCGTTTTGTTGTAATAGTAAGCTTAAAGAGAAACAAAGAGGTTGTCTCTCTGCGATGCAAATAAATATATATTTAATATATATATTGGTGTATGTTTATTTGCATCAAGCAGAGGACAACCTCTTTGCTTTCTGCATGATTCACCAACTCTGCTACTCTTTTTCAATTAATAGTAAGCTGCTCACTCAACAATTGAGAGTACATCGACCTTAAAGGTATTAGAATGATTTCTCTTTATGAATTTTTGTTGTTTAAAATTTGGATAATTTGCAAATTTATTCTTTTTTCGAAATTTATTTCTTCATTCAAAATATTTTGCCTCTTAAATTTCAAAATAACTAATCTATATTCTAAACAATTGTCATTGATAAAGGGAGAATTTCTCCCGAAACGTTTGAATATTTAATAAACGTTTTTATAATAAAATCAATATGATTTTACTGTAGGTAATAGAAAATTAAAATTAAAAAAATTATCCAGCAAACCTTCGATTTACAAGATTCACAAAAGCATTGAGAAAATCGAAATCGTTGAATTCAGAATCTACATCTCATATTGAAAATCTATAATTCTGATGTTCTTGTTTTAAAATAAACTAATATCAGAAAATGAAAATTTTCCATATTTTTTTACTAATAATAATAAATCGATACTGTGTAATTCAGTTCCGTATAGTATAGAAAGTTTAGGTGTATTTTGATAAATATAATTTTTTTCTTGTTTCTAGTGGATGCAAATGGGGAAGAAGAGTTAACGAGCGCCCATCCGCAGACCAACACAACAGAGGTGGATAATCCGAAAACTTGGCTGGCATCCTCCGTTCTTGAATTTATATTTAAGAAAAGAAAATACGGGTCGAAATTGAAATGCGTCGCTTATCATCAGTCGAACGTGAAAGGTTACCTTGAGACGAGCGTACGAGTTGACGTCAGATGTAGAATCTTACACGAGCAAAAAAGAACCCACTAAAGAATATTTGAAATTTGATAGACATAGGATATTTTTTCCAATATATATTTTTTTATTTTTTTAAAATTGACTAGGTGACATACCGATCTTGGAAGAAAAGAATACTGATTTTGAAAAGTTCAATTTCCTAAGGTAAACAAAAAACACTTTCATCTATAACCTCTACATCTCATAAAAAATAACAGCTTTAGAGTAGTTTTTCAGAAAAAATTCGAAAACTCTAAAAAAGACATATACGTAATATAATATTCACTGGTTGGTCGATTTGAACGAAAGCCTTCACTTTGCTGTCTCAACCTCGATACCTAACATGAGTTTTAACTAAAAAAGTAATCTTTAAAGAATTTGGTGTCGGTTCTAGGTGAAACATTTTAATAGATAATAAGTAAAAATATATTTTACCTAATATCTAAAAAAAGTCTTTATGATATCACATCAAGCTTAGATGGATAAAGCTATAAATTGCTTTTCATGCACTTGGGTCCAATTCCTTGAAGTCAACACAAACTTTCTGATATGTGATCAAAATTATCCATGTCGGGTCAGCAGATTAGTAAATGACAATCTCTCGTCATTTTTTCAGAAATGTAAGGTCTGCTATCATAGACAATTCAAACTTTGAAGAGAAAATTATTATTGCCGATAGTAAGAGAGTTGAAATTATAAGTGATACTTGGGTGCGATTCTCAATAGCCTATAAGCAAACTTATACATTAAATTGAAAGTTTTTGCCGAGAGTAGCAGAATTTTTATATATTGAAGGAGACAATAAAAGTGTGTCTATCTGCTGGAATTATAAATTTTGTTTAGTTTATAACGAGACTATAGTTTCGAGATCTTTGCCCTCTTCATCAGTCTTGTAATAGTCTGATAACTGGTTATTGTAATAGACTGATGAAGAGGGCAAAGCCCTCAGCTGTTCTCAAATAAATAAAATTTATAATCAGCAGAAGATACCTCCTTAAATATTCCTTCAATACATATAGAATCCTATAGATTAAATAGATTACACTCCTATGGCTCTTCTTTTATAAATTTTTAATTTCATATTGATTCCAATTTTAAGTCATTTTGGTAAAAAAAAGTTCATTGTCTTTTGTGGCAATGTTTTGACTCTAGAGATTACTCGTATACTTATTTGTCGAAGACTTCTACTCTTACTATTAGCAAAAATTCAGCAAACTAGAGCTGCTTCTTACAGAGAAGTAGAATTATTGATTCTTATGGTAGAAGAAATATTAAATATTGATACCCCGATGAGTTTCTTCCAATAGATGTCAACATGGGTGAATTTGCATTATTTTACATGTAATTAATTCAATATATCTCAAAGAAATGACTTATCATGATTTTCACCGATAAAAAATATTGTATTCTTCCATTGAAAATAAAAAAAAAAAAAAAAAAGAAAAGTTAAGTGAAGGAGGGAAAATCCTCAGAAACGTTGGATTTTGCAGTGAGAAAAAAAATGACTCTCTAATAAATCTATTTTATTCGAGAGAATTATTTTCACTAATCGTTGGGCTGCCTTCCATCACTTCTAAATTAAAATTTCTACTAGTCAGTCTCTCTTCGAAGAAAGAATTTCTTCTAATATAATAAAATTTAAATTTATAATATTGAAATTATAAGTAATTGAAAAGATTTTGATTGCCGAAAGTAGCAGAGTTGTTGATTCTCATAAAGAGAAATCAATGAAGTTGTCGTCTACTTGATAAAAATAAACATTTGTTGAGGTGACTAGCTTACTAATAGCAAAACGAATTTACCAACCCATGAGATATAACAGTTAGAATATTTCTAATTAAAAAGACTAATGAAAGTCTAACCTTTGAATCTATAGGTAGTCTCTAAAAATAAATTATATATTATATAGTATATGCATATTTATATTCGTTATATATCTGAATATCCAGTGGCGTGCGGTGCATGGATGCCGTGCATCCCTAAAATTTCAAACATTTAGAGTATTTTCATAAATATAGACTTTCAGGAAGATATTTAAATTTTCAAATTATTATCCGTTAATTCAAATATTTCTATAAAAAATATTTTTTGTTTTGAAAAGTATAATGGTTCTCAAAATGAAATAAATTGATAGCTTACTTTCAAGGGACAATAAAAATGAATGATTTTCCAAAAAGGGTCCGGATAGAATGTTTGAAGTCTCTGCCTGGTATATCTTCCAGTTCAAGCAGGTCAAAGACAAGTTCGGACGAGTTTTAGTCGAATAAAAATTGTTCTCGATGAGAAACTATTAAAATAGTAATAATACAAAAAAGTAATAAATAAAGATGATTCGAGAATTTCTGGACTAATCCATTTCTAAATACTCACAATACATAAGATCGGAAATAACTAAGATGATACTAATAATAGCAATAGAATTAAGAGAAATTTAAGATATTCTTGTAGGACTGGTTGATTTATTGTGGAAAATGGTCAATTTCCATCTCAGGGATTGTGGAATTTAAGTCACAAGAATTAATTTCTGACTCCTACTTTCACACAAAGCATGTATCCACGAAGCTCGCAAAATATATTTTTTAACAATCTAATGTTAAAGTTTAAATTTTTATTTAAATCACACATGATTACTTTATAATTATTTATTGAAACAAATAATTACAATTTTAATACTATTAAAATTGTAATTATTTGTTTCAATAAATAATTATAAAGTAATCATGTGTGATTTAAATAAAAATTTAAACTTTAATCAAATTAATCACAAAAATAAAAGCTTCAACAGCTTTATTACTAATCTAATGTTAAATTTGAAAAATAACGAAAATAATTCCCGCAATTCGATGAAATTTGCAAAAAAAGCGAAGATTAAAATAAAATTTCAAAAAATGAAGAGTACATTTTTGGACAGCATTCCCTAGTTGAAAAGTCACCAACCGCCACTGCTGCGTGTATATGTATATTAACATTAAGCAAACAATCTCATTTATTTCTTTTTGGAATAAGATTTTAAATAAGTGACTACCTATACAATAGTATTTCCGGAGATGTAATCCTAATGCTACTAATATTAAATGTTCATTTTTTTACTAAATGGAAATAATTTTTTAAAGGTAAATCATTTTTACATTTTTAAAAATTCTATTAGAAAATACTAATTCTATTTATTTCCAATCGAACAAAAAATCATTGCTTCTAATAGGTATTGCGATGAGTGGTGCGAATGATGGATGCGGAACCCAAAAAAAAAGTGGAGGGGGAAGGGGAGTCGAATAGAGAAGAAGAATTAAAAAAGTTCAATTTTTTTATTAATTGAGTTGATAAATGCATTGAGAATGAACTGAATGAGTGACGAGTGGATGACGAGTGAATGGGAGGGACTGCTGAAGTGGATGAGTCGAGGGTCGTATAAAGTGTTGTGCGAGGGGGACAGGGGGTCCGGGGGGAAGGGTGGTGTTGGATGGGAGTTTAGTCCATTAACTGCATCCCCGGGCATTAAAAAATATGTCTATCTATCTCCCTATGCGTAAGTGAGTGTAATAGACAGAGAGAGAGGATTTAATAAACGAATCACTCTTCTAAATATATAAAGTGAAGTGATTAAAATTACAAAAAAAAAAAAAGTATTGTATAGTAAATTAACGAACTGTTCTTTGTTCCATATTTTCGGAGACCAATCAGAATTCCAACGACAACTAACTAACTAAAATTACTATCTACTAAAAATATTAAATCATTTCAAAGCATAGATTACTATTGTTGTGGTGGATTTAAATTGAAAATGGCAATCTGAGATTTTTTAGTTTATTAAAAAGAATTATAGGAAAATGTAAAAAGATTTCCAAGACTCGGTTCGATTTCAGTCATTCTACATTTTTGAACAGGAAGTTCTTAAACTAGGAGTCCAAAATCTAATCAGATTAAACCTTGAGCTTTTGTGGATATCGAAATCCAGAAAAACTAACACACAAACATACAACCAGACATAAAATTAATTGTTTTTCTTCATGTTTCACGATTTGTACACACATTGAAAAAAATAAGTAAGTTCAATACTAGAGTCGCCTGGCAGGCAGGCTTTGTTGAAGTTCTAAAGCTACAGTCCTAAATCTAATCAGTTCTCTGTATTGAAATTACAAAAATGTTTGGCAACTTAAAAATAGAACATTTGTCAAAAGACTTGAAGATGCAAATTAAGCCTATTATAGTCTAAAATATCAAATAAAATCAACTAAATTTATATAAACTTAGTTATTTCCGAGGGGTGAACCGCGATTGAATTAGGTGCACACGTCTTTGGAATTATGTAGAATTATTTTGGAATTCATTAGATAATGCCCTTCATCTAGTGTCTTCTAGTTTGAAATGAGAAGAAGTAGGTGTATACGATATTAGGTCGCGATTCACCCCTCGGTTATTTCTAAGTGTGGTATAAGTTTGTATATTTATTTACATTAAGCAGAGGGTAAACTCTTTGACTATACTACTCTCCGAAAAAGAAGCCTTTTACTTTAATATAACAACCCTTCAAATCCTCATCTTTTTTTAACCGACTTCAAAAAAGGAGGAGGTTCTCTAGTCGACTGAATTTTTTTTTTTTTTTGTTACCTCATATCTCCGCCAATTGTCAACCGATTTTGAAAAATTTTTTTGCATTGGGTCCAGTCTAGCTTCCGATTGGTCCCATTTTTTTTTCGTTTTTTTTCATAGGTATTAGACCTTTTTTATTAGGTTTGTTTAGACCTAACCTCTTTGTTTATGAACCGATTTCGATGGTTCTTTTTTCATCCGAAAGGGGGTGTCTTAGGGATGGTGTCATATTAATTTGGTCAAGTTCTGATGATATAATCACTATTAATAACATCACTAAAAGAGAAAAATAAAAATAATTTTTAAGAAAAAATAAAAACCGACTTAAAAAATTAAATGCAACAAATAAAATACACTAAAAGGTATAAAATAATTATTATCTTATTTAGTTACAACTAAATGACGAAATATTAACATGAAATTACTTTTTGAAGTTGGTGCCAAACATATACCTTTTTATGAATCGCACTCGACGGATCTTAGTACGTTTGGCGGGTACGCTCGCTTATAGGTATAGTTTGTTTGGCACCGACTTCAAAAAGTAATTTCATGTTAATATTTCGTCGTTTAGTTGTAACTAAATAAGATAATAATTATTTTATACCTTTTAGTGTATTTTATTTGTTGCATTTAATTTTTTGAAGTCGGTTTTTATTTTTTTCTTAAAAATTATTTTTATCTTTTTTGCAATCCCTGAGGGCAAAATCTCTGTATAATACTGGAGTGTCAAATTCTAAGAGCGGATAGATTTTCTTCCAATAAAACCACCTGTATATGATATAGGATAAAAAGAAAAGCGGCTTGTTGGAGGTGGTTCTCCAGCGAAGCAACATCAAAATGTTCAATAATCAATTGAATTGGGAATTAGAAAAAACAACAACAACAATTCAAAGATAATAAATAAATGAAACAAAAATCCATTTATCAATAAAAAAGTAAATCATTTAAAATGTTTTAGTTCATTGTATGTATAAATAAGTTATCGATTGTTTTATTGTATAAATAAATTATACATTCTTTAATTATACGTCTGTGCTAATCAAAAAAACGTGTATGAATGTTCTTTAATAATTTATTTCTTATTTTCAAAAAAGCAACTTCATTCTAATAAAAAGATTTCATTCAAAAAAGAAGAGTTTCTCCCAAAACGTTTTCCTTCTTATAATTAGGGAAGTGTATCATTTATATATATATATATTTTAATAAATAAAATTGAAATATATCTTCTTTATTTTGATAATATACTTCTTAATTAGTAGAGATTGTGGTGTTGGTGCAAGGTGAAACATCTTTAATAAAGATAAGAGTAAATAAATATTATATTTAATATTTATTTACTATGAAACAAGTGACCAAGAATCTTAACTCATAGTAAATGAATATTAAATATAATATTTATTTACTCTTATCTTTAATATACTCCTTTTGAAAATTTATAAAATTGGAGGAGTTTAAAGTAATATTTTTTTCAAAACTCGAAAGCCCCCACAAATTTTACTAATATGGCAACTTTGTGTCAAAAATCAACCTGAAAAAACTTTCTACGATTTTTAATTTTTGAAATATCGAAATCAATAGAGACACTGGAAAAAACGGACAGTAAAATGAAAATCATTTTTTTTTAATTCGATCAAAACTTAAGTGATTATATTCTTCATATCTCACAGTTTTTTTTTGCACCCTCAATTGAAATACCTAATATAGTTTCGATAAATTAATTTTATATATTTATATGAATTCACTAGATAATTTTGGATGGCAGTCTTCAGTAGTAAATAGCGTTTTAGTTTATGAAAATTTTCAATAAAACCAAATATTTTTGGTTTAATTTCATATAAATTTTAGATATTAATTACACTTATTCATAGACATTCATTCATCATCAATTTTAATATAATAAAAATAATATATGAAAATATATTTGATTATATTAATATAGATAATGTACCTATAGGTATACGTGTAAAATACATTAAACGAAATGAAAAATGAAATGTTTTTTGACCAAAAACTAAAGCTAAATTTACTACTTAAGATATGGTCAACTAGTGTTGACCGAACTTTCTAATAAATTGATATAAATAAATAAAATTAAATTATCGAAATTTTTAAATTTATTTTAAATTGTGTCACAAATAGCCTGTGTTGTTTGAAGGGATAAAATTATTTTTACACGTTTCCCACACATGTCTAAACATGAATAAAGAAAAAAATAAATTGCAATTTTTTAAAGAATTCACTACTCCGGAATTCAACCAGTAAATCCTAATAAGTGATTTTTCAAAGAAATCTGAAACATAAATAAAAATTTTTTAATCATACTTAATGTATTTTTTCTGTTTGTATGTCTGTATTCTGATACTTATGATATGCCATAAACAAGAGACTTCGTTTTAGTGGCCATATGTTTGTATTTCTATAATAAATAATTTATTAGATTATAGGCCTATCTGCAGAAAATTTGACTGCACGTCTGTGCTGAATTTCACTGACAAAAACTTATTAAATTATGAAAATTCGCACAGAGCGTACCGAGTCTTAGAAATGTTTTCTCTCTTTCCTTGATTTCAAAAGTGACTTCGCCTCAACTTAATTTTAATTACATAACTTTTTACTCTTAAGTTTCTTGTTTATTACTTCTTTTTTCTTTCTTATAATTTTTTATTTATAGTTTAGGAGGGTGAAAGTTTTGCTCCATTACAATCCAAATATGTTCATATTCATATTTACAATCCGTTTAATCGAATAGCGACGAGACGAGGAGGAGAAAGTACGAAAAAGGGATAAATAGAGAATCCAGGGAGAGAGAAAGGGAGGATTTCAATTCATTTCTTGCTGACAATAATAGAACCAGAGAGGGGACGAGTTAGGGGATGAAGGAGTTTGAGTTTTTGGCGTGTAGTTAAATTGCGTTAGCGTTCATCGACGTCTTGGTGGTAAATCCACGCACACTCACTCACACACACTTTCTCCTGATCTTGTTTTTCTCATCATCCCCCGTTGACTGCGAATTTTTAATTTGATTAAGACGAAAATTTTAACTTGATAATGAAAAGCCTCTCCTTCTATTGTGCTCTCTCAACGCTTTTAGTGTCTAACTTTCAATCGAAACTCGTCAATTTATATAAATCTATATAAAGAATAGCTTGGTTGGAACCATGCAATGCTAATCTTTTCGGCCTCAAGTATGTGGAATCACACAAGGGTGATGTGGGATACAAATGTATCCCGAAATGCGATTTAATCATCTATTTGAATTTAATATACCCATGTGTCCTCCCGCATATTTAATGATTTTATTATTTTATTTATTTATTTAATTAGTACATATACGGGTGAGAGGGCCAATTAAAAATATTTTAAAAATATATTCACTTATTAATAATTATTATTATTTTTCGAAAAAATTATTCTTTTAATTCTAATTTTTGACCTGTCAAATATGTCGATAGTCACATTGTTATTTCCAGTCCTTAGGATGCGATCCATACTGGAATAGAATAAATTAGGTACAAAAATTTCTATTTCTAGTATGGAATTGAAGGCTAGTGGATTTTGAGTTTCATGGCCATTAACATTAAAAATGACTAGATTCAAGATCTGGGTACCTACTATTTATTTTACCATTGCCAAGGCTAGGTAAAAAGAGAAAATCAGCTTGGTCTCTTCTTAGATCAAGGTGTAAAAAGATGTAGGGTGATGTACAAGTGTTCATAAGAAAATTATTTTATCGGAATGTGGAGTTTAAAGGCAATATGTAATGTATTTTGAGAATTTGCGCTGAAACCGCTCAAGCTTTTGAATAAGAGTTTTATAGATACATCGACAACAAATAGACAGACGTGCAAGTGATAAAATCGTGAAGAAAAAATTTATATTTTTTTTTTATTATTATTTATTTTTATTTTTTTAATACCTGTCTCAAAGAGGTTTAAAATTATTTTGATGAAAAAAAATTCAACTGATATTGAGAAACGTTAAGACCTACAAAAAAGGCTTCTCCAATAAACAAGAGTAATCGTTAAGTGTGTGTCTAATCAATATTTATTTTGATATTTTTATTAGCTTTTGAGCTAGAGCTCACAATTGGAGAAAAAATTGAGTTTTTGCATCTTTTTTTTCAAATATACAAAAAGGGTTAAACAAATTAAACGAAATAGAGGTGGTAATTCGTATAGAAAATTTGGTATCCTAATGAAACGGAGAACGTTCTCTCATCAGATTGTATGAAGAAATTATATCTCTTTAAATATATATTTTTTTTTTTTTGAACTGAACAAAAACTCTACTTTATTCGTATACCCGGTTAAAATGCTACCTCATATTGCGTTTGATTAAATACAAAGAATTAGATGAACTTACCAGGTGCTGCGAATCTCTACTGCAGTAGCTCGTGGTAACCAACGCACCTCTTCCAGTACCTGGAATGAGAATAAAATAAATATTATTTTTTTCAACAAAATACCGTTAGTTAGTTTATCTTATATTTACTTCTTTCCAGATCGAAAAGATTAAAAATATTAGGGAACCCATAAAATTTATTCATCGTGGACTATTCAGTCCGAAGACAGCTTGGACACAACCACTAGCCTCAATGACTCTATTCATCTACTTCTCTAAAAGTCTCCCATCTCATCATATCTTCCATTATCTGTAAAAAATATTCTAATCTTGGCCCTAAGAATACTTATATTTTATTAAAAAATATCACACAAATGTTTTTTGAGTTGAAATTTATGTGTCATTTGACACAAGCTTTCTCCACCCTTTCAAGCTATAAATATTAATTATTTAAACCAAATTCAAACTATTATTGTAATTGCAATTTTCAATCAAACCAATTATGTTCAGAAGAAATAAAAATATGAAGGGAAAAAATTTTTTTTTTAATCAAATCTTCTTTGGAGAATTATTTATTTTATTTGCTCGCTCATCTGTCATCAGATATTGTTCATAAAGTTTCTTTTTGACAGTTTGATTAACGGACAAAAAAGTGTTGGTGAATGTATTCCTGTAGGGTGGCAATACCACCATAATATGTATATGTGGGTTGTCTAGATGGAGCATGCGAATTTCAAGAGAGAAAATTATTCGATGCAATTATTTTTATTTTTAACCTTATTTATTTATTTATTTTTATTTTATTATATAATTTTAATCAAGTTTTTTATAAATATAAAATAAATAAATAATACCTATATGAATAAATAATAAAGTACATTTTTTATTTTATTATTAAATAATAATTTTATTATTATTATTATTATTTAAAATGCTCTCTAATTTTTTCAATATCACAAAAAATAACCTCTAAAATGTCAGATTCTTATCAATTAATGAAAAAGCTTATATTTTCCTTTTAATTAAAAAAAAATAATTAAAATAAAATAAAATTGAAAAGAAAATACATTTTTCAAGATTTTTAGATTGGTATTTATTCCCCAAATTTAAAATTTAATCTATTTTTAATAATAAATATAGAGAAAATAAATTTTTAGAAATTTTTTTTAATTTTTTATCAAATAAAATAGGAAGCAAAAACAAAAACTTTTTCAAGTCTCGCAAATTTCTCAATAAATTTTGGAGGTTATCTAAATAAAACATTCAATAAAAATTTAATAAAAATAATACTCTGATAAAAAGCAATCTGGGCATCATGGAGATCATATCCCGAGCTCCTACGAGTATATTTATACTCCCGTAAACCCCTAGTGAGTAGCTAACCCCCCCCTCCCGAAAAAAAATTTCTGACTAAGGCCTTGTGTAAACATACTAAATATCTAAAAGTCCTCAACTTCGCTAATCTCGCAATGAAAAATTTTTTCAATTTTAATTTAAACTAGTGCTTTCAAAAACCGGAAAAACGCAAAACCGCTTAAATGGTTTCTTTTAAGCTCAGTTTTGAGTAAAATCGGTTACTGGTATCAGATCAGATTATCTGAGTAACCGAGAACCCGAATAACTTGTGGACGGGTTATTTTAATAGAAAAAATTGAGTGACATCTCGAAATTTCGGTCAATAAAAAATATTTTATTATATAACAAAAAATATTATTTTCTAAAAATGCTTGTGAATTGCAAAATTTTGAGTAAGGTCAGGTGGGGTAACTGGGCCAGCTTCTTTTGTTTTCCCAAGGATAGTACTCCATATTTTTCCATCCTCACAATTTATTGATCTCGTGACTATATTGATTGAAAGATGAAATTTTCTTCAAATAATCTATGATACTTTCAACTTTTGATTATTCAAAATTTTGGAATTATCTTAAGTTGAATGTAAAGTTTTGCGGTTGGCCCAGTTAAACGCGTTGTGGGGTAATTGGACCAGCCCAGCCTATTTGCTGTTTTTTTAATTTTTAACATCTTTTGAGCAGTTGGACATGTTCCCCTATCCCTCAAGGCCCTGGCCGTAGGTAGAATTAGTCTCATTTTTATATGGATTAAAAATAATCAAAGATGTAAGCGATTCGGGGTAATTGGGCCCTGACTAGGCTGGCCCAGTTGCACCAAGACCTCTATTTTTTTTATTCTATTGAATTTTTAAGGTAGATAAGTTTAAACGCCAAGTATAATTTTTAAAATCAATTTTTATTACAGAAAATACAAAAAAAGTATCATAAATCAAACAACTAAACAAAATAATTTCATTTTACCCATTGAAATAAAGTTAAATAAGTTCCCTATGCTTAAGAAAGCCTTAATTAAGTACTTACTTAAGTCTCAATATTTTCAAGGAACTGGGTAAGGCAACTAGGTAAGAACATAACTAGGTAAATAAGTAAATAAGTAATTAACTTAACTAAGTACTTAAGTATACAATAAACTTAAAGAAATTTATCTAATTCAGGAACACTGAAAATTTCCCATCAAAATGAAAAAGTGAATTGCGCTAAAAAAAATGCGGTAAAATTAAAAAGCTCTGAGGTTACAGGACCCCTGGCCCAGTTGCCCCCGGCCCCAATTGCCCCAGTTACCCCACCTGACCTTATACTCTAGCTCAAAAATAATAAGAGTATCGATACAGCGATGCAGTTTCATAATTCAAACTTGTGTGTCATATTTCAGCAAATTAGATACAAATATTCTAAAGCTTCCTTTATAATGAGTCAATATTTTTTGAATTTATGCATTTTTAAACACTTCTATCTTCGGTCGTAACTACGAAAAGCTCCTGTTGTAAGACAAGAGGCTTTAGAGGCAATTTTAGTGCTTGGCCTTCCTATCCATAGAGAGATTTTGTTTCATATGTCAAGTACTTACACTTACATGAGGTCTTAATTTCCTATTCCAAAAAACGTCAACTCTACTGAATAGATACCTATTTATTATTTTAGTTTCACACACTATTATCTATTTATTAGTATAGAGAGAGCTTATAAATTTGAATGTTATGACGCAGTGAATTTTTATTATTATTATTAAGCCCGAGTTTTTAACTACTAATGTCTGCAGACTTCACTTTATATTTTCAACCCCCAGCATCAGTCTAGTAACCCTTTTTAAATCATCCATCCCCGGCGCCACTATTATCCTTCAAAAAAACATCAATAAATCATTAGCTTTATATTTTTTATTATTTTATTTTAAAAATTATTGATAAACAACGAACAAATAAAATGGATTGACGGATAACAAAATATATATTTTTATAGTAATTTATATAGATAGATAGCTAGATTAAAGAATAATACTATACAATGAACAAATATACCGATAGAATTAAAACATTTATATATATATTATATATAAACAACACCCTATACATTTTTCAGATATATAGATAATAGATATATCATCTGATCTTAGTATTTTATTATTGAAATCATAAATAATCATAACAATTTTTCACATATTTAGTATATTTTTTTGAATTTGAATTTATTTAATTCTGTTTTCTATTAATTTTATTCATTATGGAGATAATAAATAAAATATACATAAAGAAAACATAAGAGGTTGTCAACTATTGAATCCGAGGTGTTAAGGATGAGTTTTTAGTATTATATGTCAGAAGGGCTGATTTCACCCTCCTCAGAAATAGAACCAGAGTGTCCAAATGCTCTCTGGGCCAAATAAATTAAATTCGTCCCTAAATTATAATGATATGAGCATATGGTATAATTCATTATAATCGTTATAAATAAATTAAAAAAATTATTTTTCCAGCAGAAGACACACTTTTATTGTCTCCTTTAATTCATTCATAAACGAAATTTTTTAATGAATATTTTAAGATCTTTGTCTAAGATTTAGTAGTTAGCTATACATTTATGTCAGATTGACTTGTTTTAGAGGATTGTCAATTATCTAAATGTCATTTTCGGTATTAGACTTTGATTCCCGTGAAGAAGACAAGCCTTCTGATATGTAAATAGAATTATCTACAGCTATCAGCAATTATAAATAGTTAATTTTACTAATATAAATAATATAGTAATTTGTCTTTTAAAATTATTGGATAATAATGTTTCACCAAGTACCAACACCAAATTCCTTAAAAACTATTTGTCTTTTATCTGACTTTGATCCTCTTAGAAATTTATTATTAAAACTGAATTCTCGACGTTGGTTATAGAAAGTTTGAGTAGATGAGCAAGCTATATCCAACCTCTCATGGAATATATTATGAACCACCGCCAAGTAGTAGAAAAAGCTCTCAAGATGTCAAAACAGCTCGAAAGGAATATCTGTTAGAATTATTATTATTATTATATTTTTATTTCTCTTTCATAGACACTCGATTTCTCTTTCCCTCTTGTTTGTTTGTCTCTTTTGTTTTTTTATTATATTTTATGATCGGATATTGAACAAATGAACATCTTCAGAGAAGAAAAAGAAAAACGACACAATATCAATATCAATACTAAAAGACAATTCATTCGAGAAAGAGCAAAGAGAATATCTATCGCCCAATACTTGATTACAGAAATGAAAATATATATATATATATATATTATATTGATATAAGATAATGTACCAAGAAGGTACACCCCATATAGTTGGAGTGGACCCATTCATCATGAAAATAAGAAGAAGAGAATTCGTTTACCTGAGGATGAGAGTCATGAAAGACTGTAAAAGATATATGTCGCTGAAAAAGTGGATCCGAGAAGAAAGTTCCAATCCCTAGAATTACTATAGGGATAAACGAGTTAGCGAATGCGCCTGTTCGGTTATAGTAATTTTATCGCCAAAAGGTGATGGATGTTTGATAGATTGAGATAGTAATAGAAAAATATGTTTAGTATTAAAAAAATTAAAAAAATACTAACTGGTTTCACCTTGTCTAGCTCACTGGATTCTCTGGTCATCGTGTCGTTTGATCTAACGGGATAAAGTCAATAATAATCCTCCATTAAACTTCATTTTCACGAAACACGCAATTTTCACCCTTTTAAATTAGATTTACATCGATAACTCAATTATCTCTACAACTTCTAGTGTCAGGAACTCTCTTCCCACCTTTTCCATGACACACCACCTTCATATATTCAAGAGTCGCATCCATAATTACTTTTAATTTATCGATTCCGATCTAGCCCTTGAAATTGTCTCTTCTTTTCATGATGTGAAATTCAATTCTAAAATATGGTATGTGTTTCTTCTTCTTGCATCAATATCATTACAAACATAAAGTATGTTATCAGTTTGATTATTGGAAATATAACATAGAGAAAAATGTTGCTAAGGTCACATAATAGGAAAAACCTTCAGAAACAGAGGAGAACAGAGTCCCGTAGAAATATGAGAAAGTATTTAAAATTATAATAAAACACAGTTTTCGTGTTTCGACATTAAAAAATATTACCCGGTGTACTCACCGAGCTTCACTCAAAAATGTTTTTTTTTTTTTTTTTTTTTTATGATAATGATGAGAGAAGGAGTTACACCAAAAAAGGTGCAACCCCTAAAGGCCTGGGTTGGCCCCTCCATCGTGAAAAGAAGAAGAAAGAATTTTATGGGTTGGGCGGGGGTCGAAGGTATCTGTGGATATTTTACTAAACAATGTCCCTCCATCTGAGAATTTATCTGCATGAAAGCCTTTAATCTTTAATATATGGAGAATACATTTCATGTTTCGATTTTAAGCTCTGCTTTTTGTAGCATTTGCAAAGGCCAAATTTTCTTGGGATCTCGTAACAGGTGTTTTTTATAAGGTAGGGAAGTCAACGCCTGCACTCAATCGCTTCTTACGACAAGCAGGGGATTAATTCTAACCCCAGAAACCTAAGTTATATCTATTCCAAAAATATCATATTTTTCACTGGAGCTTAAATTCACAAGAGCATTTATTAAAATAACATTTTTTAGATTTAGGAGACCTTGAAAGGTAAATATCTACAAAAGTTTTTTTTGACAATTCTTTCGTCTGTATGTCTGGTGGCGTTTTGAAGTTATTTTCAATCTTGTGCTTAATAAAGCCTGTAACCCAGCTCATTGTTTTACCAGCCACAGCTTCCTTTATTGTGGTTAATCTTTGCAAAGCAACCGCAAGGCTATTGATGCAGGTAAAAGCACTTTTAACAAATGAGATTTACATAAATAAGTAAATTTAAATGCTAATTAATTTTAATTCTCCTTAATTATCTTGAAAAGCTCTTTGCTGGGTTGAATTGCCCACATATTATGTAGAGATATATCTCTTACCACTCTGGAACTTTATTATCAACCTATATATTTTATTAACCAGTTAAAACAAAGTTTTTATAAAAGAAAATCAAGGATGGTTGTCTTATTCTGTAGGTTATCTGAGACGATATTAGATCATTTTGTTTATATGTCATTAGAGCTAAGGGGTAAAAATCCCAGATGAATTAAAAATTTAAATAATTAGTTTCATTATATAGGTATTTTAATTAGAAATAGGTCAGTTTTTCGAAGATTTATAAAAAAATAGCATTTTAAACAAGCCTATTTTGTATCATCTTATGAAGATAACCTTCAGCAGAGGACATCTAATTTAGTATTCTTTAATAAAATAAAATCAACAACTTTGCTGCTTTTAGCAAGACTATCTTTATATATAGGTAGATTAATATATAAGATGTTTAAATAAGTGTTATTATTTACAAAAATTTGGTAACGCACAGACGCACAGACTGACGTACTATCAGTCATTTTAACAAAACAGTTATTATGTCGAAAAATATAATTTATTCGACGTTTACTTATTAGGGCTTTTTTGTAGACCGAAATTGGATGGTTTCTCAAAAAATTTTTAATCAAAATAGTTTCAGCCGTTTTTTAGATATTTCGAAAAAACCACTTTTTCGACGCACGATTACAATACTTGATCATACCATGTATGGTAAAGTAAAAAGGCAATGAAAAATTTAGCTTTGGTTTGGATCGCGAAATAAACATATTTCTCAAATTTAGGCCCAGCTAAAAAAGTTTAAAGACTGGTTTACAATACGAGTTATTAAATGTTAATTCTAGTTAGGTAAGTATTTGAAAAAGTAGCAGAAATCGAAACATTAATATTGAGATAATTTATTTTTTAACTGTGAAATAAATATATAAAGAATGGGTAGAATAAAGAAAATTCATAAAATAATGGAAAAAAATCTCACCTGGAAGACGCGTGGATGCGCGTAGAATTACTGGAGAATCCGTAACGGCGCGAGTCCTTGTTGGAAAGGGTTGATTTTGTCCTGGCGGGGTTCACAATTCAAGTCGCATGGTCTCAAGGAGCATGGAGTCATGGTGGGGAGTGAACGTTGGACCCTGCAATAGTGAGTACTAGTTATTATACAAGCACCTAAAAGTGAAAAGGGAAATCCTATAATTATCCAATTGAAAACTTTCTTCCAATTCGACCAAACAGGTCTGAGCTTGTTTACGAACAAGTCGCACCATGTATTCGAACCTCTCTATATACAATGAAATCCTCTATTATAAACACGAAGTAAATAAATGTATTAAAAGAAATTCTCTTTTAAGATATCTTTTATATACGATTGCTTTCTCAACTTATTATCTAATCAAGCATTGTAAAATGTATACAAGTAAATGCAATTTTTCTTAATATAAAAACTAATTTAAATAAAAATCAAGAGATTATTTATTAATAAATCAGAGCTGTTATGCATGATTTTATGACATGTCAGAAGAGTTATATTCACCCCAGGGGCATGTAATATTATCAATAGCACCTCGGAATCTACAAGATAATCTCATGATTTTTTTTTCAACGATTGAATGTCTCTCAGCAAATCAAACTTTTATATACAAACTAAGGTTGGGAAATAGAAATAAAAAGCAAGTACTAGTATCTACTACAAATATCATTTAATATTAATTCAGAGGTTCCCAAACTGTGCCCCGGGGAGCCGCAGCCTCTTTACAAGGGCGCCGCGTAGCTTCATAATTAATTGAAGGAAAACATTTGGCCTAACTAGACAAAAAACAAAGTGAGAAGCTAAAAATTTATTTATTATTCATTTTTATCTCTTATTTACGATTAGACATACATAAACCGAAAAAATTTAATTTTTACACCCTAGAAAAATCTGAAATGTATACAAAGGGGTACCACCTGTGGTCTGGATTTTTGATTTTCATAGAAAAATAAACTATTATTTCCCAAGATATTTTTTATCGATTCTAATACAAGAATATTTAGAGAGACCGAATACGGTATTTCTTTTGATACATGTATAATAATTTAATTTAGAGTAGGGCGCCATGAAAAAATGTTCAAGGTAAAAAGGCGCCGCGACTCGGAAAAGTTTGGGAACCCCTGTCATAGTATATACTATATAGGTAATAATAAAATAAACAATAACAAGAAAATCATCTTTAATTTAAAATTTTATTAGTTTTATATATTTTTTGAAAAAAATGAACCGGGTGTTTTAGATTCACTTAAAAAATTTATTTTTTATTTTTTTAGTCCTCTAGAAAAATTATTTTCAAACATGATTGTTTATCTTTCTGTTGGTATATCACTAGATTTTGATATCAATAATAATTCAATATTTTTTATTTTTTATTTTATTGAACCAATTATTATACATGAATTAATGTATACATTGTATTTGAGCTTCGACTTCGGAGATTACTTCTCCGCCATCGACTGTCCTTCATTATCTTTTTAATCCTTGTTTTTAATAAGAGGAAAAAACTAATTAAATAAAAAACCTCTTTTCCGATAATTATTCCAATTTCAATCAATGAATTTCCGTCATCCAATAATAATTTCATTCTGAAACTTTTGGGTCCAGGCACGTTATAAATTTACATGAAGCTAAAAAAATTTTATTTTTGACAAGGCTTGGTTCGATCACATATTTTACCACATTTTGTGTATAACTCCTAATTAACTGAAGATGGCCAAATAAAATTCAGGCCAGAAACGTTTTATTAAAGGTGTTTTATTGAACCCAGTGATTCCATCTTTGACTGATACCTCCTCCTTCATCAAGTACAATAATTCAATAATACAAACTCGAAGAAAGGTCGGTCTGGTGCCAATACATATATTTGTATAGTCAAAACAAGTGTTTTGATTTTAGAACTTCCTTTTCAAAAATACAGAAAAATAAACGAATTATGGGTTATTCACATAATTATTGAACTCACACGCGATAATAACGTGACTATAATAACTACAATAAAGTAGATAAGTAAGTAAGAGAAAAAAATAATTTTACAAAATCTCACCCTCAAGATATGTCCGTTGAATTCATGTATAAATTGATTGAATACAATTTTAATTGATTACTATTCATTTTTTTATTTGCACATTTTTTAAACAAAATCAATTAATTTACTTTTTTTTCTAAATGACAGGTGGTAATAAATAAATTCCATTTGAAATTGAATTGAGTCATTTAGATGATGGTTTGTTTTTAATCACCCTATAAGGGCCAGCCAGGTCAATTGAATTTTCACTCTCTGTCTCTTTCTCTCGATTTTTTCCTGTTATCCCTGCACATAATCCAATGAGTCAATACTAAATGGATACTTCAATTCAATCGTTTCGTTTGTTCTTTCAGTATTTTTTTATTTTTTATATTTATCAGTTATACAGTAAAAAAGACATTCAAATAAAGAGGTAATGTCAACTAGGAATTGAGAAACGAAATTGTATTTATTTATTTATTTTTGTCAATTTTCCGATTCGGTTTGGAACTAATAAAATGTAGCCAATAACCGTCCAGTTAACGGATAGAATACTTTTGCAATTGGTCTAGGTTGTTGTCTATTGAATGAAAAAAAAGATGCTTATTATTTTCTCAATCCAAAATAATTAATAAATAAAATCTAAATAAATCCAAAGAGATAGACAAGTAATTTAAATCAATTTTATTTATTAATAATTTAGACATTGTAAAGAAAATAATAGTAAAATTTATTTTTAGAAAAAATTGTTATAAAGAAAAAGTACTTAGAAAATAATGAAGTATAACTATATTTAACTACATATTTGAAAAATACGCCGACCAAGTGCGAGTCGGACCGTATACTGTGAGGGCTACCTTAGCTTAAATCTTACAGACTTGAGATGTTTTTATTTGTCGTTGATAAGGAGAGAGTGAATTTTTTTTACAATTTTAACTTATTTGTTTTTGAGTATATTTTCAATGGTTAACCTTCATCATCAGTCTTTTAATTAGAAATATTTTCAATTACCCGATTGTAAATAAAAAAATTACAAGCTTTCGATATAATCTCAAACAAATAAATGATATATTTATGTTTATTTATACTCAGCAGAGGACAGCTTCATTAATTTCTCTTTAAGAATCAAGATCTTTTACATAAAAGAGGTTAAATTGACAATTGTTAAGAAAATTTAGAATCTGAAGATTTAGAGAGAGCAATAGAAATGAATATTATTGGTCTCACAAAAACAAATAATGTGGCTGCCTCATTAATAGGGCTCGGTTTTATAGGCACTAGAAATATTTAAAATAGGCAGGCAACTAAACACTAAAAATAACTAACATAGACACATAGGCACTTAAAAAAGAATTTTACGTAAAAATAGGCACTTAATTTCAAATAAGCCATTTCGGATGGTGTTGAAATTTTACTCTTTAATATATCCTCCTAAACTCCTGGCTATTCTTTTCATTATTGTCCAACCAGGTTTCGCTTCAGTATCTATGACCTAAATTAATAAATAAATAAAATTACAGAACAATATTTAAAAAAATAAATTTCAAATGTACCTTTTGAAGTTCATCCAAATGGTGAGCATAATATATAGCTACTTGCATCCAGGTACCCCACTTAATAATTTTTTCCGAATATTTTCTTAATAATTCAAAAAAAACTTTTAAATTTAGAAAATTTATCGTAAAAAATGGGAATTAACAAATTTAGTTAAAATAGGCACTAAAAAGGCATCTATGGATAAAATAGGTACTAAAACCCAGAATAGGGCAAAATAGGAATTATAGGCACTAACAAATGCCACTTATTTTATTCAGAATTTAATGAAAAGCATAGATATCATATTGGTCTAAATTTTAAGCCATAAATAAAAAAAGCTAAATGGGGCGAAATCCGAGCCCTACTCATTAACTATGATTCATCTCTATGACGTTACTATCTCCCGCCTAGAAAACGACAACAGTGGCTCCGGTGTTGAACCGTTGAGCGGGTCAATGACTATATTTTCGTGACGTCAGCTATATGAAGATATTTATGAATACAGTATGTTGATACAAATGAATATAAAATTATACAAATGTGAGAAGGATATGAGATGCGTTTATTGTGATTCATTTCAAAGAGAGGCCGATCTATAATATAAAGAGAGACAGATAGACAATATGAATGTGTGTTGAGAGTTGTCAGAATGGGAAAGATGTCAGCCAAAACAGCCCCCTCCAACTCATTCAACTGACATCCATTCCATTTCACATATTCTACTTGATATGATGATGAGGAGGAGGCGGATATGGAACGGTGGAATAGTCCCCATGAAAGTGCGATCAAAAATTCTATATCTCTTCGTTGTTTAATTAAAACTTTTGCCTAATATATATATATATATAAAAGAGAGGAGAAAACGGATGATTACAAAATGCCAGCATATCCTTGAATTCACTATTTCGTTCTTTATCCATTCATTATCTCTTGTTAAACAGTCAAGTGGATTTTTTATACCTTAAAATATACGAAAATATATAGATATATATGAAAAAATCAGAACCCAACTAGAATGAAATGCAAATAAAAGGGTTAACTTTAATTCGTTTTATTTTTTTGTTCTTTTAATTGAAACACAACTTCATATGGCTTCTGAGATTAGTCTATACATTTTCAACTTGAAATTAAGATTAATAAATTTTAAAATGAGATTAATTTCCAAAAGAGGATAAACAATTTCTAATTGAATTAATCAAAATGGAATTAAACTAATTAAATTTCAATAGAACTATTTCGGATTTTAAATGGAATATTCTTATTTGAAATTGAATATACTCATTTTGAATGTATAGAAGAACTTGAGGCAAACTATTTTTCCCAATTATATGATTTTTATTTTATTTTTTTACTTTTGGAGTATTATCTTAAACTTTTTTTTTTTAAGAATCACATGTAATAAATTTTTATTTGTCATATAGTTAATTTATAATCAACTTCAGAATTTAAAAGTATTTCCATAAAACCTACCACACATAATAATGTAGGTATAGAAAGAATAATATGAAAAAATATGTTTGGATTTCAATTAGCTATATCTTATAATATTTTTTGAACCAAGTTAACGTTGAGGGTTTTAACAAAAAGGGATCAAGGAGAATAAAAACACTGGCGTAATGTGGGGCTAACATTCGTAGTCTAATCCTACTGAGCTTAGAATAGGTTATGTATTAAAAAAAGAATAATAAAATTTCAGTAACAAGATTATGGAAAAACGAAGAAGATATTTTGTTTTTCATCATTATCATAATAGGGAATGGAGAAGCCGCTTTTAAATTGATTGGAATGTTGAGTTCATAAGGAATATCTTTGGAGGCTTAAGGGCATCTATAAATAGAGATTATTGTTATTATTATTATTCGCGACTATGCGGCGCCGCTGCAATAAATGATTCTAGCATTTTAATGCAAGAGAGAATGTGGAGGGTTTATTTCTAAAATCAAATCAAAAAAGTAAAAATTAATGAGTTAGATCACAGTCAAAGATTAATCAGATTGGGCCACACAGTGTGAAATTAGAAAAGCAATTTAAATTATCTAATGTTTTCCAAAAAGTATAACATTTGGTCCTCTAATTATTAAAAAATATCTTAGAATGAGAGTTTTAGCCAGAGTGAACTAAAATCATCTGTATATGTTTGTATTGAATACTAGAGTCCATTTAAAAAAATCCTCTGCAGTATTGCTCTATATTTATATTAATGTTAGTGCAGAAGCTTGGTGATAGCCGGTCAAATTTTTAAAGAAAATCAAGAGAGAAGGGTTATCTACTATATCCGAGGTTTTATGGATTAGTATTTTTATTATGTCAGAAGGGTGGTTTCAACCTCTCTTGATTTAATTTAGAAATTTTAAAGCTACTACTATCGGCATTTGTCTTTTATATGTTAAAATTTTTGCAAATTTTAAAATAGATGTTAATTTAAATTTTATTTTACTATTGACTTAAAAATATTCAACTCAATTAGTCTAAATGATATTCAACCTGTGTGGAGGCGAAACATGTCTAAACATGATCTGGGATTTTACTGTTTGATTTTGGTTTTCAATTAATGAATAAACGTTCAATTCTTAAAATGACTAAAAAATATGTTTAATCATTTTTTTGGAAAGACCTTTGATTGGCGATTCCTGGGAATGAAATTAAATTGACATGTAATGAAAATTATCCATAACAACTCGGATTAAGCAGAGATCACTCTCGTGCTTTTCCAATAAAAATGAACTCTACGATTATATGCAAAATGAGTTTTTTAATAAAATTATTATTTTGCATGATAAATGAAAAACTACAGAACAGTTACACCAATTAGATATTTGATTTTTTTAATTAAATGACTCCCAGTCAAATGTTTTATTTCGCTACATTATGACTTTTAATTAAAAAATAATGAAATATCAAGATCAAATAAATAGTAAAATATTATTATTTGGCGCCAGCCGATGCAACCAGCAGGTCAGAGCGTTCTCTTTGAATAAACATCCTAGCTAGCACTAGCCATGCGACTCTTGAAATATCAAATTCGTTCTTATTTATCGTTGATAAGGAAAGAATGAACTAAATTTAAGACTTTTTCAGAATTTTAATTTAAGTAAGTACCTACTTAATTATTAAATTGAACTGGCAGAAAAAAATTGAGCACTTTGGAGCTCATTCACACCGACATATTAAAGTGAAATGACTTTTAAAAAATTAACCTAATTCTTCCTAAAGAGATCTTTACAGAGATAATTTATACCATGTATTTTTTTTCATTTTATACAAAAAATTCGATTCAATAAAATTTTAATTCGAAAAGTATATTGGTTTTAGAAGAAGAATTAGAGGACGCTCTGAATGGAATTAACCAAATCCTAATAAAAGAAATCAAAATGAAAATAAACAAGAATAAAACCAAGATCCTAGTATGTACAAAAAAAGAACAAACGAGACAGGAATGCATCAAAATTAACCAAGAAAACTTAGAGGAGTTAAGGAATTCCGCTACCTAGGAAGTAAAATAACATGGAATGGGAGGAGCGAAAACGAAATTAAATCAAGAATTGCCCAAGCGAAAATGGGGTTTAATTCAAAACAAAAACTACTATGCTCCTCCTCAATCAGCTTAGAAAACAGGAAGTTACTATTGAAGACATATGTATGGAGCATAGCCATGTACGGGTGTGAAACCTGGACAATTAGAAAAGCGGAGAGAAAGAGATTAGAGGCTTTCGAAATGTGGTGCTACAGAAGAATGATGAATATCAAATGGATGGATAAAATTACAAATGAAGAAGTTCTTGGAAGAATCGGAGAAAGAAGAACCTTGTGGAAGAGTCTGAAGAAGAGAAGAGGTCAGATGATGATGACTTAAAGAAGAGGCTTTTTCCTCTACCTATTTTTGGGATGGAAGCTCTGGTTTGCAATTTGGATGCCTGTCGGGATCGAAATGACGTAACTGCTGACTGTTTTTCTGGGTAGCTTGCCTGAGTTAAAAGATAGGACCTGTTCTATTTTCCGGCAACAAGCAGACAAAAAAATTATTAAAACAAGCCTCGTGTGCAGCGGCCTTAAGTCCCAAGATTTAATTTCTGACTCCTACCCTAACTCACACAAAGCAGTATCCATTTGGGCGAAGGTCCTAAAATATGTTTTTTAAAAATCTAATGTTAAAAAATTGAAAAATAACAAAAATAATACCGTATTCGATGAAATTATGAAAAAAAGCGAAGTTTAAAATAAAATTTAAAAAAATGAAGGGTACTTTTTTGAACAGCATCCCTTGGTTGAAAAGTCACCAACAATACAAACAATATATATTGTTAGAGTTCGTGGCTGTGATGAAACTGTATTAGATGAAGGAGGAGGTATCAGCCAAAGATGGAATCACTTATAATACATTTAATTTATTTGTTTGTGACTATAGTTTCGAAGGTTTGACCTTCATCATCCGTCTATTTAATTAACAATATGTTATCTGGTATTTCTCATGTGGTCAATTACTCGAATGTATATAGAAAATTCGTTTTGTTGTTATACCAAGCTAGCCACGTAAACGATTCTATAAGAACTCTAAAAACTGTGGTTTAAGTGAGGCCGAGGATTTCACTAGAATATATCCCCAAAATGTCTGTAATTGCCAAAAAAAGACCAAGACAGCTTACTAATAAAGCAAAACGACTAAGCAGAAATAATATATATATATATATATATATATATATATATATATATATATATATATATATATATATATATATATATATATAAGTTGTATAAAAGCCTGAGTGAAAATAGAAGCATTGAACAAATAAAAAGATTAAAAGCGATATGTTTGGCTGTCATTTGGTTTGACATCCAATAGACATTTAAATGGTTTCCTTAACGTTTTTCCATCATATTTATTTTTTATTTTTCTCTTTACTAAAAATCTGCTGTTGTTGATATTTTTGATATTATCGAACTTTTAATTAAATAGTTCTTAAAGACTTTTCTTTGTGTTTTTCTTTTCCTTTTAGTTTTAATCTATTTTGACACGTTTGAGGTTGTTGTTGTTGTTGTTTTTTTAAAGGATTTCTTTTAATTAAATATCTTGAAATGTTGTTGTTGTTATTGTTGACGGTGATGGTAGTGAATATGTTGTTGTCATTGTTAGTCGACGTTTTACAAGACATCCACATCAGTTTACAGGTTTAAACGAACGAAATCTCAACAACACGGAATTTTTCATCCCCTTGTTCACCCTCTTAAGCGGGGCTTCCCCCTCCCCCTTCATATCGCTCTATATCTTTTCTTTTTCTTCATCCTTTTAAACATGGGTAGATATTGTTCCGGTTTGCTGAATTCTCACTCATATATATATATACTAAACAAATGCTTAGGAGGTTTTTCGCCGTTGCTTTCGTTTTTTCTCTTCTACCCTACTTCTCTCTTTCTCATCTCTTTTTCCTCTTGAGTTCACATGAAAACCCGAAAACCAATTGAATGCATCTCTCTCAAACAACTTAAAAAAAAACAAATAAATAAATAAAAGGCAAAAATAAAAAGGATAAAATCGTATTCTTTATGATTGAATTAATATTGGACAAAGATGATAATGCGATTACGTAAGTTTTTTTGACTTGAATTAAGTTTATATTTTCCGTACCTAGGCCGATTAGTGTATAATGAAAAATAAACGCTTAACTGATACATATCAAATATTCTAGTAGATAGCAAGTCAAATGAAATCTACTTAAGTTTTATTATGAGTGTCACAAAATCTTATCAAACGTGTATTAATCAGTGTGTGAATTCACTTAAAAATATTTTTACTTTATCCAATGCGAAGCATGGGTCCAACGATTGAAATGAAATTGAAAACCTACGATTATTTTAAGAAAATGAAGCATGATTAGTTTTTGGTACATATCGTCCAACAAACATTATTACTTTATTTCAGTACTTTTTAGTTTTTTCTAAATATTTTGAAAATGACTTAACCAATTTTGATGAAATTTAATATAGTAATTAAGTACCTTGAGAATCACAAAAAAGGTTATATAAAGTTTTTTATAGAATTATATTTTAAAGTACTTTATTCTAGAATAAGATTGGATAAAGTTTAGCAACAATTCGTTGCAGTTTATTTACTTTACCATACATCTGGGGTAAGGTCAAGTATTGTAATCGTGCATAGGAAAAGTGTTATTGTTTTTTTTTTGTTTTTTTCGAAATATTTCAAAAACGGCTGAAATTATTTTGATAAAAAAAATTTGGTATACAAAACACCCCTAATGAGTGAACATCGAAAAAATTATATTTTATGAGATATTTATTATACTATACCAAATTTTCTGTACGTTCTAGCTCAAAAACTATTGCGAATATCATAATGAAATTACACATGTAGTTTTGGTGCATTCAGATTAAGAGATGATTAGATTTTGGTGGAAATCCAATCAAAAATTAAGAAGGGCAGCTCTTAAAAAATTAAATTATAAAATTTTAAAACTAAAAATATCAAGAAAAATGAAAATACTATTAAATAAGCCTATAATAAAAGAAAGAGTTATTATTTTTTCCGGGAGCCAAAATTGGGGGGGGGGGTTGAAAAATAGAACTATCAATATATATTATAAGTTCTAGACCCTTTGATAGATGTGTACGAAATTTTGCACAAGCACCTATACGACCTTATGAAAATGATCCACTATGTGATATTGATAGTGACCAAAGAGAGGAGTGCTTCAAAAATAATTTAAAATAATAGAATTTTCAAACAAAAATTTAAGTAAGCTGATATTTCTTGTAGAATAGTCTCATAATTAAAAGGAGATATTATTAATTGCTAATGGATTCAAAATTAAGAGGAGGGGATTGTAGCTAATGAGCTGAAATTCGCTACACAAAAAGGTTTATAAAATCAGCTTGCTTTAAATAAATATATTTAGGGATCGTGCAATCATTAGTGCCTTCAGATACCATTGTGCTTCAGACATTTTAACACCCTTTGCAATCTCAGTTGTGTTTGGTGCTACAACTGAACTTGGAAGGCTCTCTCTAGGATTTCTATAGAGATACTGAGAGCTGTAACAGCTAGAAAAGAAACGGTTTTACTTATTAAGAGATGATATTGTCAGTAAAGACAGAAAGTGGATAGTGAATTCGTGTATAAACCACGATCGAAATGAATTGATATTAAAGAGAATTAAATGTATTTACACCGAACAAATATCATTCTCGCTCTGAAGCGAACATAAACTAGGTTAATGATGATAAAACAGAAAAATGAAATAAAATACCTTCATTTAAAAAAATATAAATAAATAAATAATTGTATTTCGTAAAAAGATGTTAGTTATATAAAACCGAAGCTTCATATATTCAAACGGTAATAACGTTTCATTATTTCAACAATATAATATATTATCATTAATAAGAATTTTATTATTTTTTCGGGAGTAATTTTTCACTAATTTAGTACGATTATTACATTCCAGTCTCTCTCGCAGTTTTACTTTATGCTTTGATTAACACAATATCACACTTTTCGCTTTATTTTACTTTGCCTCCTGTCCTTCATTTTAATTATAATTATATATATATATAAATTAAAGTTAAATTAATTTATATTCCAACACTCAAAAAATTTAGATTAAGAGAAAGAGAGAACAAATTTTAATAATTTGTTACCATAGTGACTTGGTTACATGTCTTCTTTTTTTCTTTTTTTTTAGTCTTTTTTATCATTTTTTTCACATATATATATAAATAGAGAGAGAATGTTTCTCACCCGATGTAAGGGGATGAATGTAAATGACGGAATGACTTGGTAAATGTATAGAATAGCGCTTAATTTGAACACAGAAGATTTAAATCCGAGAATGAGAAGGAAATATATGAGAAAAAGTGAGTGATAAATGTCTTAAGTTGAAAATAAAAAATTTTATGCATCAATTTTATATAAATATATATGAGGTAAAATAACGTGAAGTGAGAGGTAAAAGTATAGAATTGCTTAGGATAACATGCGGTCTTAATTCAAAACAAAATAAACTGCAACGGATCGTTGCTAATCTTTATCCAAAGTCATTTGAAATATTAATATGTTTATTCTTTTATTATTAATCATATATCCCTGGCTGTTTGGGTTTAAAATAAAATAAAGAGTGTAAAAAAGTACTATCTTATTCATGAGTAAAGTACTTTAAAATATAATTTTACTAAAATCTTTATATAAGCTTTTTTGTGGTCCTCAAGGTACTTAATTAGAATATTAAATTTCATCAAAATTGGTTAGTCATTTTCAAGATATTTAGAAAAACTAAAAAAGTACTGAAATAAAGTAGATACTAATGTTTGTGGATCGATATGTACCAAAAACTAATCAGCGCTTTATTTTGTTAAAGTAATGGTAGGTTTTCAATTTCATTCTGATCGGTGCAACGGTGTGAAAAAATCGTGGACAAAAAAACGAACACATACTAGTACATCCATCAATACATCCGCACGTACGTAATTGAGAAAATCGCACTTTTTGGCCTCTGGACGAGACCCCATGTAAGTTTTGGAAAAACCCGTCACGTGCCAAATTCAACCTAATTGAATACTACAATTTGTGACTTTAATTGAGACCATGGGTTCCGTATTCTTTATCTGAGGACCCTTTGAAGTCAGCGCATAGGCCGCGAGACCGATTACAATACTCTACCCAATGTTTCGCATTGGATAAAGTAAAAATACTTCTTATCGATTGACCTAGGATAATAATAAGAAGTTGCTAAGAAAAAATAGTGGATTTATTTAGTAGTTGCAGCCCAAGGATAATGAAAATCTCAAAATCCGAATGAATATTATCTGTTGGATGGTATTTTCATTCTCTTAAAAACTTGGTGGTGTTTGGTAATCTCTTCTTAATTCTAGAGAATCCGAAAGAAGAACTTTCAAAAACACAGCTAATTTGATAGTTTAGCCATTTTCTTTTGTAGCTTTGATCCAAATCTTTTTAATTTCCCTCTTAGTATTATCTATATAAGTTAAAGTATTGTATTTCCCTTTATATGACTGGCTGAAATTGACATTGATAATTTTTCCTTGCAATTTTTTGTTAAACGTGCATATCCAACTTGGCAGCTAAATATGCAAATCTACAGACCCTGAAAAGTTTGTGACTCTGTGTAAGGACTTGATCAAGAACTAAAACTTTTGTGCAAGTAGTTATTATCCCCAAAGATATTCATTTTCACCCCACCCTGTTTCCCCGACCATTGTTTAAAAGAGTGACGTAAGAAAGCCTTAGATTAGAATATTTTCTCCAGATAATAAAAAAATATGGGAAATTGAGTTTTATAGAAAAGTAAAAGAGTTGGCATTGATGAGTCAAGCCAATCTTAGATCTAACGAGTTCTGAAAATTTAACACTTTTTTTAGGCGATTTCTTCAATTTCACTTTCGGGCATTATTTGAAAAAAAAATAATAAAATTCCACTCTCTTTTGTAAAAGTTTGTCCAGCTCCAAATCTAATAAAGTTGGCTATTTAGCTAATTTAAAATTTCCCAATAATATATTCTGTTTGTCCATTGAGAGGCGGGTAGATATATTAATTCATTCTTTATAATCTATTCTATTCTGTTTAGACTTTTGATTTATAATTTGATAAAATGAATGTCAAAAGTCAAAAGAAGATATTAGAGATCGCGAAGATTCTATTTGTGAATTAAACTTGTTCTCTTTAATAATAAATTATAATTCTTAATTACTAACCTTTTGACGAAAAAATCCAGAATATAAACTGAATTTGTGTCAGTTTTGTAAATGTAATAAATTTAAGATTTAATTGATTTTGAAAAGAAGTATAAAGAACTTGTTTTTACCTTCGAAATAAATTTAATTTATTACTTTATTGTTGTCAAAAATCACGATAACATTAGTTTCGAATGATAGAAATTTAATAATTACATGTTTAAAAACGAATTGATCTCTTCTGACATTTATTGGCAGAAAAATTATCGGTGAAATAAAAAAGAATAATAGATTTACATCCCCGTTAATTAGCGTCTCGAATTTTCGCCATTACATCTATTGAAAAAGTTAATTACAAATATTTAAAACCTGTATTTATTCTTGATTGAATCTTTCAATAAAACTCAATTTACTTTTTTATCAATTCCTTTCTTTACTATTAACAATTTGACTTACAATATCGATTTTTTCCCCGTACATGTTTCGAGAATTTATCTGTCCATATTCGATGGTTTTTTGTATATAGTATAGATCTATCCGTCTACAAGCCCTATTTTTAAAACTTCTTACATCTCATTTCTATTTTAGTTCTCTAAAAGATTTTATTTTTATATCATTATTTTTGTATATAGAAATCTTAATAATTCTTTTAATTTACCATGGTTAAAAATATTGTAAATCGTTCATTAAGTGTTTTTTCTTCTTATTTTTGAATTATCTCAAACACGGCTCAAACTATTTTGATAAAAAAATTGGATAAATTCATTGAGTTTCTGTCGACAATAACACCTTATAAAATGAAAATCAAAAATTTTATTTAAGAGATATTAATTATTTTTTGTCAAAATGTCTGCTAATTGAGGGGTCCATGTTTGTGTGTATCATAGTAAAATTTTATATTTAGCTAATTTTATATTGAGATTAAAAGCTGATTAGATTTTGCTTGAAATCGGATCAAAAAGTAGACGAAGGTTTTTTTAATATGAACCCTTTGTCCGATTTAATCCATATTTTATGCAGTTAGCTTTTAAGACCTTAGGGAAATATTAATACAAAAAGAGAGGGGGGGGGTGGAGGGGTAGAGGAGTAAACACAACACAATTTTAAACTCGTCTTATTTTGGATTCTGAAATTTTGTTTAACCTCCCAAAACATTTTCAACATTTCTTCATTTTCACTTTCCAAATTAAAGCCTTTTTTTAATAATAAAGGAATACATTGAAAAAAATTAAACAATAAAATTTATATAATTTGTTATGAAAGTTCAATTTGCCGATAGTAGTAATAGATCATAGGGAGCGTTCAGTGAGCCGATTTTGGCAAATGTTCGAGCCCCCATCCACCCTTGGTGAGATGTCGTGAGATTTGGCTTGACATCTCCCCCACCCTAATCTCACGTGAGATTTTTCAAAATTCGTATTTTTAGTGTAAATACGTTAATTCTGTACTTGAATGTTTTGGATTTATTTAAAAAACATAATTTGCTGAATTATTTTTATTTAAGACTAGTTAAGACTAAAATTATTATTAGTATTAGTATTACTTAATTTAACCGAGTTATCTCGGAATTTTACACTGCTTCTTCCGAAAAAAATTAATGATATGTTCCGCTCTCTCCCACGTGAGATTGGATGAGATTCGCCTCAACCCCTCTTCCCTTCTAAACGTCTCACGTAATTTAGGGCCTCCCCTTATAGGAAATTCACGATTTGTGATTTGGATTCATTCTATAGTCCGCACTTAAGGTCCTTTTCAATGCCGTTGTAGACCTTAGGACGAAGTTACTCACTCCCTTATTCTTAGAGCATTGTTATTATAAACATAAGCTCGATAGTAATAGAAATAATAAATAAACATTTAACATCAATAACCTGATAATATATCAAATGTATATTCGGCGAGAAGAAATGCCAAAAAAACAAACACAAACAACAAATGTTCTACGGAAATAGGAGATCGAGCAAGGGGGAGGAGATAGCAAAAGAATGATATTGTTGGTTATGAATGAATGAATGAATCATGGGACAAAATTTCATTGCCGGATATAGAAGGAGGAAAGGCATTTAATAGACGGGAAATGATTTGTGATGGATTACCTGTCCTGTCTAAAGAGAGAGCAATCTCTTTTTTTTTACGTTTTTTCTGTTATCCATACCATATCATACGACAACAACAACTCGTGGTGGTCCATTCTACAATCAGAGTAAAAAAAACAACAATGGTGAAATGAAAATAAAAAAATACTAAAAGAAAAAAAGAAACACCCCGGTAAAGCAGCCACAATCCCCAACATACACACAAACACACACACATGGTAATATTTTCTACATTAGTGCATTTGAATACAACACAAGTCAGTTTGAAAACAACGTATAGATAGACAACAACAACACTATTTATTTATACGGTTGGCACTCTATTGAAAAACAACGATGTATTATTAACAGAAAAACCGTAGTGTATGTGATTGTGAGAGAGGGTGCAGATCAGAGGGTGAAATTGAAGTGAAAATAACAATAGCGATTGGGAGAAGTATTACAATAGGTATGTGGTTCAGGGTAGGTTGTGTGATGGAGGATGGATGTGTGGTGGGGGCTTTAAAGTCCGCAATCATTAGCAAGAGAATTATATACGCTGAATAATTTACATACATACAAAATCCCGAAAATAGAAAATAGAATAGAATCAATATCAAATAATACTACACTGTTATTACTTTTAATATATAGGATTATAAATATGTCCTATACTAGGAGCTGAATTATTTGTTGAGTGTATGAATAGGGATAAAGCCATGACATGGTGAAAGGACTGGTTTTAACACAAAAGTGGCGAATCCTGTAGTTTATTATTTCACTTTTAAGTGAGCATTAAAATGCTCATCAAAAACATGTGAGGGAAAAATAAAATAGAGAAATAAATATTTTGTATAGACTATTATAACAGTAAGAGCAATATTCAAATAATCCAACGAATCCAGAATAAAGCATTAAGGGACATCATCGATGCACCATGGTATTCCGAAAACAACGACATCCATCGGGACCTACAAATAAATACCATAAGATCAAACAATTACTAAATTTGCCAGTAGTCACGAAGAAAAGCTGCTCAAACATGTCAACGTTGAAGCTACCCAGCTCCTGGACAAGACAAATTTGATAAGAAGACATAAAAGACGAAAACCTTTTGAGTTAGTGAAATAACAATAAAACCTAGTGTAGTGTAGATATTAGAACACAAGGCTACTAGAGAGTAAAATCTTAGTTTTAGGGAGTGTACTATTATATAAGAAATAAATTACTCATTTTTTTTTTTAATGATATTGATGTGAGAAGGAGATACACCAGAAGGTACATCCTCTAAAGGCCTGTATGGGCTGGCCTCTCCATCGTGAAAAAGAACAGAGTAGAAGAAAAGAAGCAGGATCACGAGCCAAATCTCAGAAAGTTAGATATAGTCCAATTTACTAAGTTTTTAGGGGCTTCGAGCAGTGGTAAATTCCTGCGCGATAAATTAGGTTAAATTTATCTCCCACTTAAATTGATCTTCTTTATTGATCAGATTGTAATTAATGACTCTGAATAATAATAAAAGGACTATTTTAAAATTTATTAAAATATTTATATATATTTTGTAAATAACCAAATAAATGGATGAATTGTACTATTTTAAAAATTCGAGTTGGCGTTGTCTAAAATACAGGATTTGAGGTCCACTAAATCCACTCAAGATTTTTCAGCTCTTCACTCTCTGTCTGTTATCCACACTCAAATATAGTAAATCGAAGGAAAATTGTATTTTAAGGTTATCGTTTGGAGATATTCCAAAACCAACATAAAAGAATTACCAATTTGTTTTTATTATTTTTATATAGTAGATTTATATATATTGATCCATATAAATAGTCCATAACAGTGTTCTTCAACCTGTGTTCCGCGAAACCGTAGGGTTCCACTCAAACCGTTTAGGGGTTCCGCGACTCAATGCTAAAATTCGATGTATAATAGAAATACTTTATATATTAGATGGAATATTTAGAGCTTGATATTTTTTTTTTTTTTGGCTTTATCGGATTCAACCATTAGTCCAATTTACGATACTATATATTTTATTTTATTCTCAAATATGTAGGGATCAGATTAAAATCGGATTGCCGAGAGTCGGGCTTGAAACCGGGCTAGTTTGATTACGAGTGCATGTACTTTACTAAATCGAAGCTGATATTTTTATTTTATGTCAAAAGTGTTATATTCATCCCCACTTGCGTTTAATAACAGCTTCAGATTCATTAGAATAGTTAATTTATTCTAAGAAAATCGAATCGCTTTTCTTAGTAAATTTTATTTTTAGATTGATTATTATAATAATTAGGAGTTGTTTATGTCATATTAAAAAATACTTCGTTTTAGCACTAATGCTAATTAAACTTGAGAAGCTTTTTAACTTGCCTTTTAATGGCCATTGATGGATTGAGTTTGACAGCGAACTCTGCACGTTGTTCAAGTAAATTTCTGAACAGACAACAAACATTCTCAAGCAGTCATGATCATATGTTAAATCATGTTGAAACGACTCTAGAATTAGGGATCGAAACTTTGTGTATTTTGATGGGAAGTACTTATCATCAATAATACTTAACTTTGATGGTTTCAGTAGAAACTCTTCATATTATATAAACTCTGCCAATCTCAAATAAAGAATAGAAATTTTCAGATAAAATTATTATTGTAAATTCAGATTCAAAATAAGTGTATTCATTTTCTTGTCGAATAGTATCAGGAAGAGTTGGTATTCCATCTACGGAGCAGCATGAAAATTTACTGAGATATCTCATTTTAAATTTCCTTAATAAAATTAGCAAGTTTTATTTATAATATTATCAAATTGAAAGTTTTTGTGCCGAGAGTAGCAGAATTTTTATATATTGAAGGAGTTTACAAAGAGTGTCTCCTGCTGGAATTATAAATTTTATTTATTTATAACGAGACTATAGTTTGAGGGCTTTGCCCTCTTCATCAGTCTATTACAATTGATTCACAGGAATTAATTTATGAATTATTAACTGATGAAGAGGGCAAAGCCTCGAAACTATAGTCTCGACTATAAATAAATAAAATTTATAATTCCAGAAGTATTAATCTTATTGTCTCCTTCAATATAATATTATCTTAAATTGTACATTTAGTCAGTCCTTATATATTATCTCCACATTTCTATTGATTAACATCTCTAAGAAAAGTCTCAGAATACTTGGAAGTTTCTGTATCTCACTTTTAATAAGGATTTTATTGTTTCTTAAGGATGTAAAAAGTGTTAAGTCAACTCGTTGTTCTTAAAAAGAGATAGGAGTGTTTAAACTTTGTTTAGTAGAAGTTTATTCTAAATTTTTGAAATAAACAGATTTCGATGTAGCTTGTTTTAATTTGACACTTTTTTTAAGTTTCATTTTAATGGAAACAACGTTCACATTTTTGCGATTTTTCAGCTTAGAAAACATATTATATTTAACTTTATACTAAGATTAATTTAAAATCCGAATCAAAGATCGTATTAGATATGTTTGTTTCCATGACAGAAGAGATTGATTTGTAATTGATACTTAAGTTACAAAACTTTGGTCTCCCACCATAAATACTTACAATAAAACAAAGAAACTTATAATTCGATAAATATTTGATGATTAAAAAAGGAGCTGAGTGCCATTATTACAAATGTAAGATATATACAAAATCAAATACAGTCAAGTACAGGGTGGGGAATAAAGATCAATCACATTTTGAAGAGGTATAAAAAATAAAAAAAATGTAACTAGAAAAAACTTAATATATTTTTGAAAAGAACATAAAATATATTTTTTTTAATGTGTTTTAAACATTATATCAGACAAAAAAGAGGGGGGTATCAAAAATGAAAATTATAGCCCTTTCGACCAAACTCGATCAAATTTTGTATAAATACTCTGTGGGCCCCCAAAAGGCTAGAAATGCAAAAACTAATCCACCTAAAATTGGGGGAGGGTTAAACATGAAAATTCTAGCCCATTCGACCAAACTTAACGACATTTTATATACATCTATGTATACAAAAAACAAAATATATTTTTTTTGTGTGTTTTAAATATTATATCAGACAAAAAAGGGAGGGGAGGGGATCAAAAATGAAAAATTCTAGCCTTTTCGTCCAAACTCAACCAAATTTTGTAAACAAATTCTGTGGATCTCCAGAAGAGTAAAATTCAAAAACTAACCACCACACCAAAACTATAGTTATTTGTTCTAAAGGGCTACAATTTTCATTTTTGACCCCCCTTTTTTTGTCTCATATAATGTTTAAAACACGTTTAAAATAATTTATTTTTGTTTTTTCAAAAATATATTCAGTTTTTTTCTAGATAATGATTTTCATTTTTTTATACCTCTTCAAATTTTGGTATATCTTTATTCTCCACCCTGTATTTAAATCTTTTTAATAATCCAGTAAAAAACATTTTAAGAATATTGGTGAAAATCATAGGGACTGGTTAACGGAGAATAAAAACGCATAAGAATTGGAATATAGGTGCCTCATAGGGTTACTAATTGGTATTAGGGGGTGATTTTATATATATCCTGAAAATATGTCACGTCAATCGTGATTTTCACCGAAGCTGAAAATTCTATCTAGGAACATTGTTCTTTTCACTTAAATTCTTGAAATACATCTAGTTTTATAATCAAAATTAAATTTAATTAATGTGATGTTGTTGTTTTCAGTTGCACCTGAATTGAAACTCGAGGGTGTCCCTGATCATGATATCGAAGAACGGGAGGATAACATCATGATCCGATGTATCGCTGATGCGAATCCACCTGCAACAATCATGTGGCGTCGTGCGGGCAAATCGGATATCGTCTCACTTGACGAGACATTGAAATTCAGTCCGATAATGCGACGTGACGCTGGGACATACGCGTGTCAAGCCAAGAACAGTATTGGCAATGCTGGTCCACTGACAGTGCGGCTTGACGTCAAATGTAAGTCCACTTGTTTATTTATCTTTTAAAATATTTATATTTCATTATATATTATATTCTTGACGTTACCTATGTTAAATCTTACCTCAAAAATTATTATTTTTTTATAGTCTAGTTTCTTCACCATGTGTATTTCAGAAGTCTCAATTGAATATTAGAAAATCACAAATGAATTTGAGAAATCTCAATTCAATTTCAGAAAATCTCTATTCTATTTCAGAAAAAGTCAATTATTTAATTGTTTAAAAATATGTTTATTTTCTGAAATACAATTAAGAATTCTCAAACACAATTGGGATTTTCTGAAATAAAAAATTGGAAAAAGGTGTAGTTTATGAAGAATTAAGAAATCTTCAAAGAAATTTATTTTTATATTTTATTATCGTATACGAGGGGTCGGTAGCGCAATCGGTTAAATCACCAACTTTTATAATCCGATTAGGACTTCTCTAGCCCCTCGGCTCCAGAAACTGACAATCTCTGGTTCTACAAAACCTCGCGCATGCCCAGGACGAAATTTCGTAACAAGCAAACATGAATCGTGAGAGGCAAAAACATGATTACGCCAGGTGGTAACCAATCCACCCACCCTCGAGTGGCAACCGGGCATTTAGATTCTGGGGGATCCAGACCATCACGAAGTCAAGGAAGAAACAATGGAAGAATAACACCAAAAATCCATACATACCTGGGCACCTTTAACATCAACACACTCATCCGGCCAGGAAAAATTACCTGACCATGGAACTCGATAACACGTTCCGGAAAAAGATAGAGGCGTGGAAGGTCCAACCAGAAAGAAACATCAAGCTTTGCGTGATCCCAAGGGTCCAAACGCAACAAATAATAAATAATAATTATCGTATACATGTTTCAGGCCCCCTTCTTTCATCTTCCGTGTTTTTTTTTCTTTTTAATTTTTAAATAGTTTGCATATTGAATGTTCTATAAGTATCCCTAATACACTCAAAGTAAAAACGCATATTTTGTAATGTTTTTTGTTGTATGAACTCGAGAATAATTCCTATTTGTTTAAAATAAAACCGACTTCAAAAAAATTAAATGCAACAAATAAAATACATTAAAAGGTATAAAATAATTATTATCTTATTTAGTTATAACTAAACGACGAAATATTAACATGAAATTACTTTTTTAAGTCGGTGCAAAACATATACCTTTTATGAATCGCGCTCGACGGATCTTACTTAGTACGTTTGGTGAGTATGTTCGCTTATAGGTATAGTTTGTTTGGCACCGACTTCAAAAAGTAATTTCATGTTAATATTTCGTCGTTTCGTTGTAACTAAATAAGATAATAAATATTTTATACCTTTTAGTGTATTTTATTTGTTGCAATTAATTTTTTTGAAGCCGGTTTTATTTTTTCCTAAAAATTATTTTTATTTTTCTCTTTTTAGTGATGTTATTAATAGTGATCATATCATCAGAACTTGAGCAAATTAATATGCACTATCCCTAAGATACCCCCTTTCAAATAAAAAAAGAATCATCGAAATCGGTTCATAAACAAAGAAGTTAAATAAATAAATAAATAAATAAATCTTTATTCCTCGACCTGCTTAGAGGCACAAGTCCTCGGTGGCTAGGTCCTCCAAACATCAATACAATATAGCTACAATACATTAATAAACATCAATACAAATTAAATACAACAATTAAGTTGGACCTGAACAAACCTAACAAAACAGGTCTAATACCATTGAAAAAAAAACGGGACCAATCGGAAGTTAGATTGAACCCAATGCAAAAAAAATTTCAAAATCGGTTCACAATTGGCGGAGATATGAGGTAACATAGACACACAAAAAAATTCAGTCGAATAGAGAACCTCCTCCTTTTTTAAGTCGGTTAAAAACTGAAGTGAATTTTTTTATTATTTTTTTTATGTATGTGTATCTGTTTATGCATGTCCGATAGTGTGTAATGTGTATGCATTGCTGGAGAGGTCGAATTATGCCCGGTCAAATTTCTGCGTAAATTAATATAAAGATAAAAGTAAGAATTTGGCTCGTTTGCTAGATTTTCTATTACTCGTCCCCTCTCGGGCATATTCCCCTTCTTTCACTTCCAGTTCTCCCGGTTGCCTATTAACAGGCGTCTCCATCGGATCAATTGAAATTGTTTATTTTTTAACATCTTAGACCTAGGAGAGGACTCCCTCGTTGACATATGATAAAATGACCGATATTTGATATATGGGTTTAGGGCTCCTTTTAAAAAGCAAAACGGCACCATATTAGTGTCTCTACAATAGTTTTTAAGGAATTTGGTGTTGGTACTTGGTGAAACATTAAGATATAAAAAAATAAAACGAATTTATTTTTGGAGAATCTTTAATCTCGATATATATATTTCGGGTGACTGGATAAGTCGAAATTGAATACAAGTCAATGGTAAAATTTATTTAAATTTATAAAATTTATTTACCCTTTTGTTATCTTAAAAATAAATTTTACCATTGAGTTGTATTCAAATTCGAAATCCTCATTTCTCAAAAGGCCATTCAAAATTAAACAAAAGTAGACTTCCTACCTTTTCTCCTCCACTAATTTTAAATATTTACCCTTTTGTTATCTTAAAATAAATTTTACCATTGAATTGTATTCAAATTCGAAATCCTCATTTCTCAAAAGATCATTCAAAATTAAACAAAAGTAGACTTCCTACCTTTTCTCACTCCACTAATTTTAAATATTTACCCTTTTGTTATCTTAAAAAATAAATTTTACCATTGACTTGTATTCAATTTCGACTTATCCAGGTCAGTTACTTTCTGTTTCTCCTGAAGATGGGTTAGTCACCCGAAATATATATATCGAGATTTAAGATTCTCCAAAAATAAATTCGTTTTTATTTTTATATCTTAATGTGAAACCTACCAAGTATTTTTATCCAATAATGTCTCTACAATGTCTGTAGCTCTGGCTGTCCTGACAGAGTTCGTAAATTAAATAGGATAAAAACTTAAAATTCAGAAGTTAGATGTATTCAAATTTCTGCAAATACAAAATTGTATTAAATTTTAACCCTAGGATGCATAACATGGGTATTTTATACCCACGTTGTAATAAAATTCTGTTTTTTACTGATAAAATGTGTAAGAAATGTAATCAAAGGTCATGAATTCCTCTATTGGTTAGGTATGAATGAAATAGAAGTGTTAACGTGTACTGTGAATTTATTGTTATTTAAATATTTACATATTATTATTTTTACCATTATTTACATGACATGGGTATTTTGTACCCGAACTAATTTGTGACATTCAAATTCACCTTCTCTAGTTTAAAATTTGGTGCATTCATTTAATTTTGGTTGGTATACTAATTATTAGTGATTTTCCACTTTCATTCTTGAATTTGTGTCCTTTACTACGTTAGTTAGTTGTAATCTGCCGAAGCTGTTTTGTGTTTTGTGGTTGTGTTTTCAATCGTAGAAAATATTTGTAATTCGGTAGGTTTCTATTCTATATTATATTTAAATTAGCTTTAGATGCAGCCTCTTTTGTAGAAATGGCATCGACACGTGGTAGGAAAAGGTAATCTGTCAAATATACCGATCCTGATTTTGAAGAAACTGTGCTGCAATGGCTCGACGAAACTTCGTATGTTGGATCAGAATCAAGTGAAGATTCTGATTATGGAGATGTTGAAGATGCAGCTCTCAATGAAGATATAGACCCAAATTATAATTCATTGCCAAGAAATGCAATTGATAGTGATAGTAGTAGCAGTGAGAGTGTGAATAATATGGATATGGAGACATAATCTGTGGGTCACTAGAAGGCTAGAAATGAAAAAACTGGGTACAGGGGTAGGGTGGGGTGGGGTTGAAGGGTGGTGTGGAGGGTTTAGGTGAGGGTCCATGGGTGTAGTGGGGTGGTGCGGGGGCTGGGGTGCGGGGTGGTGGGGTGGGGCGGTGGTTGGGGGGTGGGGTGGGGTTCGAGGGCTGGGGGTCCAGGGCGCGTGCCTTGCAGCTAGTTAAATATAAAAGCACGCTGTTATATGTGTCCAACAAAAAAATACAGAAAATGTGACAGACAATGTATTTATTGTAATAAGCCAATATGTAAGGAACACACTGTATATAAATGTAATAATTGTCTTAACGTTGTAAAATAATTAGTTTATGTTATGTTAATAACACAATGTTAAAATGGTCAAATAAATATGGTTTATAAATAATATTTAATGTGTTTTCTCATAATGGGTATATTTCACCCATGTCATGTAAATATGTATACCGGGACAGTCATGCCTCCTAGGGTTAATTGGATGATTATTTTGAAGACCTAAGAATTTTATGTGAAAATGAAAAATATTTTTATCATAGAGTAGAGGTATTCTCTAAAGATCTCTTTAAGCAGAATCTGGTTAAATGTTTTGAAATTTATTTCGATTTAAAATGACTCTGTGTGAGAGCTTCAAAGTGGCCGTTTTGGGGTGATTTTGTATGTTTAGAAAAGACTTAAAATAAAATTAGAAAAAAATTCCATGAATTCACTTTTATCAACAATAAAAAATAACCAATTTAATGTTTCAAATATTTTGGGAGTTTTTAGGTATGCGCACTCATACTTAACTTTAATTTAATAATATATTAAAATTTTGACTTGGTATACATAATTATAAAATTATCATAATCATGTATTTAAAATAATAACAAAATTTTTTTATAAAAAAATATTTTAATTTATTTTATTTCAAAATTGGAGCATCCTGTTATTTATTTATTTTTGAGTGTATAATATTCTTAAATGTATTAGTTATAATAATAAATAAATCGCGTTTGAATTTGTAAAGCTTTGTAACTGTTTCCGAAAACGTTAGTAATGTAAAACTTTGACGAACGTCAAAATATGTGTACAGTGAGCAAGTCGTAAGCATTTTTACTTCACTTTTTGGATTTTAGGGATCGCTACGCTAAAAGGGTTTAGAAACGATGCTCTAAAAAAAATCAAATTAGAGGTTTTGTAAGTTCATGAGCGAAATATATTATTTTATAAATCAAGCAAAAAAGTATTTTACGGATCGGTAAACCTTCAGAAAAATAATTTATTCATTATCACTTTGATTAATTATTTATATTATATATATATGGGATTATATTTCAAAATAATCCCCACCCCTTTCGGAATTCGAAGCCAAGTGTCAAAAAACAAACTTACTTTCTATTCTCATTATAACATCACATTGAAGATTTCGCTTAGGGTAGTAATCAAGCAAGTTTGTTTTCACCGTTTTGTTTACTTCTTTGTTAAATTTTCAGCCAGGTTTGATAAAAAACGTATTTCAATTCTATTCTTCTTAGCTTGTCCTTAAAAGGATCTAAATATTTCTGCTTTAATCAGTTAATTTAAGCTTAACGTTAAAATTGTTGGTCCCCTTCTGTTTGTCTCTTACACATAAGTACTCAACCCTTTACCAATTTTACTTGACAAATTCCCTAAAACAACTTTATAAAACAATTATTGTCTGTTTGTTAACATATCAAAAGAGTTTTAAATTTGAGCGAAAACTCTTCAGCCAAAAAGATTAGCGTTTTTTTTTTTTTTTTTTTTTTTATTTATTTATTTTTTATCTCCTCATCCGCAGTCTTTTATCCCTTTCGCTCTGTAACTTTACATTAATGACTCATGTTGGTTGGTTAATTTATCCTTCATCATATTAAATTTATTTTATAAGGATTATGGACGTTGGATAATGAGATTTGTTGAATGTCTATTATTATTTAAATATTTTGTACAAATATATATTGTAATTACTCAGAAATTTTAGATTTAGATTTAAATTAATAGATATCATACAATATTTATATTTTTTGTGATTTGGATTACTTTACTAGATAGACAACCCATAAAGTTTTTTTCATTGGCACCACACAAATGGTAGGCAAAGATATATTAAATTGAATAGATTAAATTTGCAGAGTAGAAGAGTTGAATCTATAGGAGAAATCATTGAGGTTCTTTACTTCTTTATACAAATAAACATGTTTCTATCTCAACCACACACTTTTGTAAAAATAAGGTCAAGTTGAATTTATATTGCCCGAAAAAGTAGTGAGATCTAATGTGCTGCCATGTTAACTTCACTACTAGAATTGAGTGCTTCAATTTAGTGAAACACATGCTTATATGTCCATCGATATTCATGGGTCATACATTTTTTAATTGAAATATTTTCTTGAATTAATGCTATTAGCGTAAATTAACTATGTATATACATGAGATAACTTAAAATGTGCGACAGCTATGTTTCAGAAAAATAATTTTAAATCGAACTTGGGCTGTTTTTCTCTTGGCAGGAGCAAAGAGAAAAATTTGATCTTAACTAAAATAATAGCAGTTAAACCCTAATAATTTTGACATGAAATTTTTGATATATTTACCGTGTTGAATTTAAAATTTTCACCGCTATATTTTAGGGGTTGAAAAAGAGAAAATCTCGGCTTTTCAACTTTTTCCTTTATTAGTGTTCCAAACTCTACTACCCCCATAGTAAATTCTATCATTATAGCATTCCAATGTTATTGCATATTTTTATTTTTTATATATTTATTGTCGCCGGGAACAAAGCCCATTTAAACATCACATCAGTAAAGTGTTAGTAGGGTTAGTGAGAGAGCCGAGTTTTAGCCGGTCGAAATTTTATAAGCTAGCCAGGCTCGCACACGGGCCTTCCGCTTGAACATGTCATCAACGATGCTGAAGCGGGGCCAGCGCCTTAGCCAGCTCGGCCAACCCGACTCCCCATATTGCGTATTTATTAGATGTGAAATTATCCTACAAAAAGTATCTCTTCATTTTAGAAGCTGAAAAAAATCCGGGTTTTTCAATTTTATCCTTTATTAATGTCCAAAACTCGACCAACATGCCAAATTGGAGGTACTCTAGATATTATTTGAGTGAGTGAGTGACGAATAGCCTTAATTTAGTTTCTTCTAATTTGGACAATATGAGCAGTAGAAATGCGCAAATTTCTGTTCTAGTTAAACGTATGGGCTTGTAATGAGGTAATAATTTTTAGCCATGTAAACCTTTCTAGTGCGAAGATTCAGAGCAGACAAAATTGTGTCACGCGCTAGAATCAAACTTGGCTGGGACACTGTATTGCCCCCAAAAATCTATTTATAATTTATTTGTTAGATACTATAATTTCGAAGATTTAACTAGCCTTAATCGGGCTTTTTAATTAGAAATATTTTATCTGTTGTTCTCGTGAGTTCTCAAGACGATATATTAATTATATATAAAAGGTCTCTCTATTTTTTTACTTATTGTGTTTAGGAATTTCTGAAACATGTAGAAAAATACTTTTTTTATGTGGAAATAAAAATCAACAACGGAAGAAGAGTGGTGATGTACATTCCGGTGCTAGAATGTTTGTATTTTCAAAATAAAGAACTATTAGATTTTGTACTTTCTAGGTTCAAAAATCTCAACTTCACTTACAGTTCAAAAATTCAGAAAATTAGAAAAAAAATAATTATAAACCGAATTGGGAAGGAAAAAAGAAAAATAGCTATTATTTGTATAAATTCAAGAATTTGACGGGCTTAAAGGAAATTCAAGGGGGGGGTCAGTAATTTAGAATTTCGCCATCTAGCTTATAAATAAATGAATTTAATAGAGAATAATGTAGTTTTTATTAAAAATTTCTAATAATTCTTATTGTTATTTATTGAATGAAAATTTATAAAATATCGCTATTATAAATAGATTGAATGGAATATCATTTTCTATTAGAGAGCGATGAGCTTTTCATATCATTTGAAAAATAATCATGTCCCATGATTATGTCACGTCTACGCCACGTGATATTTGACGCAGAAGAGAAAATAAAAAGGGAGATGATTAAATGACTCTTGGACTTAGATTTGTTATCTGGAATAAAAAATCATGATTCCCCAATACTAGGAGGACCTTTTTACTTTATCCAATGCAAAGCATGGGTAAAGTATTGTAATCGCTCTCGGGGCAAGCGTGGCATTCAAAGGGTCCTCTTCAGGTAAAGACTACGGAACCTATGGACTCAATTAAAGTCACAAATTGTAGTATTCAATTAGGTTGAATTTTAGCACGTGACGGTTTTGCCAAAAATTACATGGGGTCTCGTCGAGAGGCCAAAAAGTGCGATTTTTTCATTTAGTGCGTGCGGATGTATGGATGTATGTATGTATGGATGTATGTTATCGCTTTTTGGCCCACGATTTTTTCCACACCGTTGCACCGATTGAAATGAAATTGAAAACTTACCATTAGTTTAACAAAATGAAGCGCTGATTAGTTTTTGGTACATATCGGCCCACAAACATTAGTACTTTATTTCAGTACTTTTTTTAGTTTTTTCTAAATATCTTGAAAATGACTTAACCAATTTTGATGAAATTTAATATCCTAATTAAGTACCTTTGGGGACCACAAAAAAGGATAAATAAAGTTTTTAGTAAAATTATATTTTAAAGTACTTTACTCTAGAGTAAGAGAGTACTTTTTTAATTTTTTAAATTCTTTAAAATTTATTCATTTGAACCTTTTTAATATAGCTCATTTAGCCTTGCTTAAATAAGAATGGATAGGCTTCTCTCTGTGAAATGCTAAAAATTTGGGAGGAAATTTTATAAGTAACCATAGCAACTGCGTTGTTTTCTTATCCCTTACCTTTGCAGAAGACATAGAGGAATCGACTTTAAACCAAAAATAGCGATTGATTCTCATCAAATACTTGAGGAATAACCATTCTATATTGGATTTTGACGTTTCGGTTTTTATTGGTAACCATTGCTGAAGACATAGAGGAATCGACTTTAAACCAAAAATAGCGATT
>JALMQS010000411.1:2029720-2233343 GCA_024734495.1 Forficula auricularia
ATAATCATGCGAAAAAGCATTATTTATGGATCTATAATTTCTAAATCGTTTGAATATAATAAAATTGAAAGTTTTAGAAAAATGTTCAAATTTTATGTGAGATCTAACTCGCAAATCAATAATAAGTATGAAGCAGATTGTAGGAAAGATCTTCAAGATACGCTCTCTGCGAGTTTTAGTGATTTGTTATTAATTTTTCGTCTGCTGAACTAGAAATGTGAAACCTAGCACAATATGATACAACCTACTAATACAAACAATTTTCCCAAATTTAAACTCCTTGTCTACAACCATTTAAAAATTCCCTATCTGTGTGCTGGTGATAATGAAAATAGCCAAAGTTTGCCACTGTTCACATTTTAACACAAGAACGAACTATCTATGAACTTATGATTTTTTTTTAATGATATTGATGTGAGAAGAATATACACCAGAAGGTGGATCCCCTAAAGGCCAGTATGGGCTGGCCCCTCCATCGTGAAAAGAACAGAGTAGAAGGAAAAAGAAGCCGGGATCACGGGCCAATCTCAGAAACTTAGATACAATCCAATATCCAATTTACTAAGTGACTAACTAGCTAACTAACTAACTAAAAGATCTTGAGTTATTCATAAGGACATACATATAAGCAAAAAAAAAATAGCAAAAATTTTGGGTAAACCCAATTCTCAAATAAACCGATGAACACACACATTGTTCACATTTTGGCACAAACAAACTTTTCCTAGAAGCTTCTTGTTCTTTAATTATACATAAGTACCTACAATATAAGTAAAAAAAAAATAGTGAAATATTTTGAATTAACCCAATTCTTCAAAATCATTATTGCGAAGCAAGCTTCCAAAAACAACCATCTTTCGTCGTTTTTTCAAATGGATCTAAAATGTAAAAATCACTCTAATATTAGTCAAAATCTATATATACAAGATTTATTGGTCAAAAGATAATATAGAGGAAAACACGCGAGGATACTGTTGGATATTTTTAAATGGCTCAAAGGAGATATTAGATTTGAAAAATTCAACATCGAATGTTTTTATTGATACAACATAATATCTTATTCCATATCTTAGAACTATTCACATAAAAATGCGTTCGTAACCGGGAGGGGGGGTGAATATGTAACAAGGGGAGAGGTCTAATGAAACGTGACGTTCGCACTTAATTTTATTTTTATTTTTTTCTTAATTTTTCAGCAACAAAAAAAATAAATGATTTTATAGTGAGGTCTAGCTTTTATGACGTTATATTTGTTAGAAGTCTCAAAAAATCTGACGCAGCGTGACCAAGAGGGATCCAAAAAGTCGAAATGTTGAGTGATGTATTTTATGAATGGCCCCTTAGTAAAGCAATGGAAATAAATTTATAAGAAGAGTAGGCGTATGGCAAAGTCACATGGTGTATCATGCTAGACTTTTTTTAGCTCAAATGAAAAATCTCTTTCAATTAAAGCGCATAGAATAGTTATGGTGCATACAATTAATTAACTATTGTTCATTTGCAAATTGAAACTACTACCTTAAATAATTAATTATCAGGTTGGCTGATTTGAAAGATATTTTTTGTGTTAAACCACCTATAATGTATATAGAAAATTAATCATAATTAAAGTACATTGCTCTATTTATTTATTCTATTGCTCTATCTATAAATCTTTTTGAGTGATAATTGTAGATTTAGATGTATAATGGTTGAACTAAAACAGGTCAGGATACATTTTTGTTGAAAATGTAACGTATTCCTTTATCTTAGCTTATATTTTCGAAAATATGTTAAAATTTAAGGCTTCTTTCTAGTTTCATTGAGATTTTAAGGGCAATGTCACAATATAAGTATAAAAGTGTATACCAACTCTTGAAAATGATTTCACTTTTTCTCCTATTTCTTATTCAGTTTACTTTTGCTTTTGTATTTATTTGGTAGTTTATTTGATTTAAGTTCGAAATAAAGTGCCAAGAATAATGATTATACTAGTAATCACCATTAAATCATTTATTAAATTTTTCATTTTTCCAATAATTTTAAAATAAATATTAAAAAAATAAAAAAATACACTATAAATTTTATTATTATTTTAAATTAAATTTTTTTTTATTCTTCTGCTAATAAAACATCGTAATATTTTCATCCAATTTGAAATGTAATCACAAATGTTTAATGATATTCAATGATTGGATATAAATTATTCTCCCATTCTCTCTTGCTCTATCGTATTATCGAAAAATTAAAATTTGATTAAAACTACTATCTCTAAATAATCAACTTATATAAATGTATATAATATAGATATAATAATATGGTAATAGAAAAAATGATTTTACTAAATCCATTATTTAAATATTTCCTCTATTATTACTCTTGAAAATTGAAATTATATCTTATTATCAGCAAAATTACTTTAAGGTAGTTCTTTCACAAATACAAAAGCTCAAGAAGTCTTCGAAACTTGGAATATAAGTCATTAAAAGCATAATAAACACACTGTTAAAATTTGAAGACGATTTACCACACCAAACATGAAATAATTGCAATAAAAATGTAATTTTGTGCATATGGTAGCATGGGAAAAGGGTAGGAAAATTATCATTATTATTTTTTTTTATTGAAGGACCATCTTGATGAAAAATGAATATTTGTTAGAATAATATATTCGGAGTAACTTAAAAAAAAATTGAAATTATTTACCTCGTAGTTTTGGTAAAAAATAAAAAAAACAAAAACTTATTTGAGCGATAAATTTTAGTGGAGGGGATAAAAGAACAGTCGCTTGGAAACGATCCATTAATAAAGAGGATATAGTAGTGTGAGAAGTACAGTCACGTTAAAAAAACATAACCTAAAATTTTAGCACCGTTCATATGTATAGAGTGGTTACGAGGCTAAAACTTTTTGTGTGGATTGTCGCGAAAGAACTTTCTTATGGTATAATAGTAATAAATGTGATATATAACCAGACTAAATGAGAGTAATACCTCAAAAATATCTAGTATTAACATCTCCTAAATCATCAATCGGACCATCAAAGATTCAACAGGAAAATCGTAGTAAAATGTGAAAACTTTCATCTTATATTTAAGAGAATGTGTAATTTTAAACGAGCCAACTTTCAGTTATAATCAGTTATATATAGTCAGTTTGTTATTTCTCTTGGGCATGCATGAATATCAAATTGAATGAAGATTCTATTGTAAATATGTAGGTTCATTCATCTCTCCAAAAAGTATTAAACGAAGTAATTCATCTATAGATACTTTTATAGGTGTAGGTACGTTTATTTTCACCAAGAAGGGACACCATGAAAATCTTCTCAGTTAATAGCTAGATATATATTTATTTTTCCTTGGGAAGAGGAGGGTTATTACCTCGGAACAACGCCCAGTTAGTCAGATTCTATGAGTTAGTATATATATACTAGTAGTAAATATATGGGATATCACATACACATACTTCTTCATTTATATATGAATGCTTCACCTGCCAAATCGATTGATTAACTCCATAAAACAAAAAGTGGAGAAATGCGATTAAATAATGTACATTATTACATTATTTATTATTCAATTGCCAAAAATATTTTGGCATTTAGTGTTGATGTTAATACTTATTTATTAGAGAAATTTGTTTTGAATTTATACAGTTAGGAGTCAATCAAGTGCTTTGACATTAAAATTTAATAAAATATAGAAACTGGAGTTAATCTATTTGGCAAGTGAAGCATTCCTATATATGTGTAAGTTGGTTTAGGGGGTAGATTATATCCTGTCAAAAGGTGGTGAGCCAGAATTGAACCCGAGCCTCCGAAATGCGGTGAAATAATGTACATTATTACATTATTTATTATTCAATGGCCAAAAATATTTTACCATTTAGTGGCGTTAGTACTTATTATTAAAGAAATTTGTTTTGAATATATGTATACAGGTATGAGTCAACCAAGTGCTTTAACATTAAAATTTAATAAAATTCAGAAAGTGGAGTTAATCGATTTGACAAGTGAAGGATTCATATATATGTGTGTGTAAGTTGGTTTAGGGGTTAGATTATATCCTGTCCAATGTAGTGAGCCAGAATTGAAACCGGGCTTCTTGGTCCGTATACAGGGACTCTTACGTTCTCTGACAACATAACCCTACCACTTCTACAAGTAAAATTATCCACAATAAGAGAAACTTAAGTATGTCTGTGATCCCTATAATGGCTTTTTAGTTTATATATACATATAGAGTACATTGAGTCCATATAGATCAGTTTATTTATTATTTGATCGGCATTCAGTCGATGTTGATTGGTTTTTGTTCTCGTTTACGAATTATTCGCATTTGTAGAGCTTTATTTAGATTTATCTTCAATACATTTTTTACATCCCCGTTGATATAATACATATAAATAACATTTGATGCTCTGGCTAGTTATCTATATCGCTTCCCGCTCTTTAATAATTAACATGGAAACAATCTAATTAACGCATAGCAGAGATGAAAGAGCGTCAATCATGCATACCATCACCCAATCCAAATTTCGAATAGATTGCAATTCATATTGCATTGTTTACTTTATTTGGTGTCAATCCGGAATGGAATCTGTTTTCATATATGACATTATTAGCATATTTTCATTCCCATAGGCGCATCTGTTGAATTATCTGGGGTATCACAACAAATGCTTCCACATTTTCTTACTTTCTGTCATTAGTAAGATATTTAACTTATCTTGAGCCTGAATTAAATTTGGCAAATAATGAAGCATCTTTCAAATATTAAAATTCAATCAAATTTCCGACTACAAGTAGTTTCCCTATAGCATATTCGACTTGGTGAACTCCTACTACACTCTGGACAACTGAGCGTGCCCACTTTGAAAATGTTATGAAAAATTCCAAAATGCCCACACTCATTTCGCTTGGGGACGATGTGAAGGCGACGAGTTTTATACTATACTAGCCAATTTCCAAGATTTTCTAAAAATAATGCTAGTCACTAGCTGAATTATTGATATTGCCAACTTCTACTATACAATAAAGTAGACGGCAAATTGAAAAGTGGTTTGATATGATTTCCATAAATTTTAATGATTTGACAATTTTATTTTCATAGAACAACATTTTGAAATAGAAAATTGCTCAGATGGTTTATTAACAAACACTTCAGGCGAATTTAAGCTCATTAGCTACAATATAAAGATAATTATAATAAAGATTAATTTTAGAAGAGATAATTTAATTTTTGAGCAAATTTTGTTTTTTCTCTTTCAAATAAATTAATAGACAAAACCTATATGTTTAAAGGTTTAATGATTTTTTAAACTGTTTTCGACAATCTTTTGGCTCATAAATATTTTTTAAAAAATAATTTAAGATTGTTTGTAATAGATGTATGAAATCAAAAGCAACATTAAAGTAATAGTTATTCAAGGAGGTCCATCGTTCAATCGTCACATATTTGAAAATTGAAAGGTTGTACAGTTTTTTATGACTTTGAGCCATAAGTAAATATTTTTATTTTAATATAATATGTGTGTGTTGTCTGGATGTGTCTGTGAATCAGTGTAGGGATCATATTATAACCGGACAATTTTTTTTTTTACAATGGGGCAGGTTTGGCTATGACTTCCTGATCTATAGAAAAGAGATCTACTAACTTAGCTAACAAAGTGTATTATTTTTTTCTGATTTTTTTTTTTGCATTTTTCAACCCCAATTTCTGAAGGTAGAATACCAAAAACTATTCAGTTTTTTGTTTTGGAAATACAAACATGTTGACTCTAGAACGAATTTTTTATGAGATTGTGCGTTCATGAGTTATTGTAGGTATCGAAATCTTGCCAGGCAGACTCAAATACAGCTCGAGTGGAATTAAGTTCATAAGAGAAAAATGTTGGTTATTAAGAATCTCCCTCTCAAATCATTGCAAGGCTGAATTTATATCTTGAATTAAAGTAGAAATCTTCATAAAATCTAATACTTAAGTATGAATTCAAAAGAATTTCTTAATTCTATATATTCTCTCGAGTTCTGATCTTATTTAATTACATAATTATAGGTCTTTCATCTTTATAAATAAAATAATAAATAAAAAGACCCCAATACTAAATCTACCTCAAACTAATAAATAGGAACTACCTCTCGAGGTCAATCATTGGCTCTATGGATCGAACATGGCTTTCAATTCTAAAAGTTTGTTTGGAATATAAACATAACGAACTTTCTACGATCTTCTGTTGATGAGTTATCAAGAACATCAGTATTCAGACAATGATGCTTGAAAATTATTGTTCGGTACGTTTCAGACATTTCTAAACAGTAACCCCAGTTGAGAAACGCTCCTTTAAGGGGTGATATCTAAAAAAATTATTTCTATTTGTTAAATATTGTATATTGAATATACTATAATATATATTAATATTCATAGATTAAGAGAAATAGATAAATAATACCTTGCAAATAATATTTTAATCTCTCAATTGATAATCAGGTTTGAATCATGGGTTGATTACAACATTGGAAATGCTCTCCAATTATCTCGACTCCCTCTCAGTTTATAATTTATTTATTATTACTTGGATGATTCACCGAATGCAATATTGGATATATGGCGGAGAAAGGGGAGGAGGCACGAATTGTTAATTAATACTTTAAATTTCATATAGATTGTATATTCATAACACTATAACTCTTAGCAGATAAACATTTAGTTTTTGCTGATTTCTGATCTCCTAGTTGATTACTCACTAATTGCATAATAATTCATATATTATACTATCTATGTATAGTATTTTTTAAGAGATTTGTTTAAAAAGTAAATCAGGTCCCTATTAGTGTAGCTACAATATCTTCCAGTCTTTAAGAGCATTGTAGCTCATAAGCTACAAATAAGATAAAAACTTAAAATTTAGAAGCTAAGTGTATTCATTTTCCCACAAATCGAAAATCCTAATAGGATGATTATTTATGGGTAGGGTTGAATTTTATGTAACAAATACAGACAAAAATTCTATAAACAGTTGTTTATGTGTAGTTTTCATAAAAGGAAGCAAAGAAACTTATATATAGATGTATATTTATTTAAAATAAAAACAAATATAAATTCTTATCCTTTTTACAATTCCAAGACGTTTAATGAATGTCCAAACGTTTCGAGAGAAATTGTTTCTTTATCTCTATAATTTTTTTTTTTAAATTCTGATTGCTGTAGGTAATAAATTAATCAAAAATCTCTAGAAAATTAGAAAATTAGTTGTTTTAAGAAAGAATAATAATATTAATACGATATTTGTATATTTTGAAATCACAGTAACTTTAAATTTGTATATACATAAATTTGTATAGTAGTATTCCTATGAGAAGTTCATCCGATTCCAAGCCCACTTTTGGAAAATTTATACATTTTCGTAAATTATTAACCAACAAATTAGGTTTATTATTTTTGTACAAAACTCCTGGCCTGGTTTTAATCAGTAGAGCCTTCTTTTTATTTCACCTGAAATTGTTTACTAAAGAAATTTGGATTTAAAAAACAAATATTTTGGTTTATAGACTTAAAGATATATTATACCTATACTTAAATTTGTATAGGTTATTCCTAAACAATATTTGAAAACATTTAGATTTATCCTAAAGAAAAATTCTAGCCTTGTACGCTCCAAACGCCTTAATATAGGCAATCAATTCGTCGTCTCTTCTTCAAGGCTGCGTATAATTTAGGATCTACTGTAAAGCACTTGAGTTTTAGAGTTCACCAATAGAAGTTAACAAAACATCCCTACCTGCCGGGATGGCCAAAGTATTTTTAAATATTATTCATCTATTAGTCAATGGTAAACTATTAAATAAAGTAATTTTAAATTTTAGCATTTCAGGAAATTTAATTTTTACTTTTTTTCGTGATATTTCGGAAATAAGTATTCGCTAGAATCTTTAGAATTTAAAATCATTTCAATTTTGTATGCAATTTGGTATACAAATATTTTTCAGAAATTAATTGTCATCCTATATTGGCAAGTAAATCTCGACCTTTTTATTTATTTTATGAATTTTTCTTTTAAAATTTTGAAAAACTTATTTATCATCCGACTTTTTTAATACAAATAACCGCAAAAATTTGGCATTTATTTTGTAAAAAAATTTAAAAAGAATGCCTTGACAATATTTAAAAAAAATTGAACATAAGGGTACGGTATACGGTATGTTCAGCGAAAAGATAAACGCATAGTAAATAGTCTTTGTCCTAATCTTTGTCTGTTTTAAACAGTTGGAAGTGATTCCCCCTTTAAGCCATTTGTTGAGACTCTGCTAAGACTTAATGTCTATAGATACATATATATATATATATATATATATATATATATATATATATATATATATATATATATATATATATAGATCCTTAAGCAGTAATAATTAGTAAGAGGCCCTGCTGTCTGCTTCTCTGTTAACAATTAAATAACGAGATTATGTTATTAGGTTAACTTAGAGCGGGGTGTATTAATCTCTGACGTAAGCACACTAGTTACCCTGCCTGGCTAGGTTTCAACCACTAGACAAGATTCCAGGCTTTGATTAAGGGTCAAATGGCAAGTGACAGGTGGATGAATTTCCGTCATTTGCATCCTTCCTCGGCTCCAGTACACCCTCCTCAACAGCTCTTTATCACTCATATGAACCAATGGGATAATATTAAAACAAACAAAAAAACAGTTCAATAATTAGCGTTTCGAATAGAAAACAATAAAGCAACCAATGACGTCGACATGATATAAATCATCAAAAGTTGATTTTATTAAATGTTAATAGTCATTGAAATTCAAATTTGTTAATTAAGTGAAACTTATCATTTGATTTTAATAGACAGAATTTAATTGAAAGAAAAATAAAAACTTTTTTTTACTCAGAATTCACTTAGCAAATTTTGCTGGCTGAGCGATTTTCGACTTTTTTTATACAATTTTTTAACCGGAAGTTTCAAAGCCTAAAATTCCAAAATTTAACTAGTTCTTTGTTTTGAAAATTAAATTAGAAAACATACTAAAGCTTTTCTCAAATTTTATGATTTGGTTATTTTTTGTGATTGGGCTAGAGAGCTAAAACTAAGCAGAAAGCTGTTCAAAATTTCCAGCTCAATAGCTACAATCATTCATGAGCTTTTAATATACCTACAGATTTGATTTTTTTTTCTAATTATTCAAACAGAATTTCCAAGTATAGAAAGTCTAAAATCTAATCAGTTTTGTAAATATGAACCAGAATGAATTTTCTAGAACTTTCTTTTCTCTAAGTGTCGTGGATAAAGTATTGCAGAAAGAAATACACAAAGACAAAAAATTCATTCTCATTAGCTACAACGGTTCAAATACGATATTTTTTCCTGATTCTTTCCATTTTTCAACCGGCAAATAATGGGTGATTTATTTATTTTAATTCAAATCCTATCACCTTTTCTTTACAAAAATATAGATCAGAGAGAGAAAAGGCTTACATTTTTAAAACGGTTCAAAGTTCTGAAATTAGAAGGTCAAGATTATAACGAGATATTCGATTTAGAAATATACAACGTTTGACACCAGAACAAACTTAAAACAAACTTGTTTGATTATTGTGGGTATCAGAATCCAAATACACATAGAAAAATTACTCATTGATAATATATTTTCAATATCTCAAACATTTCTGTAAATTGAATGAAAAAAATCTATATAATTATACTAGATCTCAGTCAAAAAAAATAGTGAATGATGCAAAACTTAAATATAGGCACACTATATACGTATATAATATATATGTTTAGTTAAATTAGAAATAGGTGTGGAATCTGTGAATGTTTCGAATTTCGAAAACACAAATTTAAACAAACAAAATTTATCTAACATTTTAGATCAAGCAGGGAACACACGATTTTCTATTATAGAGTCAAAATTTGTTATCCTTTATACTCTATAATAATAACTTTTTAATATAATCTTATTATTCTACATTATTTTGAATTGTTTTGGTGTCTATTAGTTTAACTACCTAGATCTCTTCAAATTCTTGCTATGTTGCTAGATAATATGTAAAGTTCCCTGGAACAGACAATTTGGAAAACTCACTCGCCAGAATAGACAAACAATGTACCTACATCTGCGTGACCAATATCTCTGATAATATACAATGGACATCTGTTATGAATGGAATCAATAGCCTACATGCTCACCATAGACCATGAGAGACCTCAAAAGAGGTTTGAGTTTTCGAATAAAAGAATGCCTATGGGCATTCAGAAGCTCAATAGCTGATACTTTAGTGGTTAGCTTATTGATATTAGGGATGTTACGGAAGTGGGTTTACCGGAACCGGAGTCGGAACCGGAGATTTTAAATTTGATTTGTCGGAGTCGAAGTAGAAGAAAGATGTATTTAACTAAATGTTAAGGGCAAGCCTAATGAAATAATAGAAATATAATTCATTAATCAATCTCATTAATCAGTCAAATATAATTAATAATATACATACATAAGTGGACGTCCATAAATTATGTCACGCAGTAAGGGGCGAGGGGACATCTCAGATTTGTGACAAAATGTGAGAGGGAGCCCGGGGATCTTAAAAATCATGATGTCTCAAAAGTCAATTTAAAAAATTTTCAAATATATTTTTTAGATTTCAGGTTATTATTATTCCAATGTTGGTAAAATAAATCTAAACAAAAAATTATAAGCAAGCAATTTTTAGTAAAAACACATACATTTTTTTTCAAATAAATAATAAAAGTGATAGTGTGACGTCACAATACAGGGGGGGCTCAATGAAAATGTGATAGAATGTGACACACAGTGGGAGGAGGACGTGACGTAGTTTATCGACGGCCCCTAAGTAACAGGCAACAATAGAAAAATATGCTGACATGAGGGGATTCCCCGACCGACAAGTCAAAACTTGTAGGTGCGCGCTCTGGCTAGCCCTAGTCGAATGTTTAGATCTTCGTTATAACCTCCGATTCAAAATTTTCCGGAGCCGAAGTCGGAGTCGGAGGTGTGAAATCAATCGAAAGTTCCAACCTCGAAGCTCCGTAAGATCCCTAATTGATATGTTAGAATATTTCAGATTAGACCACCCAAGGTGAAATTAAATAAAATTGTGTAATATTTGCTAGTGTTTTCTATGATGTTTCGTCTTATAATTCTGAAGCAATCTTCATGTGATGATATATAAAATAATTATTAAAAAAAAACTTATTTTAAAAAACTCATCATCATTATCATAGAATATACAGACCTAAGATTGGTTTGAAACAACCACCTGCCATCATTCAAATTTATTTATCTAGCCTCCACAAGGGATCGGATTGGGATGCTAGTTTATCTCTGGAAAATTTTAGCTGAAGAGATACCATCATGATACCTATTCTATGGATTCGTAACGTGGAAGTTTCTCAATGCCTTCCACATAACAAGATGTTGAAAGAGGCCACCACCCCCTTTATTCAGGGAAGATTGGATTATAAAAAAGGAACTAGTATAGATGGAGTATAGGTTGGGAGACATATTTCTAATAGGTTGTGAGAGCTCACGTAAGTAGGGTCGTTGTTCCTTTAATAGATTTCTCCTTAACCAGAATCATAAAAAGAGCACACATCACCCCACTCTACGATACAAATTTTTTATTAGAAGATTGATTTTAGGACTGGGCAAAAGTGAGAAGAGAAAGAATCCATATGATTACTAAGTTCTATTTTGAGAAACTAGTTTTCTGGGTAAAAATCTAAATTTTCAAAAATAAAAAAGTAACCTTGCTTTAAATAGAAAAGGACGAAAATGACATTTTAGGCTTATTTGATTGTGAGCCATTTATGGCATCCCTTTGCAGTCAAAAAGTCCCGAACTAGTTAATTCATCAATATGTTTATATTTATAATTGAATCTTTCTCTCTCTCTCTCTCCCTGTGTCTCCGAGACCTTCCTCTTTTTAAACCCTCAAAATTTGACACATTCTTCTCATAAACACAAACTTTATTCGGTAAAGTTATTTTTAATACCTAGTTATATGGTAGATGCTCTATTTTCTAGAGACGCACTTTCTTGTATAATCTGAATTAAAGTGTTTTACTACTATTACAAAAGAAATTCTTTGGAAAAAATTATTGGAAAAACAAAAAAATTTTGATATAGTTGGTTCAAACTGAGTACCAAATGTTTAACAAATCAACATAAAAAGAACATATGCTCCCATACGAAAATTATTCTTGAAGTTAGGATCGAAACCTCATGATCATGATAAAAAATTTCATTAATTTTGGATATCTAATCTAAAAAACTATTATATGTTAAGGTATAATATAATGAATAGGAATTATTATTTAACGGGTTATAGTGGTGTTTCACAAAGAGGAAATAAAATTAAAAAATTAAAAAATCTTTTAAATTATTTTGGAGATTTTTTATTTATCTCTATACATATTTCGGGCTATGAACCCTTCATCAGGAGGTTAAACAGAACACTGAATATAAAATTTTTTTATTTTTTTACATAGTATCGATGTTATTGTAATACAGGGCGAGTGGGGGGGGAGTCAATGGGCGTTTGAAAGAATTGAGTGGTTAGGTTTAAAGGTATGTGGAAGGTAGAAAAAGGGGTATTGAACGAATTGTCTGGACAAGGTCAGGTGCATTTCAAATAGGATGTCTTAGTTCGAAATTTATTTGTATAGAATTCTGGGAATACCTGTTAAAGGAATTTGTTTAAGGGTTTTAGAATATATAAATTTAGACACAAGAAGCGGATTTGCAAGGTTAATTCGAAGATGAGAACAGTAGAACAAATGTTTAGTAAGGAATGAATGAATTTCGGTTAGATTTGGTTTATTAATAGATCAATTATTGTTGATTTAGTGGTTTCTAATTGGTTATTGAGAATGGGTTCATTGCGGGCGATTGCTTTCTTGATTTCAAGGGATTCTAATAAATCTAGTTTGCGTCCTTTTGGGGAGAAATGTAGAATAAGGGGGCTTTCATTAGATGGGGAATGATTGTTATCAAATAGATGTTCAGCAAAAGCTGAAACTGAAATCAAGAAAGCAATCGCCCGCAATGAACCCATTCTCAATAACCAATTAGAAACCACTAAATCAACAATAATTGATCTATTAATAAACCAAATCTAACCGAAATTCATTCCTTACTAAACATTTGTTCTACTGTTCTCATCTTCGAATTAACACTTGCAAATCCGCTTCTTGTGTCTAAATTTATATATTCTAAAACCCTTAAACAAATTCCTTTAACAGGTATTCCCAGAATTCTATACAAATAAATTTCGAGCTAAGACATCCTATTTGAAATGCTACCGTGACCTTGTCCAGACAATTCGTTCAATACCCCTTTTTCTACCTTCCAATGCCTTTAGACTCAGCCACTCAATTCTTCAACCCCATTGACTCACCCCCTCACTCGCCCTGTATTACAATAACATCGATAACAATCGTAAAAATATAAAAATTTATATTCAGTGTTCTGTTTAACCTCCTGATGAAGGTTCATAGCCCGAAATATGTATAGAGATAAATAAAAAAATCTCCAAAATAATTTAAAAGTATTCTTTAATTTTTTAATTTTATTTCCTCTCTGTGCAGCACCACTATAACCGCGTTGCAAATAATAATTCCTTTGTTTAATATGTTTCACTACAGACGCAACACCGCTTTCCCTAAACTTTGTGTATAATATAATATTTATATATGTTAAACAGGAAAATATCTTCCTCTCTCTCAGTTCCCATCACTCCTGCATAAAATACACTAGTCCAAACGATCCACCCCTTACACCTAATCCTAACTCTCAATTAAATTGTAAATTGGTTCAATATTCAGTTAACATTCAATTATCGTTAATTGATAAAACATCAATTGAATTTTCATTCTTTCTCTTTTTATCTCAATAAAATTACACAATATTATATATAGGTATATATACCTATATTACGTATTCAGTGTAATCATTTATAATATTATTATCAATTTAGTTCTTAATGATAAATAGTGTGAATTTAATTTTAAAATTGCAATTATTATTCATGCAATACATCAAAGTCAATCCTTTGATCATTCCACAGGAGTAGATTACTCTATAGTATCTGTATATATAAATTTATATCTTAGAGATCAAAGAAGACACATATTCACTCATACACAACACACACCGTCTTATACAGATAGCGTATAATGTAACAAGTTGGAATATTAACTCATTAAAATGTTCAACAGAAGGAGAAGAAAATTAAACAAATATTTCCAAATTAATCAAAGGATTAACAAAAAATCTGGTGTGATGTAAGCACAGCAAGTGGGGTTACTATACACCATCTCCCTCACGTGTATAACCATTGGCCCGGATGCACCTGGCCCTTGCGGGGAGTTTGTCTTGGGGCCGGTTGTATGTCGCAAAGTAAATGCTTTTTGCCACTAACACAGGGTTTATGGTAAATGGAGGGACTGGGATGGCCAATCAGATGACAGGAACTTTCAGTGCGACATACAACCGGCCCTAAGTGTCATCGGACTGGAAAAAGTTTTGACCCGCTGAAATTCCGGGTCATTTGTTCTCGATGTTTACCGCGGTCACCTTAAACCTCTTATTATCATAAGTTAATAAATAGTTTTATAAATATTTTTTAAATATTTTTATTCTTGATTGGAATTCTCATTAAATCTTTAACATTATTCTTGGTCACAATCTAATATTAAAAAAAAAAAATGAAAATTTTAATATTTTTATTTATTTATTTATTTGAAATGTAATTTCTTAAGCGAGTTTGGGGAACCAATTGCTAAATATTTAACGCGATGTTCACTTAGCTTAACCAAGTGAATGTTTGTTATTATTCATAATATTTACATAGAATATGGTTTGGTCAGTTTCTGTTTTTTTCAATCCAATCGGTTAGAACTTTTGTCAGCTTTAGGCTGTAAAATATACATAAAGTTCTTCCAAAAAGTCAAAATACTTGATGATCGTTGGAGTGAAAAAATATTTCAATTTCAATTTAAACGAAGGTATGTTTTATTTTATCGCTTTTAATTAATCAAACAATTTATAAATCCTTAAACCCCTTACACACCAGATCACCAGAAACGACACGCCGGTTATACACGCTGAGGTTCGATAGAGTTTACATACCTCCAGACCAGACCTGGTATGTGTGGATAAAATTAATCTATTTCCATCGTCATGACAAATTTTCTGAACTATAGTTGTGTTGGTCTCGTTGTGCTGGATGTCTCAGCGATTATCCAACAAAGTGTTGAAAAAGCGAAAGAAGAAAAGACAATTGGCATAGGATCTGTTTAAAAAAAGAAACAAATTTAACGGCTTAGATAAAATTCATCGCAGAAGATTTATCGCAAGAAAATTAATTGCAGGAAAGATTCATCGTAAAAAATTTATTCCATTCATCGTAGGTATTTTTTTGGTGTTTTTGAAATATAATTTTTAAGGAATTAGTTGTCGGTTCTATGGGAAACATTTTAAATTGAAAATTTCTTTTTGTCGAGAGTAATATAATTTTTATAAATTGAGGGAGACACTAAAAGAGTGTGTCTACTACTGGAATTATAAATTTTTAATTTATTTATAACGAGACTATTGTTTCGTTATAAATAAATTAAAAATTTATAATTCCAGTAGTGATACAACTCCCTCAATGAAACATTTTAAATAAGAGTGAATTAAAAATACTAGGTAGATATCACATAAATAAAACAAATATATTTTATGAGTTTTTCTCTATATATACCTATATTTCGGGTTATTAATCCATCTTCACCAAGGTACAAAAAAATGTGAAATCTACCTAGAATTTTAACCAACTCTTATTTTTGAAATATAGATACCTATTACTCAAAATTCCATTGTACATTTTACAATATATTTAAAGAATAAAAAATCAAACCAAAAATTAAGCGATGCTTAATGGAAAAAATAAAATAATAAATATACTCGTATATATTATTGATTTTATCATCACCGGAATAGTTGACTGAAATCAGCAACCTTTAGAAACGATCCTTAATGGGGAGAAAAGATTTTGTTTCTCCGATAACATTCAGCCAATAAATGTCTTAAAGATGTGACAGTCCTATCGTGATTTTCGCTAATATATAAAATAAGGAAAGCGCAGAAACGATACTTCTATAGGCCAGCTGACTCCAGAGACGCAACCTGGTTAGGATCGTCAATTTATTTTATTTTTCCCTTGGAATATCTCATGTCATTTTTGACATGAATACCTACATTAAATAACCTATTGAACTGTTGGAAACAAAAATTAAATAAAATTCAAATAATTTGAAAGCTACGTTTAATATTCAAAATCGATGATTTATATTAGATAGGTACTATATATAGAAACTAAAAGTTTATTTTTTTATTTTTGGCGGTTTCTTATTTTTAGAAAAGAGTCGTGACTCTTCTAGACGTTTATAAATTAGATTAAAGTATCCTATACCCATGTTACCGTTTTCTCTCTATTTACATCTTGAATAAAATACTTTTATATATTCTAGTCGATACTTGTATTTTCTATATAAATATAAATGCATCGATTTGCCATTAATGTCAATTTTGATGGGTAGTACAAATATTCTGTCATTCATAATATGACAGTGAACATGATAGCATATTCTGACTGTATCTTGTTTTAGGATTCAATGCACCCAGGAGTGATATGTCAATTTATTCCATTTATGTCTGCTACCGGTTAGATTAGTAGCCACCACCCTTTCCTTTTCAAATATCTCTTTTCCTCTCTAGCTATCGCCCTAATTTGATTCGATGCCTATAGCTATGCCCTTTACGAATATTTAAATATAAAAAATAAAAAGCCTTAGTCATCATTTTTTTGGTTGGGGGGGGAGTAGAAGGGTTTATAATATGGTACACAATAACGAAAAAACTTCATTTAATGCTTTTCGTGTACCGGGGTCACATTAAAAAGTAAAATGGGACCCATTAACATTGATTGATTTAGTAATTATTTCGAGAAGGGAATTATATATGCGACCCAAAATATACAATATTTTTTATGGGGTTTGAGATATCGTGGTACGTCTTTTTAGGCAGGAAGACTTATTTTTAAAATTAATTTCGCTTGAAAATTAAGGTGAGAGATAGCCCTAAAATAGCCACTATTTTTAAGTGAATTTTGTACCAGTCTATTTTCAATAATGTACTTTATTGTATTGTTTATGTACTTATGTAATTTAAAATTATTATTTTCTTGCAATTAGTTTACTATCTCCTTATGAGCACCAAATTTAATATCTTAATTATTTTTAGAAGATATGTGTAGGTAATCATTTTTCTTTTTCCTGCAGGGCGAGCGAATACTGTTAAAAATTTATATGGTAATTTTACAAGAAATGCGTTGGAAGTATATTCTCAAAACAGTTTGTAATTCATATATCTGGTATTGTAATTTAACAAAACATTCTTTATTGTTTTGATTTGGAAAATTAGAATACTATGGTAGTTCGTGAAATTATAATAAAATCTATTTCGACAATTAATTTCCAACGCATCTTTGTAAAGCTACAAATATTCTTTGGGATTTTAGAAAACAATCACAAAGTATTCCACCACGCTTAGTTCCTCGAGAAGGGTCGATTTTGAAAAATAATCTGGATAAAAAGATAATAAAAATAAAAAATTAACATTTTTTATTCAAATAGAATATAGGGACGTGTCATTCACTTAGTAATAAATTAGATACAGATTCATCATTTGTCCGCCTACCTGGTGTAATGGTCAGCATAACTGGCTGGCAACCCGGAGGTCTCGGGTTCGATTCCCGGCTATACCCAGACATTTTTTCTGTAAGTATAGGGTCTGGTAATAAAAATTAAGTGGGAGATAAATTTAACCTAATTTATCGCGCGGAGAATTTACCACTGCTCGAAGCCCCTAAAAACTTAGTAAATTGGACTATATCTAACTTTCTGAGATTTGGCTCGTGATCCCGGCTTCTTTTCCTTCTACTCTGTTCTTTTCACGATGGAGGGGCCAGCCCATACAGACCTTTAGGGGATGGACCTTCTGGTGTATCACCTTCTCACATCAATATCATTAAAAAAAAATCATTAGACGAAGTGACTTGGAAATTAGGGACCTTATTATGAATCTTTAAAATCGAAATTAGTTTAATATAATAATTACATAGTCATTGACTTCACTTCCTGAAATTACCATACAAAACTATTTCGACAATCGCACACGCTGTCTGATAAAATCGCTTCTACATTTGCACATCTACCATTCAAAAATCAGTAATTTCTGGCTAAATGGGCATCTATGTTCCCCGAGGCCAATAAAAGAAAAAGAAAAAAAAATCAGTAAAAATTCTTGAATGTAGCTTAGTTTAAGAACATCCAAGGAAAAGTATTTTGGTTACAATAGAATAATTAGATGATAAATGAGAGAAAGTACAAAATCCTTCACATTCACTATGTAGTTCGTTCAATTTCGGCGCTTGATAGAAACCTTTGACTTCGGCCAAAGCTTCACCCCATTTTGGCCGAAGCCGAACCTTCGGTCGGACATTACAGAAAACATTATAATCTATTAGATAAAGTTTGAAATAAAAATACAGGCGGCGCGATAGTTAATACTCCGGTAGTTAAAGTGTTGCAGGACGGATTACGCTTCTTCTATTTCTCTCCCTTGATAGAAATCTCTTTTTATTAGGGATGGATTTAAGCAAGAAAGCTAAAATTTAGCGCGAAGGTGCAGCTTATAAGTAGGTATAAAGCTTTGTCTTAAATTTCAGATCAGTAGCTACTACCCTATAAGACATTGTTACTCAAACGGCACACTAAAAATTTCTAGAATCATTTCCGACACAACTGAATATAAAAAAATGTAAAATTTGTATCATAAAGAGAAAAAAAATAAAATAAAAACTTTTCTATTAAAATTTGTATGATACAAAAAAAAAGTAATTACAAATACTATTTTAAATTTATAAAATCCATGCAATTTTAATTATTTGTCAAAAACGGTCGAGGCACATTTGACAATCTCTCGCGGCACATTTGACAATCTCTCATGGCACACTGAACTGGCTTAGAGAGCCCAAAATCTAAACAGTTCTCCGCATTGAAAATACTAAAATTTTGCTACAGAACAAACTTTCTAAGACCATTTCTTTTTATGAATTTAATTTTTCTATTGAATGATACAAATGAAGAAAAAGTAAAACTTTTTTCACGACCCAGTATGTTGGCCAGCTAGAACAAGATTTTTTTCAGATTATTGTCTGAATTTCATTGAAGTTTAATTAAATATTTGCTTTCTCTATAACGAGTATAATTTTGATCAGAAAGCAAAAGGCCATTCCTAGAATAATAGAAATTAAAAATTGAATGTCTGAACAGGTCTTGACTTGCATTTCCTTCGCTAAAAAAGAAGAAGTTAGATAATTTTATCCACACCCTTTTTAGTTATTTTCCTCGATCGGATTCTAACGAACGAATAGCTACTCCGGTTGGGGGATGGCCCTGCACATTTTTAATTAAGAAAAAAGTGAAAAATTTTCCAAGACTCGGGTCGCTAGATATGCCGTATTAATTAGTAATCAACTTAATATAAATTGTTTATTTATGCCTATATTATGACTTGGCATTAAAATCTCAATATTTTTTTTTTGCATTTTTGAACCGGAACTTTTAAAGCTAGAGTCGTTTTTCTCAACATTTTTTGCTTGATGGAACACTAAAAATATATGGAATTATTTGTGGCACATTTGAGTATAAATATATGATACAAAAAAAATAAAAATAAAAATAAAAAATACTATTATATTTCAAAGTTACAAAACCCATGCCTCGCTGCATATTTGACAATCTCTCGCAGCACACTGATATGCCGCGGCACACAGGTTGAGAAATAATGGAATAAGAGATCTGCTGATAATAACGATTCATTTATCTAATTTTTTATATTTTTTAACGCAAATTTTCAATCTAGAAAGTCCAAAATCTAAACAGTATTTTGTTTCAAAATAGAAATATTTTGAAATCAGAATAAACTCTCTAAGACCTCTTTTTTGCAATCATCTCACCTATTTATTTATTGGAATTCAGAAATTAGGATACAAACAAACAAACAAGAAATTGCTTGGAAATTGATCTTTCTCCCCATTTCATGTATTTATATTATATATTTCTTTGGCAATGTCATGAATAAAATAATTTAATATATTTTATATGTTGATTTGATATTTATTAGAATTATCTAATTGTACCTATATTTGCTTTCTATGAACTATATATATATTTACATATATGAAGAGTGATTGATATATCAATTGGGTCAATATCTGTCTGTCTGGTTAACATTTCTATTATGCATTGTAATTGGACGTCATTCTATTAGAATTGATTATTAAATCATCTCATGTATATAGGGTGTTAAATTTTAATCGGTTCGAACTCATCAATTTCATCTCTAAAGTGGTAATTTCGAAGGATTTCTGATAAATTCGAGTACCGTATTTATACATTTCATGGATATTTTGAAAAACATTCCGTGACGTTGACTTATTTGATAAATGTAATAGTTAATTATTAAATTAAAGTAAATATATACAATTTTATTAAAAAAAAAAAGTAGAATTACATTTTTCTTCAGCACCCAAAAAATGCCTATACTCACATAATTAAAAATAAAATTATGAGCGCTTATCATTATATCATATTAGATATATGTAGATGCGAATGGTTATAGTAGGATCTTCACACCTAGGAGGGCTTCTCTTCATTTAAATGTTTAGTTAAGAGTGACCTTGATTTTCTTTTTAGTCATGTGAGTATAGATTTTTTGCTTCCTGAAGAAAAATTAATTTTCTAATTCAAGAGTGGTCAACCTTTTTGAAAGCAAGTGCTACGCAATGAACCATTTTCAGAAGCGTTGCGATTTGAATATTTTGTACATTCTGGATTCCAACTGGAAATATTATTAGAAAACAATAGAGAATATAGGATAAAATAAATAAACATTTTAACTGAAAGTAATGGAAGGCGGACCAGGGATAGTGAAGAAATAAAAAATTATCACATATCCAAATAAGGTATAATTTATTGGATTTTCATTCCCTTCTTCTTTTCTTCATTTCCTTTCAAACCGACGTTTCGTAGGATTCTTCCCTCCTTCTTCAGGGTTTCAAAGGGCCAATGAAGGAAACAAACAAAATGTTTCCTTTCTCTCTCTACAGCAGTGTTTAAAAGAAAACAATAAAAAAATGTAATGCTTCTGCTAAGGAAAAGGAAAATTTTAAACACTGTTGTGAAAAGAGGAAGGAAACATTTTGTTAGTTTCCTTCATTGACCCTTTGAAACCCTGAAAAAGGAGGGAAGAATCCTCCGAAACGTCGGTTTGGAAAGAAATGAGGAAAGAAAGAAGGCGATTAAAATCCAATAAATTATACCTTTTTTGGATATATGATAATTTTTTCTTTCTTCACTACTCCTGGGCTTCCCCTTCCATTACTTTCAGTTAAAATTTCTGCCAGTCCGTCTCTCTCCAGAGAAAATTTCGTGTATATGTTACCGACCAAACACGATTTCAGGACAAACTAGTTTTGCCTAGGCTAAACTAGTTCTTCCTCTACGCGATAGTATTAACTAGTATAGCCTAGTCCAAACTAATTTGTCCTAAGCCCGATAGGATAAACCAGTTTAGCCTAGGCCAAACTAGTTGATCCTGATATAAATACGCACACTCTAGGATAAACTAGTATGGCCTAGTCTAAACCAATTTAGCAGAGTCGAAAGTAATTGAGTAAACATGTCAAGACTTGTACATGCGAGAGTTCCCAAATCACGCCCCGAGCGCCCCGCGCCGCTCCTCACTCGCCATTCGTCGCGTCGCACATAGAGGGTATTATGCTTATTTAGCGGGCCAAAATTATTTATAAGGGTTCTAATATAGCTAGGAACTTGAAATTTGGCAGGTAGCTAAAGTTTGATAATATAAAGATATACCATTGGTAAAAAATAAAAAAAATAATTAATGACCTTCAAAAAAGGGTTAACGAAATTTTTTTTATCCACCCCATTGAGTGGGGTACCGTTGAATAGGTCTTTTAAAATCCAACTATAAATGTCATTTTGTAATTTTAATTTTGACTCCCCAGTACGGCGCTAAAAGCTTACAAAGTTTCTTGTGCCTTGCTGTGCCTCTATCTTTTCAAACCTTTGATTTAAAAATCTGTAAAAATTATTTTAGATCATAGATAGGAAAAAACTGACAAAATTGCGTTTAAAACTTAAAGTTTAATAATAATAATAATACATAATCTACAAAAAAATACAATTATTACAAAAAAATAATACATTTATTGTTAAAAACAAAAAAATCAAAAAAAAAAATTCATAACAAAACACAAAAATCAAAAAAAAAAAATACATAATTTAAAAATAATACATTTAACACAAAAAAAAAATCAAAACATTACAAAACAAATCAGAGTCAGGACCCAGACAGGGCATCGGAATACTTTCACATTATATTCTATGAATATATATGTGAAAATAAACAATTTTATCATTTTGATAATGATATACAAGATTCATCTGAAGACTCCGATGCCTCTTCTCCCAGGTCTTCATCCACGGATGAAATAGAGCAATTAACTTCAGCGGGAAGAAGCATTTCGATGGTTTCTTTGAGGAATGGTTTCGTATTTTTCCTTGGAAGTGGTCTCATGCCAGTTATAAAGGGATCCGAGCTCAATAAGAGTCTATTTATCACGTCAAGATTGCAGGACTCTCTGCAAAACTTCCGAGCATAATTTTGACGGTTTTGGCGAAAGTGTTTGTTTCTTGCCTCAGCTGCCTCTTCTGTCATCATCCCTATGGGCAACAACGCTTTTTCAATGATAATGAATCCATGCACTAGTATTTTATCAAGGGTGGGAGTCATTGGATGCCATGGGTATAGTTCCACATACATTTTCGCAGTGTCGATGCAAAATGATTCAAATTTATTTGTATCTATTTTATGGCCGCTTGATATAGTTTCTAAAATAACTTCGAGGCGATATATGAGTCCATAATTAATACCAATTATTCTTGATGAGAGGGAATCGGATTAGCCGAGAGCTTAAAGACACTAGCCTTCTAAGCAGGAGTCCCGGGTTCGAGTCCGAATCCCTGCATTGATATTTGAGCGGCTATAATCTGATTCCTAGTCACCAATCCATCTGGCAAGCGTGGTGACTTAATGCCAACCCCCTTCCATTTGATGGAAGAGGCCTATATTCAGCAGTGGATTGTCGCTATCGACAGGCTGATGATGATGATGATGATTCTTGATGAGAGCATAGGGTCCATGAAAAATCTTCTACTCGTATTTCCATCATTGCTGCTCCCAAAACCAGCTTTAGGAACATCTACTATAAGACCCAATGTGGTCCGGGGCGATGGGGGGGGGGGGGTTCGGTGATTAATATATAGTTTTTAACTGAAGCAAAAAGTTACCGAGCATCGCTCGGTGGTCAGTTACTATATATATATATTGTACTGTTCAGTGTTCATATACGCTTTGAAGATAATAATTGACTACATAAAAGTTAAGTGTTTCAAAAATCGATGTTAAATCCCTGTATTATGTTTTTTAGGAAAATAATAATTACCTATTAATATAATATTAATAACAAATTATCTAATTATTTTATATTATTTTAAAATTGGTTCGACTGGACATACAAAAAAAAAAAAAAAAAAAAAAATCAGACGATTTGAGAAATTCCTACTATTTTTTAAGTACGCAGAAGCACCCGGAAGAGTTATTTAATGGAAATATTAAAGGAGACTTGGTTCAACAATTATCATATAAAATCAACCCCACCCCCCCCTTGTCAGGTAATAAAACAAAAACATTAATGTTTAAAAAAATTTTAACGGCAAAATGATTTTAAAACTATGTATTACAAAACGACATTTCTAATATAAAATCATGATTTATCACTATTAAAAACACTTAAATAACTAGTACATACCTGCTTCAGAAATATCCATGCTAAAAAAATTTGTTGATGTTTCACAAAAACTTAGAAAATCACTTCGAAATGTTAAGTATGAATGTTGACGAAAATGAATGCAGATGCTTAGGAAAAAATATTGAAATTCAGACTGAGATAACTAATTCCAGATGGCACTAGGGGACAAAAAATGACTGACTCGTTATCTGGCAACTAATCAAGAGTTACAGGTAGTAAATAGTTTTTTGATATAAGCGATTTTGCCAAATCGACTTTTGGCCCGATAAATAGGCATAATACCCTTATGTGCGTCGTTTTAAACGCATTTTGCGTCTAGTTGCCAGCCGTGCGTAACGTATTTAGTTAATGACTGCAGTTTAAAATTAAAAGTTTACGTATTACACTAAATTATAAAGTTTTCTTCTTTTTCAATATGGATGAACCTACGTCAAGTCGACATTTGCAATCAAACTTTTTAAAGGTAGCAGATGTAAACCAAGGCTCTGAAATATCGTTAAGGACTGCAGCTACGAAACATTCAGTTGGATAGGCCAAGGTTTTGTGAGATGCAGCTGCAACAAAAACTGTTCCACAAATAGATGCCAGTGCAAGAAGGCAATGATACTCTACAATTCTAAGTGCCACCAAAGCACACCATGTAAAAATAAATAACAATTTTAATAATTGAGATATATATGATTATTGCTTATATTAAAAAAACACTTATTATTAAATTTGTTATAGCATGATTGTTTGTATTACCAATTATCCATAACTTTTAACGACGAATCATTATCGTTTTAATAAAAATGATTATTTTTCCAACTACGGAATATTTTATTCAGTTTATCTATTTAATTTGACTTTCTAAATATACTATAATGTTTAGACTAGGCCATACTAGTTTAACCTAGAGTGTGCGTATTTATATCAGGATCAACTAGTTTGGCCTAGGCTAAACTGGTTTATCCTATCAGGCTTAGGACAAATTAGTTTGGACTAGGCTATACTAGTTAATCCTGTTGCGCGTAGGAAGAACTAGTTTAGCCTAGGCAAAACTAGTTTGTCCTGAAATCGGGTTTGGCCGGTAACATATATAAATAAACATGTTTCAAGTAAAGAATATCTATCGAATAATATAATTAATTAATTATAATTTGTGTAGTTATAAACAAATATTAATTTTTTAATTGTTTTCGCATGTTTAAAAATAGTTTGAAAATAACATGTTTAATTTAGTTTCCTGGGAATCGTGTCGTGGGTTTATTTGTGTGAGAGAAAGAGTATGTGTAAAGTGGTGTAGAGAGCGGATTTTGGCCAATTAAATTTTTGCGTTTGAACCCGAGCCACTTGTATCTTAGATAAAGACAACTTGACCCCCAATACTGTAAACTTAACGATTTGTAAAAGGGACACAATTGAAAATTGCTGTTGCTCTTGGAACACCCTATAGAAAACAGCTGGGAACGATACGTTAATTATTGGAAAATAAACCTTCCTTGATCCGATTACGAACTAAGAAGCCATTGACTTTAAACCCAGTAATTTAACCCGTTTCACATTTCGTGCTCATATTGGCAATCTGTCGAGATATTCTAGGCTAATAATACCTGGTAAAACACTTTTTTTAATATTTTATTTAATAACTTCGAATGCTTTTTGACCTTTTGGCTATGACAAATTTAGTATTTTGTAGGTCTTCACTTATCATTAATAATGTGTGTGTGATTGTGTGGTTCATGTAAAAATAAACTGATGCACATGACTTTAGCATACACAATAATTTATAATTATTTACGAAAGAACCCCTCCCCCCTCATGTTCAATTTTGTTAATATTTTTGTGCAAAAATTATATCATTTTCATAATAATAACCTTTGGGTCACCCTCACTTTCACATGGAGAGTTGTTTCCGTAAGGTTGTATAGGGTGCATATGCGAAATTTCTTACATATCGATCAAAGGGTCTAGGATCTAGGACATATATTAATAGTTATATTTTTTGAACACTCCCCAAATTTTGGTTCCGAAAAAATAATGACTCTTTATTATTATAGGTCTCTTTTATAGTAATTTTATTTTTCTTGATTTTTAGTTTGAAAATTTTATAAAATTAATTTTTTAAGAACCTCCCTACACCTTTTGTAATTTTTGGTTCGATTTCAACCAAAATCTAATCACCTCTTAACCTCAATATACAAAATATAAATGTGAAATTTCGTTTCGTTAGTTTTTGAGCTAAAGCGTACACAAAATACTGGTGCTCCATGAAGCCATTTCAAGTGTTCTTCGAAAAAATCAAATACACAACTAAAAATTGTTTCAAGAGAAAAATCAATACAATGTAAAATAATTTTTGTATGAGATTGTAAATTAGATTGGTTTCGTTTTTGTATAATAAGTACTTCCGGGTTGGCCCCTCTGGTTTTAAAGTTTTTGTTGCGAAAAAAATTCTTACAAGATTAGTGTTCCCCGACTTCAAAAAGTTTGAGAACCACTGATTTAGACCAATATATGTTAATATATTATATATTTAGTTAAATAGTATATTTATATATATTAAACATTAAGTTGAAATTTCCCTAGAGAAATTACTGCTTACGTGCATTTAATTAACTTTTCGTGCTATTTATAACATCGTAGCTTTAGCACAACATAACAACAAAAAATCTCAGAAGAGAGCAGCACTTAATGGCAACTCCTGTATTTAGACAACCAGCACTGTCGAGAGACATTCATACTGGAATTCTTCAGGGTTTGATTTAGCCAATTTTTAATTAGTTTCTTATAATGCCAATTTAAAAAAGAACTTTAATGGAAATTTTTCAAAAGATGGGTTTTTTTTGTTTTGTTTTTTGAAACTAACGAGCTATATCAAAGATCGTTTTAGATAGATTTTTCTAATTAATATAACAAAGAATAATTGCCATATCAATGAGAATTGTTTTGACCGCGCTTGAAAAAGATATTTATCACGAGACTACTGCGGATTATGCTACTGAAGTCTGTGGAGTCTTAAGTCTGGACCAAGAGAGAAAAAAAGATGTGATCCATCTAGCTACAATCCAACGTCATTTCGCTTATAGCCCGCTAGACATTCGGACGGATCACAGACTTAAGACTCCACAGACTTCAATAGCATAATCCGCAGTAGTCTCGTGAAAAATATCTTTTTCAATGAAGTGTAACACAAAATTCACCTTGAGTAATTTCAGCACTCCATTGCGCAAGACCTCGACGTCATCTCTCTGCTCTCGTAGACAGCTGTATCTATAAACATCTAGAGAACGTATTAAACTCCCCGAGGTTGGCATGGCGTTACCCTCCCACCCTCCTAAATCTAATACTGATTCTAATCCACTTATTTGAGTGTATAATATCTTATATAATAATTCATGCAAATAATTGTAGTGGTTTTGTAGCGGGTCCCTCGGAGGGAGAGGCGATGAATCTGAAAGAAAAATCCCTAACGACATATTAATATTCGACAATCTTAGACCCAAAGAAAACTACCAATTCTAAACAGTGTCTTACTTTGAAAAGAGAATCCGCCCCCTGAAGATCCTCCTTTGATCCTTGGAACACATTTCTATCCAAAGAGTGATGAAGGGGATGCTGAAAATCGCTCATCTACTGTTCTAAATGAAATGAATTTTAAATAAAAATCTCAATTTGAAAAAATATATCGAATTCTATGCAAAAATAAAAATTTTAATCTTTCAAAAATAATTATGTATATTGAAAAGAAAAATTAATTGAATTTGAATATCAATTTCAAATGATAATAAATGTAGAAAAAATTATTTTGTTAATATTTAAAAAAATGAAATCCAATTCTAAATTGAAAACTTAAATTTAATCAATAGGTTGGTAGGTATGCCTATTTTATATCTCTAATCTATAATTAAAACTTTTGTGGAACGCTGAAAAAGAAAACATCCTATAACAAAAATAGGTACCAATTTTTTTTAAGAAAAATTGATCCCTAGATATTAAATTAAACGCCATGCTAGTAAAAAATAGATTTAGTACTTATTTTGAATGCGTAGCTATGATGTGCAGATTCAAATGGCGAGTAGAATGAAGTCAATATGAGATGAAGAAGATACGATCAAAGGGTTTGAAGAAACACCATAGAAAATGAAACAGAAAAAATACCTGGATTAATAATTGGAAAACTACATACAATTTTTAAACTACATAAATTTTAAATAAATACAAAATGATCTTAAATTAGTAATATAAAAATAAACACTTTTCTCTTAAATTCTTAAAATAAATTTTTATATATAACTAATTTTAAATTTAACAGGGCTGTTTTTTCGTTTTTTTTTTTTTTGTTAAATAGGAAATTTAATGCTAAATTTTTCGATATTTATTAAAAAAACAAAAGTGAAAATACAAAAAGATGCTCAGAAAAATTCAAATAAAAATGATATCTTTCGCTTCTGATTGGTGTTTCTAACAAAATGGCCGATAGCAGATTTTTATATTTTTATTTAATTAAATATCTTATTAATCTCATTGTTTAAATTAAAACTGGGTCATTTTTTTTTATTCTAAAACCATTTATTCTTTGATTCTTGAATACTGTCATCATGCCTATTACAGAATTATTGATATGTTCCTGTGGGAATTTTATGAAAAGATAGAAAACAGCTAACAATTCAAAAATTAGAAAAGCATGGTTTCACTTTAAGATATTAAGATTTCTTCAGAACTACTGGAGGTAATAGCTTGAAACTTGGTATGAAAGTTAGTTTAGAAATTGGTTAGAAAGTTAGTTTTTTTCTAAGTTCAAATTTAAAAGAATAAAACAAGGAAAACCTATTAAATTCTCGGTTTAATCAGAATTATTTCGTAGCTACTGTGGCTAGAAACTTGAAATTTTGTATAAAGATTAATTTTAAGAAGTAAAATCTTGATGAAACCGGACGGAAACAAGATTTTATAAGATTTTCTTTGTTTCACTCTCTTGAAACTTGAATTTTTTAAAAAATTCTTACCAAGCATTTATCTCTTAAAACTAACGTTCTTACAAAATTTCAAGCTATTAGCTCCAAGTAGTTCCAGAAAAATCGTGATATCTTTAAAATGAAACCATATTTGTTTAATTTATAATTTTTAGTAGCTCTTTTCTCTCTTTTCATAATATTTTTTCAGAGAATGTATCAATAAATTTGACACAGTTTTTAATTCTGAACATCTTTTGTATTTACCATATTTGTTTGAAAATTTATAGAGAAAAATTAATCGCCAAATAAAAAAGAGACACTAGAGATATATATTATATAACGAATTTATTTATTTTAATAGAGAATTTGTAAATATATCTTAAAAAAGTAAAAAGCTTTATTGAAAAATTCATTTAGTTTGTTAGGTATCTACATACCTCGTGGGTCGAAATGAAGTGGCTCCTCGTAGCTGATGACTATACGATGGAAGAAACAAATCCAGCACTGGAGTTAAAGCACTGGGATTGATACTGTGAACAAATAAAAACAATGCAATAAATATACTTATATGTAATAGTACAATGTTATCAACATATTTTAATAATCACTTGAATTATTAAACTTGAAATTATAAATGCCCTAACAGAGTCTCTAAACGAAAGTAATTAAGGCTAAATATTTTTAATCATAATTAAAAGCGCGGGATATAGTGGAGTTGTAATTGTGAATGAAAAAGTGTTGTTTTTTCAAAATATTTAAAAAATGGCAAGAGGTGTTTTGATAAAAAAAATGAGTAAAATCACGGCATTTTGGTGTACAAGAAACCCTTAAATACTGAACATCGAAAAATAAAATTTTAAAATACATTAATTATTTTGACCAAATGTCTAGGTGAGTCTCTGGTGAGAGAATTAGCAAATTTGGTGTACGCTCTACTAATAAGAGAAAATTGCAATTAAATTTCATATTTAGTTATTTTATTTTTTAGGCATTGTGAATGAGAGCTGATTAGATTTAAATTAAAATCGGACTTAACTTAATTAAAAATAAAAACGAATTCCGAGTGAAATAATATGATGAAAGATCATTTGGACTCTTTGTAAAAACGACCTTTAGGAGGAATTCTTTCGATGTTAATGGCAATAAAACGCCAAACAACTACTGTTAACGGAAATGAGAAAGAAGTAGATGCAAGCTTCATTCAAAAACCTTTTTAAGCCCTCAAAAGAAGAGAAGATACATAGAATACATCGATATATCAGTTCTTAAATTATTGAAAATACAAAACTTTTCATTAAATTATTTCTTTTTTTATTATCCTTGGACTACCTATTCATCAAATCTTCATTAAGATCTACCAGCCACTCTTCAAGAAAATATATAGGTATGTACTGTTAAAAGATGTAAATATTTCTTTGGGGCACAAACCGGCGGAAGGGTTTCAATAATCGGTATATGTCTTAGACATTTTGATAGATGTCTACCAAATTTTACATATGGACACTTTACGGTCTCACGGAAATATTTATCTAATTGAGATTGATAGTGACCCGAATCGGGACAAATGAGAAGATTAAAAAAAATTTAAATTACCATTATAAAAAAAAATCAATATTTTATGTTATTTTATTATTCGAGAAGGGGATAATAGATAGGTCGTCTATGGTAAAGTCACGAGGAAGTTCACATTATTTTATTTTTATTTTATTTATTTAATATAATCGAATAATTAAAATAATCAACTTATGCTTATAGTCTTGGGAAAGAGCGTTTCGCTAATTAAGGATTAAAAGCTTCGAGTAATGCGGATTAATTTTTTTTTTATTAATATGAATAAAAATATTTTTCATTAAATAACTTAAGAAATATTTTAGTAAATCGAATAAACTAATTTAATAATTTGCAAGGATTATTTGTGAGAGATGGAATTAAATAGAGATCGTTTCAAATTCAATTTAAAAACGCAACTCCTATGTGTATCTTGTACAATCTTAAAACAATGGGCAGGCATTGTGTAATTTATGTAGTCGATGATTAAAATTTAGCAACTCTTCACTTTTTGATTAAATTTTAGGCCTTTTTTTGAGAACTTGATTGGCTTTGATAATGCAAAATATCAAAAAAAAAAAGTTAAATTATCATGATTTGTCTTTTATAGGATATGGTATTGCCAGTATAGCCAGGAGATGGCCAATATTTATAATCTCAATATTCAACAAATCTCATACCTGGGCCTTAGTAAATATGACAGTAAGCGATTTTTTTCATAATACACCCATATTAGGAGGCGAATCGTTCTCTATTCTCATGGAAATATTTAATCAAAAATACCTCATTTAGGTTCTCCCAATCGAAACTCTTCAACTTTAAGTAATCTAGGTATTCTGAATATTCGAATGGAATTCAAATAATTTTTTATGTCATGTTTCTTTTATATATTTAGATGGATGGAAGGTTGAGAGTTTTAATAAAAATCGCTTATCTAAATTAATGGCACTTCTCCTGTCTGAAATTGCGTTCTGTCTTTATATTAATGTCTTGGAGGACCAAGTAATAAGAACAACAGAACGAAGGAGACGGAGCGATTCTAACAACAAACTAAAAAACAATTTTAATTCTTGCTTAAACAAATCACTTTTACTCGGGTATATTGTATATGGGGAGAGTTAAGTAATTTCGTTTCGTTGATAGAGAGAAAGGGATGATGATAATATAATATAGAGATAGGAAGTCATTTATTTCTAAAGATAGCTTGAAGGGTGGCAAAGAAGACCTACAAAAAAAGGGAAGGAATTTAACCAGCCATAACCGCAGTAAATACATTAAATCAACGAAGAGACGACAAGATTATTTTCTTGTTGCTGTTCTTGTTGGCTTATCAAAATTGTTTTTAACTACGCGTATTGAACGAAATAAGTAAACGGGGTGGAAAATGGGATAAAAACGAGATAAAGCATCCATGGATCTTCCCATGAAAAATTATTGTAGCATTGCCCCATACATCATTATTTATATCTGTACTACAATGAGCAGGGTGATAACTTCGGGAATCAATTATTGTAGCATACAGCACTGGAATGTCTTTTAGAAAACATTGTTAGTAATTAAATTTAAAGAAAAATGTTTATTATACACAAAATGATTAGCCGGGGTTCGAACTAGAGGTCTTCACGTATCCTGCCCGTGTCTCTTAACTACTGAGAAACCAATACCTAATATCTATATTAAGTTGAAATTCATTAATTTAATTTTTCCCTTATTCATATTTTGCTGCTTAGTAGTGGCCTGATTTATTATTATTAATCTTTATTTTTATGATCAAACTACAATATCCAGAGTGATAAGAAGGGCCGGACCTGTTCATTCGCCCACACATTTATTTATCCCCGTGACTTCAAGGGACTAGAATTCTCTACCAGTCTATCTCTTTCCAAGTCTTACACCCAATTTTTAAACTTGAACTAAGGTAGCACTTAAATTAACCTCAAAACCAGTTTTAAGCTAAATTATTGAATTAAATTTAATTGTATTAAATTCAAGTATAAGGGGAAGGCAATGGGAAACCACCCCTGCGAAAGATTTTCCCAGGAAAATTACGATGGAGAGGATACTCTCCATAGTAATCGCCGAAGCTCGGAATTGAGAATGGCACTTGAAGAAGAAGAAATTTAAGTAAGACTAAGCAATGCTTTCCCACTAAGTATCATTGGTGAAATACAATATACCTTAAAAGTTCATTTGAAGTTAATTCAAGTGTTACCTTAGTTTAAGTTTGGTTGTTGAAATCGGGTGTTACGTCCAAGAATACACAGTGATCAGAAACCTTCGTCTTCACTTCTTTTCTTGACCATTCTCTTATTTTTGTAATACATATTTCAGTCAAACCCTATGGTGTTGCATTATCTTGGTGCTTCTCTTCTTGCATCGTTTCATAAAACAAAAACTTCTAAAATAAATTATTGTATTGACTGCAGTCTGATCCAAAACAATGGTAGTTCACATTATTTTGTATTCAAGCTATAATGACTAGGGCATAGGGCTATATCTTAATTTTGTATTCTAAATGGTTTGGTGAAGTCACAATTTCATTTTTAGAAATACATTAGATCAGTCTCTTCAAAAATTCAGTACATATAAATGGAAGGATTTTGTATTTTTTCAAATTCATAGCAGGCCTCCCTTAGAGTTTACTCATGTATAGAACTAAAACTCTCCAATTTCGGAAATTGTCCCTTTTAAACCAAGATAGAGAATTATCATGCTCATGGCGCCAAAGGATGAAAAGTACAAATTCTTAATAAAATATTGTATTGCAACATCATTTTCATTCTCTCAAAAGCCGACGTTTAGAAGGATCTTTCCTCCTTCTTCAGAGTCAGAAATTTTGTTGATGGTTCTATTGGTATAAATGGCAAACTATAACAATAAACAAGCAAGCACTGTAAAGAGAGACCGGAAAATGTGGTTACAAGCTTCTTTCGTTGACCCTTTTAAGCCTTAAAGGAGGGGAGTGCCGGTTTTTAAGAGAATGAAAATTAAATGTCCCGATAAATTATTTTATTCGGACTTTGTACTTTTCATTATCTTTGGGCTGCCTTTACCATCAATTCTCCATAGAGTTCTACCAGTCTGCCTCTAAAACATAATACTTCTAATATCATTTTTGTTTAAAATTCTTTTGGAATATTTATATCAGACTTCAGTTAAAATCAAGTTTATTTATAGTTTTGATAGACTCAAAAAACCAATAATTTCAAAACACTTTGTTTTACATATTTATGAGCATCTTAAAAAGAAGAAGACAATCTTTAATTTATTTTTTAAAAATACTTTGGTTATTTACCATGTATACTGATAAATTTTTTATATATCGTAAAATTAAAAAAATATCCCTTTAATAAGTTTAGTTTTCATCATAAAAATAAATTTAAATCCCCTCTTTATTTTTGTCTCCCCCTTTATTATTTTTTTTTCTCTTTTTGAATTTCGATTTTGCACAAAAGAGATTTTAGTACTTTAGACTATATAATAAACTCCTTTCTTTACTAATTTTATTACTCACTTTTTCTTTCGTTTGAACGAGACTCTCAAGTTTAGTTATTCCACTACTACAAGAAAGAGCGGGCGAGATAGAGAGAATATAAAACGAGATCTCCCTTTGCTTCTATCTACACCATTTGGGTTGGATAGGAGCAAAGTTTCTATGACATCAGATAATATGCGCCTCCTAATATATATATATAATATAAGAGAACAGGTGGTAAGTTAAGTTTACCCCTTCTCGAGGTCTAGCTTTATGTTCCGCATAAAATTCCTATCAATCAAGAGATGTTAAGAATATAAATTTTATTAATAATAATAATAATAAAATAATTAATTTCTCTCTCACTTTCGCCCTCTCTCTATTATTGAATAAAGTTTGATTCAATAGATCAATTTTAACTTCGATCTCGCTCCATCAAGCTCTTGTTAAAACTTATTTCAACTTTAAAGAAGTATAAAGAAATAAAATATATACAGAACTTTTAAGTAATGATGAAAAAAGTGAACGATAAAACTGTTTAGAAGATTAAGGGAAGTGAAGAGATAGATTGATGGACTTTAACGATTTTGCAAGAAAAAATGAGTTATTAAGAGACGAAACGTTGTAAATACGTAGATGATAAAATTTGAACAAATTCCGATCTAAGCGGAGAGATGGGCAGGAACGATATTTAGTGAAAGGGTTTTAGCTTTTCTCGAGGGGTGATCCGCGATTGGAAGTAGGTGTACACCTCTTTGGAAGTATTTTGGAAGTACTTGGAAATATTTGGAAGTAATTGGAAATATTTGGAAGTACTTGGAAATATTTGGAATTACTTGGAAATATTTGAAAGTACTTGGAAATATTTGAAAGTACTTGGAAATATTTGGAAGTACTTGGAAATATTTGGAAATATTTGGAATTACTTGGAAATATTTGGAATTACTTGGAAATATTTGGAATACTTGGAAATATTTGGAATTACTTGAAATATTTGGAATTACTTGGAAATATTTGGAATACTTGGAAATATTTGGAATTACTTGGAAATATTTGGAATTACTTGGAAATATTTGGAATTACTTGGAAATATTTGGAATTACTTGGAAATATTTGGAATACTTGGAAATATTTGGAAGTACAAGTGGAAGTAGGTGTACAGCATATTAGGTCGCGGTTCAACCCTCGGCTTTTCTTAAGCTAGCTATAGAGAGTACGTATTTATTATTTCAACACTTATGAAAAGCATTTTGTATTTGAAATACATGAAATGAATGTATTTCCCTAAATTTAAATTTCGTTACTTTTTTTATATTTTTCCCAGCTCTGATATATGGCGAATTTAGCACATACAGTTCATTTCTAAATTTAAGGAATAAATACTGATAAATTATTAAATATTTTTATTATGAAAAAATTAATAATTAAATTAAATATTTTTTTATTTAAGAACTGAATTTTGAGTCCTCCGTGATTTATGAGCTCCCCAGCCGGCGCCTCGTGCACCTATGCAGAAATTCGCCACTGCTCAGATCATTTGATCAATCACTCCCGGTCTATTGTCGAAGTTTCACCTCCCTGACTCAAACCGTTCGCTGGCAAGACTAAAATTTACTTTCTACCATGACTTAAATTTTTTTTTCCATCAATTTTGTATTTATAATTGATTAGTTATTTATATATATGTGTTACTAATTTAAAGGGAAGCTCATGATTTAGTGCGGTATTTGGGGGTTCAAACCCTCTCCATAAACCCGAAATTTTTAAAATATAAATATTTTTTAGATATGGTACTATAATGTTTTAAAATTATAAATTGTGGTGTTTTTTGAGGCTCTTGAAAACCTTGAAAACAGATGTAATGTCTTCGTTAGGAAAAAGTTTTTCATTGAAAATAAATTTGTTAGAATATAAAAAAATTTTATTTCCTTTTTTCCTAACGAAGACATTACATCTGTTTTCAAGGTTTTCAAGAGCCTCAAAAAACACCACAATTTATAAATATTTTTGTCCATGAATGAAGAGTCCTAATGCCATTGGGAGTGAATATCAAAATTATATGAATGGCTTGATTTTTATTTTCCTTTTATTTTCGTAGAATTTCGTTATTCATTAGTTCCAAGAAATTTTTATACATGAATCGTAAATTCCTTACTTTCTAGGTCAATCGGTTAATAGATGATTTATTCCTTTAAAATTCATTCATATGTTCTCTTTAAAGAGACAAAGGAATTTTATTCCAGCAAAAAAAATATAAACTAAAATAAACTATATAGGTGAATTAGAAAAGGATATAAATTTGATAAAGTCAAATAACTCGGAAACTAATGGAGGTATCGAGTCGCGGTTTTCACTAAACCACCCTAAGTAGACAACTACATCTATCTAAATTATAAAATGAGAGTGTGTAAAATAATTTAACATACAAATAAATATATTTTTTATTATTTTGCTTATTCATCTTTACATATAGAAATTTCAAATTTAATCTAATATAATTGTTAGTAAAAAAAAACAAGAAAAGGAAAATAGTTTATGTGAATGTGCCAAATTTTTTGAAATTTAAGTTTCTTATGGTCTTAAATGATAATGGAAATAAAAGAAAAATATAAATGTGAAAGTAATTAATGTATTTACTTTAGACGAATGTGTGATGTAACTATGTATTTGAAGTCTTGAAGAAGTCGGCAAAGTCAACGAAACGTTGGTTGAAAAATAATTTAAAAAATCACACACAAAAACTTGTCCTTAATTCCCATTATAAACATTCAAATCAGTGGCGTAGCCAGAAAATTTTCATAGGGGCTGGTTCAATCCAACAAAGCAAAATATTTAATGGGATTTTTTTTAAGCAAATAGGTACTTCAAGAAATTAAAAAAATAGCATAATCCTTGATTAAACATATAAAATATATTAGTTTAGTTTTGTACGGTTTGTAGTTGCCCTTACTCATCCCATGACCTGTTCCCCTCTTCTCATGGCTACGCTCCTGTTTTAAATTAATACACATTATGGACTGAAATGATAATAATATTTATAAAGAGTGTTCTAATTCATTAAAAAATTTTACTTCCGATTTTCTATTTTAATTTTTAATTTTTAAATAATAAAACGCTCAATTTAAAAAATAAAAAAAAATCCTCAAAGCATTCATATATACCTATACCAATTTCTATATATAAACACAAATAGGTATTGAAAGTTGTATAGAAAACTCTTGATCTTTATTTAACTGAATACAATTCGATTTGCAACTTATCGTAAAATCGTTTCTTTGCTTTCTATCATCGCATGAGTGGATGGGTGGATGAGGATGAGGTGCGCTCTAGCCTGCGTACACACAGTATCCATCGCCCCCAATTCATTCTCATACCATTTTGGAATTAAATCGCCATTCCCGTTCCGTATACACATTGACTCGAGCCTCGAGTGAGAGTTTGAGTAAGCTTAATCGAAAAGTGATTCAAATCGAGCTTTAATTTCACTCTCTCACTCTGTTTGGAAATGAAAACCACCCCACGCACCCCTTCTCCATTGAAAGTGAAAGAGAGGCGCAAATATTCACCCCTTTTTCAATAACTCAACTGGTTTTAAGGTTAAATTTCGATAATACTATATATATGCTGAAAGTTTATTTATTTTAATTTTATTATTTCAAGTATTCATTAATGGATTTGAAAACGATAGCGTTGGCTCTTTATTTATATTACTGCGTAAATATCATATATAAATATAAATATCAACTTTCAGTTCCCTCTCATTGCACGTCATTTCCATTTTACTTGAATTCTACTCTCAGCTGGGAAACCCCAGCTGTCCCAGCAAGTATTCAATTAACTAAAAAATATTCATTTTTTTTTCTATTCCTGTTTAAAAATGTCTGTTATGTGAAGACAAATTATTTCCATGCATAATTTTTATGTTACGAAATAGAGAGAAAAAAGTGCTTAATAAATTTCTGGTCCGAATTCGAGGTTCGAACCTGGGTCGTTCACATTACAGGTGCGACAGTCTAACCATTAAGCTACAGGCATCAATCAACTCAGTGATTAAAGCGTCGTATCGGTAATTTGAAAGATCCAAGTTCGATTCCCGACTGGCACTAAAAATTCATGAACCATTTTTCTCTCTATATTTTATAATTTAAATAATTTTTATGATTTCATGAAGCGGTTATCCTATATTAGTATCGATACAGTCTCTGTGGGTATGTCTGTCCTTCTCTCAAAGCATTGTATAATTATAGCAAACTAAAAAAGATGCAAACTTGAAATTTACAAGTTACCTATTTGCATTTATTTTCAAAAATCGTATTAAAATTTTAATCAAATGATTATTTTGGGAAGGGTCGAGTATTTTGTGGTCTAAAATAAAAAATATCTTAAAAGAATTAGATTAATTTTATTTTTATTTGATTCATTTTAAAACCACGGTGCGATTGAGCCCTGAAATTTCCAATTTTATTCGATTATTTTGTCGGCGTCAAAAGCAACTTGTGCTAAAACTATGAAAAAGTTTAATAAATCCACTCTTTCTTTCATTATCAACGACAAATCGCACATCCAATGCAGTAGGGCCACATGTCAAAAAGATATGTTTTACACAGCAGTGTGTTTTGAATTTTGAAACCTAAGGATATTAGAGTATATGCTCCCTAGGGGCTAATTTTAAAAATAGGTAAGTATATGGTCTTTCTGCAGATAACGTACTTGAATACTAGTAACATTATTCTACACCTAACTCAATTTTCAAAAATGTCGAGATGTGGCCTTACTGCATTGGATGTGCGAAATAACAACGAATCTGATATCTTTAGAATTTTGGAACATTTAAGGTACCTACTAAGGTATAAGTAACTTAACTTACTTAACTACTTAATTACTTACTTAACTTACTAAGTAACTTAAGGTATACTACTCTTGTATGAGACCTGCACTTAGCCTATGTTTTTTCTTTTTTTTTTGAGAGGAGGGGGAGGATTTTGGGCTATATATAAGTTCAGATTGGAAAATGCAGAAAGTAAGAAAAAAATTTAAATTCGACTTGAGCTCTTGAAAGGTATAGTTGTAGATAATGAGCTGGACACACAAGCTTATACTAATCAACCGCAACTCTGTGCAATCTCTAATTTCTAATTAGCTTAGACAAGTTGTCTGTATTGGTTTTTAGTTATTTTCAATGGTAAATTATAAATTGGATAGCGTAATCTTAGAACTAGGTTATTCCAAGAATTCCCAAATCATCTTTATTTTAAATGATATTAAGTATTTCCTTATCGAGAATATTTATATTTATATTTATATTTGACCATATCTCGTTTAGACTTGTCTTTAGCATCATTCTTGAGTTGTGAATTATAACTAGGAGGGATGTTTTTGATTCCTTCTATTCGCGCCCTTTTGGAACAAATCTCTAGATTCGCCCCTTGAAACTATGCAACCGAATAGCATCATTTGTCGAAAATTAATATACCCTATTTTTTCTCGTAATTGTCACCATTTCTTTTAAGCTTTTAACTGTTCTATGAGGCGAATCTATTACCTTTATTAAAGTAGGCTAACCATATTATTATAATTTATTATACTATTAGAAATACATACACTTTTTTGAGTGAACCTAGCTTTACTCTTGGTATTTGCGACTAAGGCAAAAAACAGCTCTTGAAAATAAAATAAGTAGTTATTTAGTTATATTTTAGTTTATTAAATTTTTTGAATTCAGTTTCCAAAACCTACATCTCCTTTCTTACTCTTGTTTATTATTTTATTATTTTATTTCCATCGCATTTAGTTTGCAACAATTTTTTCTATTCCAATTTCGCGGTTGTTTGCTGTCCCCTCGTTGTAATCTCGAGGCCTCCTGTGGGGTATAGCACACCACTTTTTAAAACTATGTAGTTTAATGTTTCTTTTAAATAAACAAGATATAAAACCGAGGAATTCTTAACTTTAACAAAATATTAGATTCAATAAAATAAAGAATATTCTTCTTTTGATAAACTTTAAGAAAAACAAAAGAATTTACATTCTATGTAGTTTATTTATTTATTTAATAAAGTTTGTTCATTTAAATAAAGAAACAATTTCTATTTTGTCTTTGACGAGAGTTTCTATTTAAAATAATAAAAATATTTTTTACCACTATACTATTGTTTTGATGTCATCATATACTTGTATATATCTCGTTTATGTTTGTTCAAATTGTTTGTATTCTACTAATTTTTTATTCTTTGTAGAAATTGATAAACTTTTTAAATAAACGAAAGATAGTCTGCATAGTCTCGTTTAAATAAACATTAATCAACATCGTCAGAAAGTAGTCTTGATATTAATTTTGTCGAAAGAAGAATTAAATCATTCTCTATAATGGGAAAAATGTGATATAATAAATTACCACACTTGAAAAGTGAGATATTTTTAAAAATGGCAAACTTAAATTATGAATATATTGAAAAATCAACATTTTTCTAGTTAATTAATCTATTTAATAAATAACAAATTCAAAAAAGAAAATATTTTTTATTATTAAAAGAGTGATTTTTCATATTAGAAAACAGTGAAATGATCCTAAAAGTACTTTTTTGATTGAGTTGGCGGTTAGTAAAGTGTCAAAATGTTGGTATTTTCATTGCAAATAACTTAGATTTCTAGTTTCAAAGCTCAAATTGAAAAATGTGTAAAATAAGAAAGTGCAAGTCGTATTCGCATACCGAGGGTTTGAAATTTTACTTCTTTAGAAATTCTTGAAATATCGAATTCGTTCATCATCAGTGAGTTCACAGTCCTAAGACTGGTTTGACACAACCACCCGTCTCGGCTCTGCTCTGTCCCATGGCAGCTCTTTGACCTCTCTAAATGTCTTATATCCCATATCCCTAATTATTTGTTCGAAATATTCTAAACTAGGCCTTCCCCTTTACTTTCCCACCTTGCCCTCCAAGATATCCCTAAGCAATCCCCCGTCTGAATTCGCTCATATTGATAAAAAGTGAATGGACCTATTTGTAATCATCTTTCATAATTTTATGTTCCCTGGTTTGGAAATCAGGTTAGATACAAAAATCATGTAAATCAAACGATTTAAAACCTTTTCGCATGACAACCACTTCACTTCTGTATGGATCATTTGATTAAAATTGTAATACGATTTTTAATTTCAGCAACAATAAACACACATAACTTGTAAATTTCAAGTTTGTATCTTATTTACTTTGCTGTCTATAATGTCCTTTTTATAGAAATACACTTGTCTGTCTGTGTTCTAAACAAACAAAGAAGAAACCCTAATAATTTTCCCACGCTTTTGTCCCTTTTTTCTTACGGTATTTTGAAAACATTTTCAACAAATGGCTAGTCTATTATTTAATTTTGGTATTTAAGCAATTATCTGAATTTTTATTATACGATTTTAATATTTCTAAAGATTCGATTGCGCTCATTAATCTTTGCTTGCGTTCGGCCTTAATCAATTTGATACCTGGGTCATCCGGAAATTTGTTCTGAGGTGTTCAGCTAGAGTATTTTCTTTTTTCTGGTTTTTAAAATCGCGAAAATGTTCAGCTTGTCTGAATCTAAATGAAGTGAAAGTAAAAATCAGATTACCTATTATATAATCATTTCTAAACTAGTCAAAGTTGAGTATCTTTTGGCTATTAATAAGAGAGATTTAATCTTTTCCTATTACTTATTTCATCATCTTGTTCTTCAAGTGTGAGGCTATTAAGGCCTGTTGCAAACCTATTGATCTAGCCAACGTTATCACTTATTTATATTCAAGTATTCTAAATTAATTAATGGTACCTTAACTTCTCTGATCCACTTTAGATTAAGATTAGCTACTTTTGCCTGTGAGTTAATTATCTACTGTTTTTTAATGTTTTATTTAGTCTTCTAGTTAGGTTCTTCAAAATTCATTTATTAAATAAACAATTTTGCGAGAGCGAGATAATCACCCGCTGGGTTCTTAAATTTTAGCCAATTGGATCCCCTTAAATGCTTAAATCATTCACTCTCATAGTTTATTTATCATTATCATCTGGCAAAAAATCCTAAGACTGGTTTGAAGAAACCACTCGCCTCACCTCAACTCTAGCCCATGCCTACTCTTTTACTTTTCTAAATGTCCCATATCTTTTATTACTTGAGAAAATACTCTAATCTAGACTTCTTCTTTCCCAATTCGCCCTCTAAAATATCCTTTAGCAATCTCTCATGTCTTAACATGTGTCCTATCATCTGAGCTCCTGTCTTCAAAAGATTATTCCACTGTTTATTTATTTGTTTATATGTCTGTATGTGGTCGGGATAACACGAAAATAGTAAATCTCAGAAAAATAAAATGTAGGCTAGAAATATCCTATCAAGGTTGGTTCAAACCGGTCAGTCAACCAATAATTAACTATATACTTTCGGTGTTTTTCTCTTTTTTTTTTAATTTCAATGTAATGATTAAAAATATTATTTTTTGTTTATAATTTTTATGAATGAAATAAAAATTATAGAGGTTTGTTTAAAGAAAGTATTTTAGTAACGTAAAGACCATAAATATGCTCATAATAATCAATATGCAAATCAAAATCAGTAAAATCCTTTTAATTTAAATAATATTAATATAACTTTTAACTTTTATTTTAATTCTGATTTATTTTCCATATAGAGTAAGTGAACGTCATGTAGTGTGCATTACATGGTACATGCAACGATATATTTATTTTTATTTTTATGTATTTCTAATATTATTATTTTATTTATTTTTTTCATAAGTGAGTAATTCTTGATATTTATGATTATATATTATAAAATGATAATTATCTGTTGTTACTTTTGTTTTTTTATTTATTTTTGTTATTTTCGTGATTGTAGTTGTGGCTACAATTCGTGAACTACGCGGTAAAGTTTACAGCGAATCGGGTACCAATTCAAGTGGGATAGGTCCATTTACCTGGCGTAAAATTTATAAAAATGGAACAGGTTGTGGAGAAGAGAAGGAATCAGGTAAACCACAAGAACTAAAAAGCATGCTGAGAGGGTGGACTTTGGGCCCTAAAGAGGTTTTTAACGGATTCACACCATCGATTTATAAATGTACAAGAAATAATAAATAATGTAAATGGTTCTCTCTTCTATCGACTATCCTAATTTATCTGAAAACTTTGTATATATTTATGTATATAATCAATTTATTTTTCTAATTCGATTTATCTGGTTATACTTGGGTTATTCTAATAAAACTACTCTCCGAACGAACCTAATATTAAATTAATCTAAAATTTCGAAATTTTGTTTCTAGCTTATTCATGTCTTGAAATGCTTAGGAAGTGGAGAAAAATAAATTTAGAATTTTGTTTTTGTTTATGTGTTTAGATACTGATACCCTCAATAAAGAGAAAACTGAGGTTTGTAGAAAGTATATTTAAATTATGTATACCTTTCCCTCTATGTCTGGAATCTAATATCAACTTTAATGATGGAGTTTTTTGAGGTCTTTTGTCCAAAAGACCTCAAAAAATTCCATCATTAAAGTATAAATTTCTGGACACACTGGCATATTAGCAAGATGATCGCCATCTAAATGCCCAAAACTTAATCAAATATCAACGATAACTCAAAAATAAATGCATATAGAAATTTATTCTAGTGTGTAAATGAGTGTATTTCTAATACAAAGATCAAATTGGCTATAGGGTTTTTAGGTTTCAAACTTCTAGATGAAAAAAAATTGAATTTATAAATTAGAAGATCTTGAGCGGTTATAATTAAACTGAAATTTTGCACGAATCTTTTAATAACCTTCTCCTTTGAGCCAAGATTCATTCAGCTTTTCTAACTCAAAACGTTCGCTGAAAAACAAATTGCCGAATATTCAAAATTTGTCGAGCCTTAAATTTAGAGAAAACTGTCTTGACAAAGTTTTCACTTGCCTTTTTTTATGATGAATTTAAAGAGTAAAAAATTTCAAAATTACGGGATGTTTAATGTGATAATATGTAATCAAACACCTCAACGATTCGAATGATGGCTAACAGTTTTGAGTTTTAAAAAAGCATTCACTATTAGAAAAATTTTGATTTAGCTAAGAAAGTCCAAACAATAGTATTAAACAATTTTTATTCATGTAGTGACGAATTAATAAGCCATGTGGTCATACTATCATACTATAAGGGAGTTTTTGAATAAGTTTGATAGAGAGATAAAAATAAAGCGGCTCTTTAGAGTATTCCTCTCATAATGAGCTAAGTTTAGTAGGAATCTTCAGTAGAAAACCATAATAAGAAAATTAAAAACTCTACCGTATTTAATTAAATTTTTCAAATTATTTATTTCCAATTCATCAATTACTTAACAAAAATATTGAATTCTAGATACATCAATTAAATATAATTATGTATAATACTTTTTGATATAGACATAGCTCTCTATCAATATATCAATACCTAATTTATATTAAAAATTATTAGGGTAATTCACTTTTTTCAGTTAATTTATACAGAAAATAATATTATGGATCAGATTAAGATTTTGGCATCCTGCAAAGCCTAGTCAATTTGTATAGAGTAAAAATGAAGGAAGATTCGTTTTTCCAATGTGGACAAATTGGCGACTTTAAGTATTTAATAGTGAATGAAATAAAAATAAGATAGATAAATTTTTACCAGAAATTCATCATTTCGTTCCAATTCCAATTAGTGTGGTAAGATTATTTTATCACTTATTCAATAGAAAAAAATTAATTGCATAAAAATATATGAGTAATATTTTGAATTTCCTTAATAAAGACTAGATAGATATCTATAGCTATTCTATTTCTAAAAATCAATTAACTAACTAGCCAAATGGCTTGTAACCAAGAGCCATATAAAATAAAATAAAAAAATAAAACTTTTTTCACTTCTGGGAGGACATTTAAAAAACCCTAATAAACTCCCTGTATACTTTTAGAGAAAGGCAACTGGAAATCACTCAACTGAATAATTTTTCAAAAAATTTAATAACACACAACTGACGAAATATAGCATGGAAAAAATACTTTACTCATAAGCTATTGTTATATTATCTTTTAAAATTTATATTATGGCTAAATGGTAAGGCCAGAAGCCAGAAAAATAATACATTCAAGTGAATAAAATAAAAAATAACTTTGTCGTATTAAAGAGAAACGATACGAAAGTAAAAATTTCAGAAATTGAATAACTTTTTCTCATCCACTTTTCTGTCTTTTAATCGTTCCCTTTCTCTTCTTTTTGTTGTTTATTTTTTAATCGCAAATTCTTTTAATGATGATTTTTTCAACTCTAATAACTAAGCTTAACTATAAAAACATCTAAATTAACTTTTTTATCCAATTTAGAGCAAATAAAATTACTTGTATACTTACTGATTATAATTATAATACTTCTTATAATTTAAGCAACCCGTTTTTATTCCAAATACACACTTTAATATTTCATTTAATAATCTCTTATCATTTTAAAGAGAAGAGATCCCTTTGTGAGTTACAATTTATATTTGCTATACTAAAAAGTTATTTTAATGGAAAATGATAAAGTCGTTATTCAAAATGGCAAAAGGAAAATTAGTAATGAAATGTCATATACCTACCAATCAATGTACAGATCTATAAGTTTTGTCGTGATATTTTTTATGATTTATAGTAACCTTTATATGAAAATTTAATTATACTTAATATTATTATTATTATTTTATATAGGTATCTAAAATATAAATTGTTTATTATTATTTTTATTCATAAAGAAGAACAGTATAAACATAAACGATATACGGTATATCTATAATTTATAACGTCCTACGTGTCTTTATTTTGTAGTAATTTGTCACTTTTATATGGGTTACCTCGCTATAAACGTTTTCAATGTGAATTTTTTTCAAAACTCGGTACCATGTCTTCAAATTTTGGTGATTTGGAAAATTGTTAGCTGTTAACTTTAAAAGATTATGTACATTTGAATAATATAAAATTTTGGAAAATATTGTTGATATTGGCGTGGGCGATTTCTAATCAAAAATAAGGCTTAGTTAGATGTGAAATGTTTTAAAAAAGCAAATGATTAAATTGGAAAAGATCAGGGTCAAGTTTACCGGAAGGGCTTTAAAGATTTTTTTAAAAATTACATAAATTGATTTGATTTGGACCATTATAAAAAATCAAATTATAAAATTCGAGAAAATTCTGATCAAGGCTGCTAGATGGGCTTTTGCAAATATTTAGTGAAAGGGATGAAAAATGAACTGGGCTTGGTTTTGAATTAAATACGAGTAAGGAATTCATATGTCAGTTTATCCTATCTATTCTAACTCCGTGAAAGTCTCATATGAAATTATTTTATTGGCCAATGCTATTTTCCTATATATAGAAACTGAAGAGGAAAAATGAGAGGCAATACTTATTTTCTAAAAAATTTTAGGCTTTTCTTGGCATAAAGGTGTATTTAATTTATATAAACATGTTTTGTAAGCTTAGTTACTACATGGACTGTACTTCAAAAAGATACATACCTTCGGTTATTTATCACACTACATAATATATTACCTATAGATGATCATTGAAGAGCTATGTGAATAAAGATCTTAAGTTAAATTTTTTTTAATGGAGATATTTCTCTGGAAAAACGTGTTAAGCATTCAATTTTTCAAATGTAATTATTTAGTTCTGATAAACCTTCAACAGAGGGTGTTTTGAGAAAATGAAGATGTTAGGATAATGCAATTATTATATTTATGTCGATTTTCCTAAGTTTTAGCTATTTATAATGTTTATAATTTTTATGAATGAAATAAAAATTATAGAGGTTTGTTTGAAGAAAGTATTTTAGTAACGTAAAAGGCCATAAATATGCTCATAATAAACAATAGCAAATCAAAATCACTAAAATCCTTTTAATTTAACTAATATTAATATAACTTTTAATATGGCTTTTATTTTTAATTCTGATTTATTTTCCATATAGAGTAAGTGAACGTCATGTAGTGTGCATTACATGGTACATGCAACGATATATTTATTTTTTATTTTCATGTATTTAACATGCTCATGCTTCAAGCTCTTAAAGTTGAAACTATAGAAACAATATACGAGTAAACGATAGTTCTAACACCAATTAAAAAATATTTTAGTAGTATCGATAGCAAAAATAATGTGAAGTACTAGACCAGGGGCTTTCAACATTTCAGTTACTTTGGGACATGTTTGAAAAAAAAAACATTTGTCTCGGGCAGCACATTAAATATTCTCAAATACAAATATAATCAAATTTTTGTACCAAATAAATTATATCAGAAATGATTTCGAGTAAATATGTATAAAAAAATCTCAATGTTTTATGAAAGGTTATGATTTTATGTCGGGCCGCATTCACTGCAGCTCTGGGCTGTGGGTTTGGATGCTAGAATCTTCAATTTCAACTACATTCGGTTTATTTTTCGTTTAAAAGTTGGATTATTTATTTATAGTATAGGTAACACAAGAAGTTATTGCTCAAAAATCTAGTGGTAGTCGCCATTCCCACCGCCTTCTCTACTTAGTTAACTTTGTTAAACCAATCGAAACTTGTATTGTTTTCAGGTGATTATAAGAGAATAAATCCTTTCAATTTAGTATACAATATTTTAATAAATTAGAGTGTGTGAAAATCTGATTATAGGTTTTTATCATTATTTTATTTATTTATTTATTTATTTTTTGTTTTGTTTTGCTTTTCACTTTTTGTTTTATTCAACCGATATTTAGAATTTTCAATTAATTAAAAATAAATAAATCAACAAGAGATGCATGTTGGAAATTCATTTAATTTAGTTTTCAATTAAATACCATTGGACGATAACGAACTGAAATAAATAAAAAAATAAAATACAAATATAAAAGATTTGGATAGAAAAATAAAATTAAAATAAAATAAAAAAATAGTAAATAGTATATATAAATAAAATGTTCAATGAGTCACTAACATAGGAGCTGACATGGAAAATAATTTAGGGTTGAGCCTTCTATGGTCAAATTAGAAAATCAGAAGAAATTTTCTAGATTCTTCGCATCAATTTGAATTCTAATTCTAAAGCCATTTTCAAGTATATCGCTATGAACTCTTAGACCCTTTTCTGATCTGTATAACATTTTGGATAGTGACACTCTTTAAAAACCTGCAGAGGTATTGATACAAAAATCAGTTACCAAAAAACTATAATTAAAATTTTAGGCCCTCTATCTAAGTTGAATTTAATTTCGCATAGTCTTTAGGACTCTGTGGAACTATTACTCCCGACAGCATGGTAGTGCAGGTCGGGGTGTAGAAACATAGGGTCTTAAGGCCAAGGTACCGTCGATATTAACAGATCGATGAAACCGAGTTAGCTCTAACTCAATGTATTATCACTTGAGAACGGCTTCAACATTGAAAGCTGTGAATAATCTAGAAAATTTCGAATTTCTCCAGGGATGTACCACCAGAAAGAATCTTATAACTCATCAACTTCAACACCAAAGTCTCAAATAAAAAATATAAGAGCTTTTCTCTTGCTTTTCCCCATATGTATAACTTAAATAAAAATTAAAATTCACCGGCACGCTCAGCGAGTTAGAAGTATTGAATTCACTCGAAAATTTTCAATTGTTTTCTCTAATCATAATTAAGAATATTTTAAACTTAATGAAAATCATTTTCTAGCAGATTATGTGTGTAGATTTAGATACTCACGATAACTCAATGATAGAAGTTAAGAGAAACTTTTTTCTAGTATCAAAATAATTCCGTTTTTTTAATTCAAAGCAAAGAATAGATAAAATTTTCTGCTTTATACCTTTATAGCTTCATAATCTCCTGGGCCAATAATGCACTGAATCAGAATAAATCAAATATATTTATTTGGGAAGCTATTTTTTCAATCGAAATTTATTTTCTTCCTGCCTTGTCTTCTTGTCTATCTGGATTCTTATTATAACTTAAAGAAAAGTACTTTCTAGTGCCAAAATGTGTGGCTCGAAAAAAATAATTAATAGGTTTTTGGCCATCTAGCTTCAGAAAAATCGCTAATAAAAATTCCATTTGATATAAATATATAGTTATGTATCGAAAGAATGACTGAAATACTACACATAAGTTCGCTCATTCCGTTTTCTTACTTTTAATGACGCGTGAGGCTTAGCCCATGACTGCGGATTAATTTTAATCTAAAATATGCTAGTTAATCCGCCGAAGAATATTGTCATTTAAAAAAAGCACATCGATATTTCTATTAGTTTTTGGCATAGAAAATAGGGGAAACGACTATTAGATACCTATACCCGAAAAACTATTGAAAATAATTATTTTTTATTATTCTAATATTTTTGACTCCCTAATAGTCAGACGGATTAAGTTTTATCTAAAATATGATCGTTAATCCTTCAATTAAACTATCATTTAACATAAACACTAGAAGGTGGTCCTTATTTTGGGTATTTTCCAATTTTTACGCGGACAAATTGGCTCATATGGTACGAAATAAATAATAAAAAATATAACCCGAATTTCAAGTCTCTATCTCAATTATAACATGTGCCCCCAGCGATGTAAGTTTCTCATCTAAACACATGGCGTTTTTGCCATTGAAAGATCAATTTTATATTCCGGCCAAAGTAATGGTTGAAAAAATTTGAATCTCTCTAGACTTAATCCTTGTAATAGTAGCTCTCGGAATTTTTACAGATTTTTAGTTAATTTTGGAGTCTATAACTTAGTAATACTAAGAGATAGCAGTATTTTATCTAGCTGTAACTCAAAAATTATAATAGCTAAAAATCTGTAATAACTCTGAATCATAGCTAGTATTATAAGAATAAAGTCTACAAAGTTTCAAATTTTTTGAACTATTACTTTGCCCGGAATAAAAAATTGATATTTTAATGCCAAAAACCCCATGTTATTTAGATGAGAACTTACATCGCTGGGGGCACAGGTTATAATTGAGATAGAGACTTGAAACTTGGGGAATATTTTTTTTTTATTTACTTCGAACCATATGAGCCATTGTCCGCGTAAAAATTCGAAAATAAACAATATAAGGACCATCCTAATAATCACTTAGGTAGCTTTTTTGTCATAGAAAACAGGAGAAGCGACTCTTCTATATCATCCGAAAAACAATTGAAAATATTTTTTTTTATTATTATTAGGTTATTTTTTATTTAATCTGTCGAATAATACTATCATTTAAAAAAAAAGGAACGCCGATATATCGATTAAATAGGTGGAGCTTCTCGATACATTTACCCTGGTTTTAATTAACAAATAAATAAATTTAAAAAAAGAACTTGCTATATAATGCGTATCTTCTTTTCTACTTATGAATGAACAAAGCAACAAGTGGAGTTTTTTCTATAAATGGAGTTGATAAAGAAGGAAAAGAGGGTAGTGTGTGTGTGAATAGTGGCAAGAGGTGGTTGGGTTCGTTGGGTAAGCAAAAGAAAAGAGATTGTAAGAGGAAGAGGACATACGATTTCTGATAATACAAAGCAATTCTTTCACCCGGAAATCTAATACGATTTTCGAAGTTTGAATTTGATGGGAACGACTTTTTATTTATTCTACAAATATTGGATTTACCATATATATTCGCTAGCCTGTCTCTAGTGGCAATGCTGTATACAACCTTTATAGAGTTAGGGTCTTATGTCGAAACTCACAGGGTCATGAGACCGCACCCAATTTCATGATTACTCTTTAATATAATAATGAATATTTGTAAATATTTCCTTTAATAATCTTTAGATTTTAAAGTTTAGAATAATATCTTTTATGTGAATATAATATTTTATATTATAGATACTAACTAATAATGTTTCTAATTACTCAAGTTCATCCACTGAATTGTCTGTTTAGTTTAAGTTTATACTTCTAGTTTCTCAATCTGTAGCTAGATCAGGTGGCACCACGAGTAGACAACTGTCACCATTCTATTACTAATAAAATATTTAGAAATATAAGCAATCTGTTTTTGAATAAAATTATGTAATTTATACATCTCTCAAAAACAAAAGGAAACTCGATAAATCTCAAATAAAACGAATTAAAATAATTTGTTATTAAAATTTTGACTATTTTTAATAAAAATTTTCGATTGCGCTCATTAATCTTTGGTTGCGTTCGGTCTTAATCAATTTTATACCTGGGTCATCCGGAAACGAGTGGTTATTAAATTTGTTCTGAGATGTTCAGCTAGAGAATTTTCTTTTTTCTGGTTTTTAGAATCGCGAAAATGTTCAGCTTGTCTAAAAATTTTATCTTGTAAATTTTATTTTCACATTCAAGTCCCAGATTATGAACTTACGAAATTGGCACGAAATGTGACCACCCTCTGCGACTTAGCAACCCTTAGGCTTAAAAATCTCTAAAAATTCAACAGAATAGTTAACTACTGTCCACAAGAATAATTTCAGATGATAAATATATATATATATACGTGTGTCAGTTTTTTTTAGAGGTATAGAACTTCGAATTGAAATAAAACACAAGAAAATCGTTTTAATGTCCATCAATTTGGCTTTATTGGAAGGATAATTTTATGCCATTAATGTTTAAATATGATTTCGGGCATGTGGCCGCCGCGGCTGGCTCGAATAAATCCAATTCTACAGGTCCAATTTTCAACCACTTTGATCGCAAAATTTTGTTCAGTGATGAGGCTCATTTTTGGTTGAATGGCTACGTCAACAAGCAAAATTGCCGCATTTGGAGTGATGAGAATCCACATGAGACCCTTGAGACGCCATTACATCCACAAAAACTGACTGTTTGGTGTGCTCTATGGGCTGGTGGAGTCATTGGGCCATACTTCTTCCGAAATAATGCTGGAGAGTCAGTTACCGTTAATGGAGACCGGTATAGAGCCATGATAACCGACTATTTTGTTCCCGAATTGGATGGCATGAATGTGGATGAGTTGTGGTTCCAACAAGACGGCGCTACATGCCACACAGCGCACGTCACAATCGATTTATTGAAGGAAACATTCGATGAGCGCATAATTTCGCGGAATGGACCTGTCAATTGGCCACCAAGATCGTGTGATTTGACACCATTGGATTATTTTCTTTGGGGATATGTGAAGTCGCTCGTCTACGCCAACAAACCAGAAACGTTAGGGGACTTGGAAGCCAACATTCGTGGCGTTATTGCCAACATACGGCCCCATATGCTCGAAAAAGTGGTTGAAAATTGGACCTGTAGAATTGGATTTATTCGAGCCAGCCGCGGCGGCCACATGCCCGAAATCATATTTAAACATTAATGGCATAAAATTATCCTTCCAATAAAGCCAAATTGATGGACATTAAAACGATTTCCTTGTGTTTTATTTCAATTCGAAGTTCTATACCTCTAAAAAAAACACCCGTTATATATATAAATAACTCCAAATGACTCGTAATGCATTGTCCAATCGGACTTTAATATTTTAACTACAAAATTATAAAAATTGAATAATAAATTTTAAAATTATGTGGTAAAAGATTTTAGTCTAAATATTGCGACGATAACCAAGACAGACTGGGTGAAATACATAATTATGGAAATAATCACTTGAAATTGGAGTGTCCGTCCCGTAAACGACGCGGTAATCATGTGAATAGTATACTTAAGATTTATTGATGTGTTCTGAAGAATTCGAACTAAGAATTGAAATTATAAACTATGGTTGAAATGTAAGAATTTATTTTAAAAAGGAGCAAGTTAGGAATTTTGAAAAATTACGAGTGAGTTTTTGAATTGTGAAAAACTTTACCCTCGGTTTAAAACCTCAGATTAAATTTCATTTAAAATGAAAAATAAATATTCTCGAAGTTTATAAATTTTGTTGGCATGTCAGAAAGGATTGTAGAGCCTTCGGGGATCGAACAGTGATTAGTAAAAATGACAACATGGCAAACTACTTCTGACAGGGTCACTGGATATTAATCAGTAAGCTAGGGGCGATTATGTATAGCATCAGGCTGTCCTGTAATTACTTTTATATAGTACATACTCAGCGCCTTCCCTTCATAGTAAAAAAGTGAGTCCAATGGAGGAGTAAAATATGATTATGATTAGTATTACTAACAAATTAATGCAGAACTTGGTTAATTAATTTTGGATGTCGCTCTGGGGTCTGACCTTTCCTCGAATGAGCACATTATTAACAAAAGCATGTAGCTTGTAGCCTGGCTTTCTATTCGGAATCAGGCATTTTTTCACGTCTATTCAGGCTCAAATTCACCCTTGTCTCGAATACAACTCGCATCTATGAGGTGCCTCCAGCATTCTCTTCCCATCCGGGATGCAATTCAGAATAATCAGACTGAAAGGAGGAAATCTAGCCTTAACTAGCACTATAAAATCATTAATCTCATTTAAGCCTCATTTGCTCAAATACACCTTTTTCAAATATTCAACACCCCTTCGTGATTAAAATATATACTAACTGAATAAACTCATTCGCTAACTCCTTCATCCCTATGACTTAGAGACATGGACATCCGTATTTCCAGCTACATATAATCTTCAGTTTTTCAAAACCCCCATTCACAACTACCTTCAACTTCAATCACCCTGAAATATCTTTCTATTCTACCCTTCTTTTCACGAGTAAATATCCACCCCGGACTACAGGGCTTGCTCCTTCTTAGCACAACATCTCTTTGTGTCAATTCTTTAAAAAAATAGAAGAAATTACTTGTTCGACGCAATATTTTCTTTAAAGTATTATTTAATTATTTTAAAATTATCGAATTTCCGGTTTATTTTACAGTTAAGATTTACTAATTTTATTTTCTAAATTACTATTGTATACATATTTTTTTTTATAGATTCACCGGAGATCGTTGATGTTGGTACGGATCGTTTAAGCACGGTTAAATTATTCTCCGAGGCAGTGTTTCATTGTAAAGCCGATGGTAATCCAGCTCCGAATTATGAATGGCTTCAAAAACAGCCAACTGACGAAGGTGCCGTGATGGTGCGTGGCTCAAAACCCGAGTTACGGATTCCCAATGTCACCTATGATTTCCAAGGAGAGTATGTCTGTCGGGCATTTAATAAAATCGGCGGCCGTGAGAAGAGTGTCCAGAGTGAGCCAGTCACTGTCCAAGTCGTTGGTAAGTGTTTTATTTATAAAAAAAAATCCTTGCTATTTTCTAGTTGTTTTTAGATTCGTTAAAATTTTCATTTAAGAAAACTCGTAAAATAAATAAAAATCATATATTTAGTCGATTTTTCAAAATCGATGACTATTACTCTTTTATTATGATGGAAATAAGTTTTTGAAAAAGAAAAAATAAATAAATAAATTCACTGAAGATTTATTTTTATTATTTGAAAGATTTTTCTGTTGAAAAATTAATAAATATAAATAAAAAAACTAGACGTTAAGAATCGGTTTAGATTTAAAGAAAATACTATAGTTATATGGTAATAGCGTAGAATTAAACAATATCATATTAAGCCATTTTAAAGAGACATTCGACTGGAGATCCCACTGAGTAAGATAGCATGGGTTTAGGAGAAACTTTTTATAATTATATATATATATATATATATATATATATAGGTACCAGTGGCGTGTGGTCTATAGATGCTCTGGATGCGGTGCATCCCTAAAATTTCAATCATTTAGAGTATTTTCATAAATTCAGTAGGATCTTTAAATTTTCAAATTATTATTATCCGTTATTTCAAATATTTCTATAAAAAATATTTTTTGTTTTTAAAAATATATTGGTTTACCTAGTATACATTCCTTCTTTTGAAAACAATATATTTTAGAATATATTTAAAGCCTAATAGAAGTCTTTTTCTAAAAAAAAAAAATGGGGCAAAAACAATTAATACGTACATATTAATTCTTTAAGAATAAGTAATTTTTAATAGTCTTAGAAAATTTCAACACAATTGGTACAGTAATAAGAAATAAAAAAAGACATCTAAACATATTGAAAAATAACCATTTGAAATTCAAAATTATTACAAATGAATACTGGAAAAAACTATATTTTATATATTATTTGAAAAGATTAATTTATTTTAAAACTGTAGACCGTACTAGCAATTTTATGAATAAATAATAATAATCAGAAAAATAATTCATAAAAAATAATGTATGGTATCGGAGGGGACTGTGTCCGAAAACTTCTCTCAGCAATTAGAATTATAAATAAGAAAGAAAGACATCTATTTTATCAATTTCATTTTATCTAGAAGTGTGAATACCTTGCTTTTATTAACGGTTTTAATTATTTAATACTAAAATTATTTATTTAAAACTAATAATACGATAATATACTCCTCCTAGCTTTGCTCTGTCATCTGAGTCTTGAGTCTGTGGTTGCTGAGCCCAAGGCTTTTTGTATATAATATATATTTTTCTTAAATTATAAATTAATTTATTTATTATTTTATATAATATGGTAATCATAGTACATTTAAATATATTAAATTATAATGTTAAAAGATATAGCAATACTGTGGACTGAATGAACTTGTTGAATCCATAACAAATGGCTCGCTCATGGCGGAAGGCTTGCGACCCAGGCTCTTGATAAAACAGACCAAAATGATTATAAATGAGAAAGAAAACAATATTATTTTATCGATTTCATCTATTGGAAGATTCACAGTAACTATCTAATATAAGAAAATAGCATTTCAATTAAGAAATTTCAAGTTTAAATGAAATGTAAAGAAAACATATCACTTTCTTCTCTCGGGCAGCGATTCGCTGACTAAGATCAAAAGGTTTTATTTTTTCCTCATCACATATGCAATTAGATGTAATGAGATTTCATATCTATGAAATATTTTCTTTTATCTTTTATATCAAATAATTATTATTTGGAAATTTTCATTTTTAAGGGTAGTTTATTTGAAGTCTAATTTGAAAAAACGCTCATTACTACTTTGAAATAATTTTTAAAAATTATGAAATTAATAAATATTATAAAACAATCAATTATTAATAATTAGATTCAATTTTCAACGAAATCGGTTCAAATAGTTTTTGAGAAAATGGACAAAAACCCCGAAAACTGTCTATGAAAGGCCATTTTAGAAGCCTTTTGAAAATTCATCTCCATGTCATAAGTCAATGTTTCGTTTCATATATACTTTTTAACTTTTTTCCAAGGTTATTTTTAAGGACGAAAAACATCGATTTATAGACTGTTTTCGGGGTTTTTGACCATTTTCTCATAACTAATTAACCGATTTCGTTCAAAATTAAATCTAATTATTAATAATTGATTGTTTTATAATGTTTATTAATTTCATATTTTTAAAAATTATTTCAAATGAGTAATGAGCGTTTTTTTAAAATAGACTACAAATAAACTACCCTTAAAAATAAAATTTTTAAAATAATAATTATTTGATATAAAAGATCAAAGAAAATATTCCATTGGTATGAAATTTCAATACATTTAATTATTAATTGCACATGTGATGAGGAAAAAATAAAACTTATTGGCATTTCTAGTTGATTCGCTCCCGGAAGAAGAAATTGAATCTTTTCATAAAATTTCTTTTAATCTGCAAAATTCTTAATCAAAATGCTATTTTCTTATATTAGAATGATACTTTGTAACTTCAAATAAGTGGTTTGATAAAATAAGATCACTTTCTTTCTTATTTTAATATTTTTGAGCTGTTTTACCGAGAGCCCGTGATTCAAGACTTTCGGCATGAGAAACCCATTATTTTTTATGGATCAAGTCCATTCGGACACGATGGTATTAAAATATCTTTTAATATATTTAAATCTCCCATTATGTAATATATATAATTAATAAATAAATCAATTAAATAATTATTTAATTAATTAAATAAATTAAATATACGATTGTTATATAGAAAAACAGCCCTGGGCTTGGCGACCACGGAGCTCAATCAAAGGGAAGAACTATATACTACTTACTATTATCATATCACGTATTAAATAATTAAAAGGTGAAAACCTTAATTGAAATAATTAATACTGTTATTAAAAAAGGTATTGTGTACCTCCTAGATATTGATAAAATAAGACGACTTTCTTTCAAATTTCTCATTTTAAACGAGAAAATATTATTTGTGGGAAAGACAGTTTCAAACATTATTTTTTAAAGGATTGTTTTTTCTTTAAGGGTGAAATTTTGTACACATTCTACACATTATGTGTTAATTATAATATAAGGAGGGGTTCAAAAAAATTATTGCCCCTTTAACCTATCGCAACCAAATTTTGTAGAGTTAGTCCCTGGAATTCTAGGATACTATGAATACAAAAATCAACACCCGAACTGGGGCGGAGGTTCAAAAAATAACCCCTTTAATCTATCTCAACCAAATTTTGTTTTATTTGAATATATTTAGAGGACAATTTTCAAGGTTGTAACATTGAAATCTACAAAAGCACTATTATTAATATTTTGCTATAATAACAAATTAAAGATTTTTAGATACAACTATTAAATATCACGTTAGATGGCAAAAGTATCATCAAAATAAATATAATCCAATTGTAAAAGTATCTTTCTTCTTCGGAAGATCGTTTGTCTGCTTATTTATTTACTTCGGACAACAAATTGAAAAAGACATATAATCAAATATCCAAGATAGTCTAATTTTTTTTCTTCATCTGATGGATCAACTCATATTGTGTTTCCATTCGCGTCTGAATATCTATCGGTCCAAGATATTCGAACAAATCAATCTTCGAAATACCCACATTTCTCGAGTCCAAATCTTCGAAACTAGAAGCTCAAAAATCAGAATAAATAATATAAAATGTCGAAATCTGAAAAATAGAATGTTTATATGAGAGCTGTCTAACGGTTGTAGCTAATGAGCTAAAACGTGGCTGACAAATTTATACTTAAAAAATGGACATATATTCTAAGTTTAATCTTTCTAATTCAAATCTTTCATTGACCAAATTTATGTGAAATCCCCCGAATTCGCAAAGAGTAAACTGCGTTTTTTAAAATATTTTTTAATTGATTTTTTACTCGATACGCCCTAAAAGAAAGAAAAATCGTAGAAAGTGAGTCTTGAAAAAGTTTTTACTTTTTCCTCATATTTTTTTTAATTTCTTCATATTCTATAATACATCAAATAAATTCAGTATGATTTGCAAGACGGAAATCGTAGTTGAGCAGGATGGCTTGAAGCAGAGGTCGACTCCTATTTAATTTTTAATTAAAATTAAAATATCCGAGAAACTTGAACAACGTTTTCTGTTTCATATTACATTATATATATATTTAAATTGCCACTTGACAACTCTTTTCGTTATTAAAATTCGTATATCTCTATTCCCTTTTTTTAATATTTCTTTTTTTATGTTGCTTGTAGCAGCCACTCCCTTCTTCTCCACTTCCACCTCCGGCCTATTCAAATTTTTAATTATTCTCAAGAGTCTACTGTCTTGAAGTTGAATTTTTTCCCGCCCATTAAATTTACGCGCTCAAGTGTTGTCTTCATCGCTGTTTCTTATTTTATTACAGTAACAAACCCTCGATTGCGCCTTCATTCTTCTCCTATAACAACACAACCTTCTAGACTGTAATCCTTGTTAAGAATTGAATTTTAATTAATTGACAACAGATATTATAATTTTTAAATAATAAAAAAATATATACAAGAGATGTATTATTAATATTTTAATTAAGAAAATGTTCAATTTAATTAAAACAATTCAATTAAAATCATATAAGACTAGGATTATTTATGTTTAATTTCTTAATTGAATGAGGTGATGCTTTTAAAATATCGGTGGAAATTTCCACCTCCAGAAAATTCAATAAAATATTTCTTTGTAAATATAAAAAGCATCAACCAACACAAGACAAAAAATAGTTTTTATAAAAAAAATAAAAACCGACTTCAAAAAACTTAAATGCAATAAATAAAATAATAATAACTCAAAAATCAAATAAAATCCACTAAAAGGTATAAAATAATTATTATCTTATTTAGTTACAACTAACATTAAGTAATATTAACATGAAATTACTTTTGAAGTCGGTGCCAAACAAACTATACCTATAAGCGAGCGTACCTGCCAAACGTACTAAGTAAGATCCGTCAAGTGCGATTCATAAAATGTATATGTTTGGCACCGACTTCAAAAAGTAATTTCATGTTAATATTTCGTCGTTTAGTTGTAACTAAATAAGATAATTATTTTATACCTTTTAGTGGATTTTATTTTGATTTTAAATTATTATTATTTTATTTGTTGCATTTAAGTTTTTTGAAGTCGGTTTTATATTTTTTTATAAAAATTATTTTTATTTTTCTCTTTTTAGTGATGTTATTAATAGTGACTTAATATAATACTTTGCATGCATCTCGTAAGAGAAAGCGTCAGGCGAATGAATCAGAAAATGATATAAATTTATAAATTTTATTAAACCAATTATTTTACATGAATTAATGTATACATTGTATTTGAGCTTCGACTTCTGAGATTACTTCTCCACCATCGAGTGTCCTTGATCATCTTTTTTAGTCCTTGTTTTTAATAAGAGGAAAAATCTAATTAAAGAAAAAACCTCTTTTCCGATAATTATTTCAATTCCATTATCCCTCTCCAGCTCACCACCAACCCAGAAAATGATAATAAAATTCAATTCATAAATATAGAAATTCTCTCAAAACGTTTGCGAGTTTTAAATGAATTTTATAAGACTTTTTTATAAAAGATTTTATTTATTATAATTTCGATTATTTGCTCATAAGAATTGGAGATTTACGTTATTGCGTCGTTGATCATATCATCAGAACTTGACCAAATTAATATGATACTATCCCGTAAGGTACCCTCTTTCCAATAAAAAAAGAATCATTAAAATCGGTTCATAAACAAAGAAGTTATGCCTGAACAAACATATCAAAAAAGTCCAATACCAATGAAAAAAAACGGGACCAATCGGAAGCTAGACTGAACCCAATGCAAAAAAACTTTCAAAATCGGTTCACACTTGGCGGAGATATGAGGTAACATAGACACAAAAAAAAAAATCAGTCGAATAGAGAACCTCCTCCTTTTTTGAAGTCGGTTAAAAATATCTATTCATATTTAAAATTAATTATAATATATAAAACACTATCTTCTTAATTCGGGATGCTATTAATAATAATCTTTCATAGAGAATAGAGGAGTTGTATTTATCCTTTTGCAAATTGAACTCAAGTGCCAAAAAGCTATCCACTCGATTAGGTGAATAGAACATATTTTTTAAATACTATTTAATTGAATTATAAAAAAAGAAATAAATATTTGGAAAATCTTACCGGGATGCTATGAATCTCAGCAGTTGTGTCACAGTACTCCAAGACACTCTCACTGCTCTTGCATTCACGAGCCAACTGAAAAGAAAAATATTTTTTATATAAATAAATTCCCGTTAACTCTAGTTTCTAATCATTATCTGCTGGCCAAGTCGAAAAAAAATATTATTAAAAGTTCACTTATCACTTTCCGTGAATTCTCATATTTTCATTCCATTTCTATCAAACATATGGGGGTTCAAAAACATATAATTTATACTTTTAACTCAAATAATTCGATGACAAAAAATTGTCAAATCATTAAAAAATGCAAACAGCATACCGAGCGTTGAATTTACTTTATCTTCCAATTTTTTTGTTATTAATTTTTAAAATCGAAAAACTAATTAATAAATCTATAATTAATATATTTATCTGACTATAATCTGCTTCCTATTCTAATTTACATTGAAACACACATTCACACACTCAGAATCTGGCAAAATGAACTAGTAACCAAGTAGAAAAAAAAAACTTAAATATTTTATAAAAATTCAAGATTTTTTTAATTAAAAAACAAAAGAATTCTAGTCATTTTTCAAAATATCATTTAAATTTATATAGCAATACTTCGATTAAAACGTTAATGAAAAAGACCTGATTCTAACTCTGCTGAAACAAACCAAAATTACTGAAAAAACGTATAATTTAATAATTAATAATTTAATAATTTAATTAAGTATAATATTTTTGTTGTATTATTATTATTATTATTATTATTATTATTTTAATTTTGGATATTCAAAAAAAATTTAAAGGTCTATAAAAATATGTAAGTACTTCGAATTGTTTCATGGTCACAATATTTTCATTCCTACTAATAGAACCAATGATTATATTTGTTCAGTAATGGAAATATAAATATTCTCTTCGAAAAGTCGAGTGGTTTTGTTAAATATTTTATTCGGTTGTTAATAAATATATTCAAGACTGCAAATGTGGTTTTTATCAAAAAGTACTAATTAAAAAAAATATTTATATTTTAATGGAGTCATGTCTCCATTATAATTATTATACTTCCATGGTTTTTTTCCTATGTTACTTTATCAAGGTATTTTTTTCTAAAAAAGCAATACTCTGGAATGGTTTATTCTGGATACATAAAACAAAAGTTGATAACGAATAATTAAAACAATACACCTTTAACAACTTGGTTGAAAAAATGTTCTCAGTTCAATTCACTTTTATAACTTTGTTGTTGTTTTTGTTTTTCACTCTGTTTCTTTGGATTCAATAGATAGAATAGTTTGATTTGATTGAACAGAAAAGTTTTAAAAAAAAGAAACTTTGCAAGCAAAAAACAAAACAAAAGCAAAGAGGTAAATGAGAAAAGTAAGAAAAAATAAAATAATCAAAGAAAAAGCTGATATAAATTGAAACAAAACTATAGAAAAACAAACAAAATAATATTGAAAAGAATAAAAGAAGGTGCAAACAGGCTACAGCCCTGGCTGGCTCAACTGCAAGTTGTGCGCCATAGCAGAAAAAAATATTGTTCGATTTTTAGAATATTGGACCAGAGTATCGGGAATATACGACTAATTCATTTATCGTGTCTATTTTTGTAAATTTATCTATTTCATTATTAAACATATCTTATTAAATTCTTTTAAATTATCGGCCTAAATTTTATTTAAAGATATGAATTATTAGGAATCAGGACACTTAATATTATTTGAACAACGTTTCATTGATTAATTTTTCGACTTCTTCAACCTCAAAAATTACATTGTAACATTGTATTTTTTTTAATTAAAGATGTGCTTAAGAGTGGATTAAACTACTAGGTAAATTTCACATAAATTTATTGTTTACTTATTTATATGAAATCTAAATAGTAGTTTAATCCCTTCTTGTTCAAAAAAATTCCTTAAAAATTAAAAATGTACTTGTTTAATTGACTTCAATTGTGAATAAATAGGCTGATAAAGTCAAAAATTTAAAGTACGAAACGTTACTTAAACAATAAATTATAGTTTTATTTAAGTGTCCTGATTCCCAATAATTTATATCATGGCTTATTCGTTTTAATAGAGGTTCTATCTAAGCAGGGGAGACATCTACCCCCATAAGTCTATATAACATTGTTAGGATCGATTCGGGATCAGTGGTCGATAGAAAAATATTAGACATCAATATAATTTTACATTTTATTTATTATTGGCTGCAAGGCCCGCCTTCGGCGGCCCTCTTGCTAGCCAGGGGAGTGCGCCACCTGGACGCCCAACCCACGAACCCCACCCTCACACCCCACTCCCACCCACTACACCCCCCGAAACTCACCAAGCACCCCCACCCCCGCACCATGCACCCGAATTTTGTTGAGGGTGTTTTCGTTCATAACTTTGCTTAAAACGTGTGCAACCAAAATTTGGCTTGATATAGACCAATGTACAGACAAAACCTTGATTTTATATATATATATATATATAGATTTATTCCTCCTATCAAATATTTAAAGTCAAAAAGAGAATGTATTCCTATGTCTTTAAGTCGCGTCTTTTTTGATTGTTCTATTATAATCCGATAAAATTAAAATAGAGTGAGTCAATAAAAAGTCAAAAAACTCTTGAAGGGGCCGATTGTCAAAGAAGCTTGGCGACCCCTCATCTATATGCTATCGTGGTCGGATACAAAAATTGCCCTTCAAAAACTGACCTCTGCCAGCCCCCCCCCCCCTCTCACTTTCTGCCCTGTATCTAATTCATTTTAAATAAGTTTTAAAACACCTAGTATATATTATATGCCAAGAGCATAAAGTAAGAAATATCTGATAAGAGAAAGTTGGGTCATGAGCTGAGAGCTTATGGTGCATTCACCTGATTTCGAGTGTGAACCCAACCGTAAGGTGAGTGCAGTGATTCACACGAGTATTCAGATGAATGTAATATAAGCCGTAACATTGATTGTCAGATGTTCCTCACTACGCCCGTGCTATACACTATATTTTTTTGTCATATAATACCAGCTGAGGAAAAACGATTTGAAAGAGAAAATAAATATTTTTTCTAACGTTTGATCTACTATTTTAGGCATTGGGTTATGATCATCTTAATATAAATAAGGTTACATGGATTGAAGTCGTTTGCAATAATAATCTGTTTTTTATGATAATGATGAGAGAAAGAGTTACACCAAAAAGGTGCAATCCCTAAAGGCCTGGGTTGGCCCCTCCATCGTGAAAAGAAGAAGAAAGAATTTTATGCGTTGGGCGGGGGTCGAAGGTATCTGTGGATACTGGTCTTAAATAGCTTAAGGTTATAAGTCGCGGGAAAGATGGTGGCAGGGAGCGAGTTCCAGTCTCCGGAGGTCACTTTGAATGTATAAATAAATAATAATAAACGTTCAGGAAAGTGTAACTTTACGCACATGGTGTGGTAAAAGGGTAAGACACTCAGAAATCAGTCGGTTTACCTCCTCCAAACGTGTCTCGAAAATCAGACTTTCGCGACTGGTATTACATGAAATATATTTACAACACAAAAATTGTCTGAAATAAATTGTTATAAGATAATGATATAAAAGAATGTTATAAAATATTTTACTCTTGGTTATGGGGTGTGTGAACCACTAATCCCCATTGTTGGCTACGCCACTGAAATCCGGCCCCCATTTCTAATTTAAAAAAATATCAAGAGACAAAATCCTCCATTGATTGGTTAGTTCTGAAAGCGGGGTATGTCTGCTGATGCACATCATTTTATTTAATAATGAATTCATAGAAAAGTGTGTTATATATATATTTTTTTTATTCCAGGTGCCCCGCAAGTGTTACGTCAGGGAGGCGGCGGGCAGCAGGTGGTAGTTGTGCCCAGGGGTGAGTCTGCCGCCCTCTCGTTGGTCGTTTGTTCGGATCCATCACCACGACGAGCCGCTTGGGAATGGGGTAGCACACAACTCGATGCTGGATCTGATTTTGGACGTTTCCAGGCGGACGATTTGGCTCGGGTAACATAAAACAACTAACTCACTCTAGATAAATTGATAGTGTCGAAGTCACAAATAAATTTTTAGAATAAAATTACAATTCCACTGTTAAAATGTTTCTATTTAACTTGGATTCTTTGTTAGTGTCTGGCTCAAATCATGTAATTCAACAGCCATCCATTTCCATCAATCTGATTTTATTGAAAATTTGTTAACTGAGAGGATTATTGTTCCCAGGGTTGATAACTAACTAACTCCTGATAGTTTTACTAGTTCACTCCGACATCGACTCCGACAAAATTAAATACCAAGACGTTTTATATTGTGTGTAATAAAAAATAAAAAATGGACACGGATTCGATACATTTTTTCTGACTCTGAACCCGGTTTCACTAATCAGTTCTGGTTCCCGACTCCAAGTGCGGAATCCTGGGCTATCATTGGTATCGAGGAATAATAATATTAATATTTGTATATTTTGAAATCACAGACAATAACTTTAAAATTCTATTTTTTTTTATTTTATTCAATATACGCGAATTATTCCAATTAAAATTATTATATGAGTAGTTCAGAAGCTCATCCGATTCCAAGACCACTTTTGGAAAATTTATACATTTGCGTAAATTCTTAACCAACAAATTAGGTTTATTATTTTTGTACAAAACTCCTGGCTCTGGGTTTCATCAGTAGAGCTTTCTTTTTATTTCTTCTGAAATTGTTTTCTAATGAATTTGGGATTTAAAAAACATAATTATTTTTGGTTTATAGACTTAATTGAATTGGCCTTTAAACGGAAGATACATAGACGTATAGATATATTATACCTATACTTAAATATATATAGGTTATTCTTAAGCAATATTTAAAAATATTTAGATTATTACTAAAGAAAAACTCTAGCCTTGTTCGCACCATACGCCTGAATATAGGCAATCCATTCGTCACCTCTTCTTTAGAGTTGCGTAAAATTTAGGCTCCATTGTAAAGTACATACAATACATAGTTCAACGATAGAAGTCAACAAAACTGGTCTCCCTACCGTGATGACCAAAATATTCAATTCATTATTATTACTATTTATTTATTTATTTATTATAAGGAAATTAAAAAAAATCATTTACTGAAAAAAGCAACTAAATTCGGGGAGTTAGAATTTCATTTTCGGGGTGTGTGGTGATCAAACTACATTACCTAAGGGATATATTATTTGCATTCTGAAATAATCGTCCAAAATGTTCACTAGCTCTCGGTCTATAAATGTCATATATTTATTTCAAAAAAATGTATTTTAATTGTATCTAAAAGTAAAAAATAATTCAATGTGTATAATAAAAATCAATTTTTCTGTTTCTTACTGAAAATTTTCAATTATAACTAGCTTTACGAAAATAAACTCTTCAAAACCATAAGCCAATATTGTCGTGTGCATGTTAGCGCTAGAAACGAACTCAAATTGAAATAACAACCGCACTCTGCTGCTACATGAGCTGAGGTAACCCTCCTGCAAATGGCAACAGTGGCCCTGGTGATGAGCAAGTCCCAGCTTCTATTTTTGTAATTTCATCTATATAAATGCGTTTTATTTGTTTTTTCTAAGTAGTCACAGCAAACGATGTTCTAGTGTTTCGGGGCTACTTAATGGGACGTTGTTTAATGAAAACAGGGATTACTTCGAGTAGGCAACTTCAATCAATTTATTATAAAAGTTCTAGTGTTTTATTTTATCTATATTATTTATATATCTAAATAAAATTAATATAATTTTAGATAAATACACAAAATCTGCTTCTTCTTTTTTAAAATGATATTGATACAAGAAGAAGTTGTGCCAAAAAGGTACAACCTCTGTAATCCGCGGTGGACCCTTGTATCGTGAAGAAAAGTAGAGATTTAGGGATTAGGTAGGAGTCAATGGTATCTGTGGATGCGGGTCTTGAAAGACTGAATGTTATAATTTGCTGGGAAGACGCTAGGAATCAAAGGTATCTGTGGATGCGGGTCTTGAATGATTGAATGTTATAAGTTGCTGGGATGACGTTCGGAGGAAGAGAGTTCCAGTCTCTAGATGTCATAGGGATAAACGAATTGGTGAATGAGTTTGTTCAATTAGTATCCAATTTAAGCGCGTAAGGGTGTTGAAGAAAATTGTGTATTTCGCACAAATGAAGCCTTTGGGGGGATTATTGATTTTATCTCGTCAGAACAAAAGCCATGGTAATATCTATAAAAAAGAGAAAGGGCGGAGACAGATCTACGATGGGTTAGGGAGTCGAAAGCGTCAGTTATTTTATTCTTTCAAAATTATTCAAAATAGAATTGTTATTTTTACACAATCTCGCAATTATTATCGGCAATCTGACTGAGAAACTTAATTTGATTTTTCAGGATTCCCGTGAGGATTGCTACGAGGCACGATTAAAAATCGCTGGCGTCGAGCAGTCTGATTCTCGCAATTATTACCTGGCCGTTGAGAATGAAAAGGGCACGGACAGGCATGCAGTTCAACTTGTGGTTACAGGTACTCGTCAACTCTCATTCAATTATTTTTTTCTTTCTTATCAATTCACAATAAAAAAGACCAAAGAATGAATCCATTTAAATTGGAAAAAAATCTAACATTTCAAAAGAAAAAAAACAAAAGAGTCCCTTAATCCCAACTCGATTTATTCCCTTCGTGTCATTCATTCATTCCCCATTCCCCATACCCTTTTCAATATAATTCTTCTCATTATTTATTATTTAAATCATGAAATTACTTTTTGTCCTTCTCTTCACTTTATTGATAGACCTTTCTTTTGTGCCTTTCGATTTAGACCAGTGGTGGGTGCTTTTTTCTTTTTAGGGGACAAAAAGTCATTTTATTAAAGCTTAACGACCGCTTAAACAATGGAAACAAATTTAAAAAAAAATTGAAATTATCTCTTAAGAGTTGGGGAGAGATATTTTGAAATAAATTATCTTCTTTTCTATAACTTTTAAGGAGTTCGGTGTTGGTTCTAGGTGAAACATTTTAATATAATAATAAAACTAAGATACGAGGTAGGTTTCACAAAAAAGAAATAAAACAAAATTGAGTTTTGAATTCGATATATTTCGGGGGTTAGCCCATCATCAGGAGTCTAAGAAAACTGATTACATATTGGAAAAATAGTTTTACAAGTAAGAATTTTTAAAAAAAATTTTTTTATAAAATTGTATGGGGTGGGGGGAATGTAGGGGAAGAGGGGGGGGTAGTTGTTCTAAGGATTAATATTTTCTATTGAGATTTGAGCTGGGTGAAAGGGATCTATACCTGCTATTATAATAGCGAATGGACAAGTATCCGACTCCAAAATTTCAGAAACAAATAATTAATACGCTAAATAAATCCTCCAACTACCTCCCTAAAAATCAAAACTTGTATTCCCTCAGAATAATGAATCCACATGCACCTATCCTTTATGGTCTTCCCAAACTACATAAAATTGACCACCCCATTAGACCAGTAGTATCTTATATCAATGCCCCCGCATACAAATTATGTAAATATCTTAATAATATCTTGCAAGATATATTTACTTCTAAATTCTCTATTAAAAATTCCCTAGAACTTACACAGGCTTTAGAACATATAAATATTCAAAATTCCTACAAACTCATTTCGTTCGACGTTAAAAATCTTTTCCCCTCGATCCCGCTTTCGGACTTAAAAATAATATTAGATGAACTTATTAACTTAAATATTACAGACCCATCTCGAAATAATCATACTCGCCAATTACTAGACCTATGCCTAAACCAAAATTATTTTCTCTTTAACAATAACTACTATAAACCACAAAATGGATTAGCCATGGGTAGTCCCCTTAGCCCCTTGCTTTCAGAAATTTATATGTCTCATTTAGAACAAACCATTCTTAGCCCAACCAACCACTATTTCAAAGATATTGTGTTCTGGCGTAGATACGTAGACGATATTTTTGTCATATGGTCTGGCACTAAAAGACAAATTAATCTATTCCAACAATATCTTAATACTCTCCATGAAAATATACAATTTACTTCTGAAATAGGTACAAATAATACTCTCGCTTTCTTGGACCTTCAAATAACTATTTCACATCAAAAATTACACTATGAAATATATAGAAAACCCACTTTCACGGACACAGTCATTCCCTTCTCATCTAATCACCCCATTAATACAAAATTTGCAGCATTCTATTCAATGATTCATAGACTCCTCAGTATACCCATGAATACTATAAATTTCAATAAAGAGCTTAACATCATTCAGAATATAGCCCTGAATAATGGATATAATATTTCGACTATCAACAAAATTTATAATAAAATCAAACGTAAATTCACTATCTCACACTTACACTCATTAGAATCGGGAACCGAAAAAATATATAGAAGAATACCCTTCATTTCTAATCATCTGACATCTCCATTAGCTTATACCCTTAGATCATATGGAATCACTCCTGCTTTATACAACAACAACAACAATTTAGGCTCCCAATTAATTAACAATAAAATAGACAAAATTGATAAATTAGACAAATCAGGAGTGTATAAATTAACTTGTCAAGATTGCGACGCTTTTTATATTGGGCAGACAGGTCGCGCTTTCAAAATACGTTACTCCGAGCATGTAAGAGCCCTTAATCACCTCAACAAATCCGATAACATTAATTTAGATTCGACCTCAGCCTTCGCAATTCACTTACATGAATCTAACCATTCACCCTCTAATAATAACCCTATCCCCATTCATTTCGAAAGAAAAGGCCTTAAATTGGACCTCCTGGAATCCACCGAGATAAAAATAGCCCTCTCTAATAATTCAAATATTTTAAATAATCAATTGGAAGTGTATAAAAATACAATTATTGATTATATGTTATAATAAATTAAATAAACATTCCTTTCATTGTTTGCACATTATACTAGGGTAATTGCACTCTCTTATATACCTTTTAAGTTGTACCTTCTCAGGTACTTGTCCATTCGCTATTATAATAGCAGGTATAGATCCCTTTCACCCAGCTCAAATCTCAATAGAAAATATTAATCCTTAGAACAACTACCCCCCCCCCTCTTCCCCTACATTCCCCCCACCACATACAATTTTATAAAAAAAAAAAAATTTAAATTCTTACTTGTAAAACTATTTTTCCAATATGTAATCAGTTTTCTTAGACTCCTGATGATGGGCTAACCTCCGAAATATATCGAATTCAAAACTCAATTTTGTTTTATTTCTTTTTTGTGAAACCTACCTCGTATCTTAGTTTTATTATTATATCTTCTTTTCATTATTCACTAACCAAACTGGAAACTCTTTTAAATATTTTTTCGAGTAATTCAATAATTTTATGTTTTGCTTCTTGGGTCATATTTAATATTTTAACATAAATCGGGAAAAATAATGATTGACTTGGCATCTCTTCGAGTTATTTAGAATTAATAATTACATGTATTAGCGAATTGACCTGTCTAGTGGTAGAAAGTCATCGAGGAACAATTTTTATTGTCTCATAACAACAATACATTTACTTCTCCATTAACTATTTATTGTAGCTCCTCTGATTTTCGACAATATTTTTTTTTATCTTTTTTTACAAATATTTATGATATAAGCTACAAAATAATAGAATAAGAATAATATTGAAATATTTTATTAGAAATAATTTTAATTTATTTTTTGCTATTTCAACAATAAAGTATATATATATATATTGATTTAAAGTGATTTTAAATGATATGTCAATCTCAAAAAAAGATAAAGGCTAACAGTGTATATTAACTAGAAATACAAATGTCAAATTTTGCAAAACGACATTACGTATCTCGTTTATTATCCAGTTTTAAATATTTTCAAATATGTACTACTATTTCAGGCATACATTTTAAAAGTATTTTTCGTTTATAAGCAAAATTTGAAAAATTTAGTATTCACTAATTTATCTAGTTTTTACCAAAGAAATATATTCAGATATTTTTGAACCCCCACCCCTATTACAATTCATTTCATTTTTATAAAACTCTCTTGCTATAATTAAGACATGATACTAAATTCCATTTTCTTAAAACTAAAATAAATGATAATTTGTATTTCAAATTATTTTTTTTTAATGAAAATGATGAGAGAAGGAGTTACACCAAAAAGGTGTATCCATCCCCTAAAGGCCTCCATCGTAAAAAGAAGAAGAAAGTATGTTATGGGCTGGGAGGGGGTCGAAGGTATCTGTGGATACGGGTCTTAAACAGCTGAAGGTTATAAGTCGCGGGAAAGATGGTGGCAGGGAACGAGTTCCAGTCTCTGGATGTCATAGGGATAAAAGAGTTGGCTAAAGCTCTTGTTCGATTTTTATCCAATTTGACACCGAAGGGGTGCTGAGCGTTGGAAAACCGCGTGTTTCTTGTAAAGAAGGCTTTAGGGGGGATAATTAATTCCAGCTCGACTGAACAGACACCATGATTGTATCTGTAGTACAAATTAACTGGAATTGTTTCAGTTAGGCTGAAGGAAGTAACTGGTAATTATTTATACCCATCGTAAACACCACTACTATTATTGTAGAGATGAATTTGATGAACAAGAAACGAAACAAAGTACAGTAGCTGGTTACGTATTACAGTTAGGTTGGACTCAGAGGACCACTAATGACCCGGATAGCTTTTTTGGCACTTGGGTTCGATTCATGAGCTCTTCTAACATGCAAACAAATGTATCTAATAACATCTTAGAATAAGCAAAACACTCTCATTGATTTGAAAAATAAAAATGAAATTGAAACAAAGAATAGAAGTAAAAAGTCTAATTAAAAACAATGTAACTAAAATATATAAATAAGTATAAACTTTTTAATTATTAAAAGAGAGAGCGAAGGACGTTAATGTCTAAGACCAAAGGTGTTTAAAAGTACTTACTCTACTTGACTTTGACTTCACCCTTTGATGTCTACTTCTACTGCTGTTGCTGATTCATTCATTCGTTTCTTTTCATTAAGAAAGAAACAAAAATCTTTAAAAACTTTCTATTTTGCTTATATATATATATACAGAGTGTTAGAAAGTTGTAACTTTTCTATAAAAAAAATCTTTACGCCTTGACTTTTTACTTTTGGAATTTTCTGTAAGACTGAACCCTTCACCCTCTTCAACCCTTCCCTCCTCTTGTACTTTACTTTGCTAATCCTTCATCATCAAACCTGTTCCTCCACCCACCACCCAGCCTACCTTGTGATTTGGTCGTTTTTTTATTAAATTTAAATATCTTAATGAATTTTATTTTATGTTAATGAAAAAATTCCCAAAAAAAAGAGAAAAAATTATAATTTGCTTGAAAATATCATTTGATTAATCTACTTATAATTAATGAAACAACGAGAGAAAAAATGTGTGCGTCAGAAAACCGGAGGTCTTTCAGTGAAGTTTAACATTATTATATAATATTAACTTCTCAGGATCTAGATGCTGACGTCAAGTGACCATGTTTGATACAACATTTGTTTTTAATAATACAAACAAACTGCATTCAGTGGTTTGTCCTATTAAATGAGACATTTTTTTTGAAACCTTGGTCATTTTTTAAAGAAGAGAAAATGTTAAATTTGCATCAGTGTCTAATATAATAGATTTAACTTATATATAAGTTTAAGAGAGGCAGTTAACTACTATCCGAGGTTATATTATATACGTTCTATATGTCAGATTGGTTATACCTCGGAGGACAATTAAGTGTCAGGGCTCATTTTACCGAAGTTCAAGTGAAAACGCTATAAGTTATTCACATAAAAGATTGGCTTATGACATTATGAGCAAAAGACGTCAGTATTATTGAAGGGAATACAAGTTTGGATTAGAAGCACGAGAAGCATAGCCTCAAACATGCCGCCGTGATGTCACAATAACATTACCATTATAAATAAAAGATTCACGGGTTTTGGACAATTTTTTTATAAATGTTAAATATTAATAAATCAACTGGTGTGTTCACCATATAACTTTCACATTTTCATTTATTTGAAGTCAGGGCGTCACTACCAATTTACACCCCCTTCCTTTATTTCGTTTTTTTTTATTTTCTCAAAAACGTCTACAACGATTTTTTTTAAAATTTGACACAACTAATAACTCATGACACTTGATAAATATACTAATTTTTAAAAAATCTTTGGAGCCGTTTTTGAGAAAATAAAAAAAAAACGAAAAATCTTTAATGTAAATGTCCACTTCCGGTCTTCCGATTTCAACCAAAAGCTTGATGTACTCCTTCTACCCTATATTAAGCTTAAGTTTCGAATTTTCTATCTCTGAGACTTATGGTTGCGAGACGCGGGAGGGGGGGGGGGTAAATTCTTGCGTACGTAAACATCAACTTCCAATTTTTCTATTTTAGCCAAAATATTGTTATACTTCTTGTAGCCTCTAGATAGCTTAAGTTTTAAATTTCAATTCTGCGACATTCCGAAGACGAGATTTGAACGATTAAAATATTTATTTTACGACACTCCTAATTTACAACCCCTTCCTCTTTTTTAATCGAATTAAAAATTTGACATAATTAATAACTCATGACATTTGATAAATGTATTAATTTTTTAAAAAATCGTCAGAGCCGTTTTTGAGAAAATGAAAAAAAAATGAAAAATCTTTCATGTAAATGTCCACTTCCGGTTTTCTGATTTCAATTGATTGTGTTTATTGCGCCACGCAGATGGGGGCAGCCCTTTACAAGAAAAAGAAAAGGATTACATTTTATATACAAAAAAACCACAGCCGTCAAAAATTATGCCAGGTGTTGTGGCTTACATCCACTAAAGTTAAATGGGCGGTCTTAAACAAATACTTTAATATGTACATTAAAAGTCAAAATTAAAATTATTTACAAGTTTGTTAAAAATTTAAAATTATGTACACATCTCTTTAGGAACGAGGCCAGATAATTGGGGGCATTCAACACACCCCGCAACAGCTCATAGAGAGTCTTTTAGTTCATTATTTAATTTTGGGCCGGCCCCGTCCTAAAGGTCCGCCTCATGAAAGTGGAGAAATTAAAAATGGAGCCTATCATCGCCCTGAGCGTCATTTTATTAAGAGTATTTTTGCAGATACCCAGGGCGCGCAGGTCCCTATAGGACCGGGGACACCAGACCCCCTTCCACGAAATTGTCGCGGCCAAAACGGTGACATGACTGGCCGCGACCTCGAACCTTTCCGCGATGTTTCTGATCAGGCTGGAGTTACCACTTGCTTGCTGTACTCTTTCTAGCCCATATCGAGCTTAAGTTTCGAATTTCGTAGCTCTGAGAATCTCTATGAATAGAAATGTGAAAGTAAAAAATTGTCCAAAACCCGTGAATCTTTTTTTATTATTATAATGGAGATGAATCAACAAAATTACCAGTATAATCACATGCAGTAGTTTATCTCATGTGCAATTGAACACAATATATTGATTGACTGATTGATTTACAAGAAAAAATAACTTTTTGACTGAATAAGTTAAGTTGGCCAATAATATTATAAACATTTCCTTGGATTATTTTCAAAAAAATAATCTCTTTTGTAGTTCATTTATATTAATGAAAATTAAAAATTAGATACTTTATTTGATTAAATGTTATTATTATAATTTTCTATTAAAATCTCAATTTTAGATATTTTTCATGGGTCTTATTAATTTTTTTATTTGATTATAAAATTTTATTATGATTTTTTTTTCGATGAGTCGTTAGAATTTTGTTCCGTAAAAATAATATAATATATATATAATATAAAAGTTAATTTAATTTTATGGAACTCATATTATGCAAATTGATATAAATATAAATTAGTTTAAACTGCAGAGTTGAGAAGGGTAGTAATAGTAGGGAGCAGGGATGGCATCCGTGGCCTAAAAGTTTAATAATATTAGAGAATCGATCGCGTTGATTATGAACTTTTGGATTTGAAAGAGACGACCCTTGTTAGATACACACCACCCCCATAAACTCACTCCAGCGAACACAACACCTCCCCTGAATCAAGCGCTTAAATTCACCTTCAGTTTTTGTTGTTGTTTTTTCACTTTCTATTTAATTAAGGAATATGATCCAAGTTATTTATTATAAAATCAATCTCATTTTAAAGATAATACACCTCCGTTAATATTTTCTTATATAGAAAATATATATATAAAGAGAGAAAGGAAAGAAATGTCTTTGGCGTTAAAAATCTATAAAAATAAACATGACTTTATCAATTTATCATACATCTGTGCCCTCTCTTATATTTAATATTTAAACAAATAATTATAATCATTTACGAATTCCACTCCCCTGAATTTCGGGCTCATTAGCAATTAATCATATCCCTTTTTAATGTGGGATTCTTCTAGGGTAAATACTATACCTATAGCTTTCTAGTATTTTCGTTTGAAAATTTTATCATATTAATTATTTTTGACCCCCATGTTCACTTTCACGTTGAGAGTGATTTCCGTAAGGCCGTATAGGGTGCATATGCGAAACTTAGTACAAATCTGTTAAAGGGTCTAGGATTTATATTGATAATTCTATTTTTGAACTCCCCCATCTATTTTGGGCCCCCAAAAGAATAAATGATTTTTTTTATTATAGGACCTTTTTATAGTAATTTACATTTTTCTTGGTTTTTTTTAGTGTGGAAATTTGAAAAATTTTTAGGTTTTGAGATAGAGCGTGTACAAAATTTGTTAACGTACTAAAGGCACAACAGAAAATAATTAATATCTCATTAAATAACATTTTTTTGCAGTTTTTAAAATATTTCGAAGAAAAAAAAAGACTTTTTTCATGCACGATTACAATACTTGATCATACCTTATATAATAAAGTAAAAATCAGATCTCAGAGCCCTCTGCCCCCGTCCTCCGGACACCCTTAAAAACTTATCATTGTAAGATGGTTTTAAATTTTACTGTCGGTCGCTAATTCAAAAAATTTTAATTTAAATATTGATTAAAGTACAGTAAATTGATGTTAGATGGCGGTAATGGCAATCTCTTCTTAATAGGTTAGTTATTATTAAATAGATTTTATAGAGAATATATAATGTTTTCAGAAAAAATAAACTTCAACGGATTGTTGCTAAACTTTATCCAAATTCATTTGAAATATTAATATGTTTATTCCTTTATTATTAATCAGATATCACTTGCTATTTACAGTCCATTTTGACTTAAAATCAAAAATAGCTATTGATTCTCATATATTACTTGAAGAATAACAATTCTACATTAGATTGTTCACGCTTCGATTATTATTGGTAACCATTGCTGAAGACATGGAGGAATCGACTTAAAATAAAAAATAACGATCGATTCTCATCTAATACTAGAGGAATAACCTTATTGCATTCCATCTTTGATGTTTTGACTATTAATGGCAACCTCTACTGAAAACGTGGAAGAATCGACTTAAAATCAAAAAGACTAAATTCTTTTATGGCAAACAACTCAAGCTTGACCGCGACCGATTACAATACTTTCCCCATGCTTCGCATTGGATAAAGTAAAAAATACTTTAATAAACAATGCAATCTTCAAAGCATCAAATTAATATTCGATTATTACAACAAGTTTTCACATTACATATTTCAATTAGCAAATATTTCTTGATGGCAAAAGAAGACAATTCAATAGAATAAGAGTGAACATATTTTCTTGCCGAAAGTTTTATAAATTTTTAAAAGGAATATTTTTGGAACGAATATGACTGATGATGTCCTCTGCTTCATACAAAAAACATAACTTATATATAAGTATATAATTTTACTAAAAAAAATACAAATCTTTTCTGATAAAAATTGTAGTTTGGAATAAGGCTTGGCATTCTTCTTCACTCTTTTTTATTATACTTGTTTTTGCTCTCGAACATAAGACTCAATATAGAGAGTAAGATTGACCGAGTAGGTAGGGAGGACCTTGCAAATGAATCCAAGCTAGTGCGGGTTCAAGCCCTGATCGCTGCAAATATTTGACCGGCTATAATCTGATCCCTACACCAATTTACACACTCAAACACAAAACATATCCATAACTAAGATTAATGGCTAACATGCTCATTTATTTCCCGAAGGCCAATAAAAATAAAGTAAAAAGACTCATAGTGAAGATTTGTAGTCGGTGTATCATTCACCATTATCGAATAAAACGAGAGAATGTCATTTTTTTTTTACTTCTACTAGAAAACGAAAACGAAATAAGGGGGGGGGGGGATATTTTCAGCCAATTGATTGAGCTAGAAATTTGAAACGGGTGCCACTTAGAAATCCAAATGTCGATGCTAAATATGAGCTCATTATCTACAATAGTACATTGTACGTACTTTCTAGAGCGAATTCAATACTTGAAATAATATTTGATTTTCAAAATAATATGCCTCTATTATTATTTTATAATTTATTAAAAAGAAAAGAAAGTGCATGTCTTTGATGTTAAATTTTAGTTAAACTATATTAAAAATATTGAATAAATATATTGTACAAGTAGCAAGTTATCTAGTTGACTTTGTGGAGGTTGCAAAAACTTTGCTCTTGGCTCCTTTAAAAAAGAAATGAAGTTGGTAGAAAAACTCCAAAGTTGTTGAGATAACATCAAAGCAAAAGATAAAATATGTTAAGGCTTAATACCACTATAGCTAGCTAGTATATTGTATGGAAACCTTTTAAGACTGTGATCGAATTTTGTTTAGAACAAGTGATCAAAGCCAATAAATGCTCGCATTAGGGTTAATATTTAGTTTTCTCCACCTTAATTAGTGTAAAGTCGGCGAGCTGAACTCGCCGGGAAACCTGAATATTGCAAACACTATTTTCTCTATTTTTAGGGTTCCTTTAAAAGTAAAATCTTATTAGTGTCGTTATAATGTTTGCCTGTCTTTCTCTTTGTCCCTTTATCATAGCATTCTAGCTCGTAAACTATATAGGATACAAACTTGATACTTGATATTTACAATTTATATTTAGGTATTCGTTTTCTCCGAAATCAAAAAGTGTATTTAAATTTTAGTTGAATTATTATTTAGAGGGGGTCAAATTTTTTTGTCGGATCCAAAATAAAAAATATTTTTTATCATGGTATATGAAATATCTCAGTAAAGATGTTTTTAGATATAGGCTTAATTTTCTAAACTAATTTCGGTTTAAAATGAGGGTGTGAGAGAGTCTCAAAGTGGCCATTTTAGGTGACTTTTGTCCCAGCCCAATTCCTATCAATTACTTAAATTAAAATTCTGAAAGATCCTTAAAATTAATTCACTTGCTTCTTATGATTTGAATGTAAAATGAAAAAGAATTTGATATCTCAAATATTTTCGAAGATATAATCATTTTTCTGCTGTCAGGCTCTCCGAGGGCCAAAGTATTATAAGGGGCCTTCCATAAACCATGTCACACAAATTTCAAGATTTTTAGACCCCCTTATGTCACATTCTGTCACATTTTCATTGATCCCCCCTGTATTGTGACGTCACAATATCACTTTTATACCCTATAATTTTCAGATTGGAATAATATTAATCTGAAATCTAAAAAAATATTTGAAACTTTTTAAAAAATTTTAATTTGACTTTTTTGACATCACAATTTTTAAGTTCTCCGGGCCCCCTACCCCTGAATATGAAGGGTTAACATCTTCTTCTTTTTAAAATCACATTACTGAAAAAACAGTCGACGATGTGAAACACTATTTTCATATTTTGCTATATGAATAAATTTTCCATATCATTTTTCTCAAAACTACTAAGTGCTGTTTTTTGGTATTTTTTTACTATAGGTATTTATGACTTTCTTTTCAAGGGCTTTTGCACTTCTCTATGTAAAGATACACTTAAAAGAAAACGATCTTAGATATTTTCCGACAAAACTATATATTATAGCATATAGATATTTGGAATTTTAATTTGAGAATTCTTTACTGAAAGTTAAATGGAATGGAATAAATAGTTACAAACAACCCTCCTTCCCTCTTCAATTCTAATCCCCTAGTTCTTATACTTTTACTCGGTAGAATTTATAAATTCTTTTTTTTCTTTCTTTTTTCTTTTCATACTCAGATCTTTTTAAACATTCTTTTTCTGCAATTCATTTAAATTTTTCCTTATATCATTAATTTTCCACTCTCCTAAAAATATCGTCGCGCCGCGGCATCGGCGACTAGCTACTAGAATCGTTGAATGCCTATAATTATTTAAATATATTTTATAATATAGTAACTTCGAAATTATTTATATTTTGTTGACCATTTTATGATCACAAAATTTTTATTTTAAAAATTTCATCCCCGAATTGGATTGCTTTCAAATTCAGTGGCGTGCGGTCAATGAAAATTGTGGATGCGGCGCATCCGTAAAATTTAAAACATTTAGAGCAGGGCTTCTTAAAATTTTTGATTGGCGACCCCATTTTGACTGAGAAGTCATTGTTGCCCTGTTTCGCTACACCAAAATTCAGCTTCCCGGCCCCAAATAGGGTCTCGACCCACAATTAAAGAAACTCTGATTTAGAGTATTTTCATAAATATCGACTTCAAAATTTCAGGAGGATCTTTAAATTTTCAAATTATTATCCGTTATTTCAAATATTTCAATAAAAAACATTTTTTGTTTTGAAAAATATAATAGTTCTCAAAATGAAATAAAATTGTTGCATAGTTTCAAGGACCAATTAAAATGAATGATTATCCCGAAAGGGTGCGGGTAGAAGGTTTCAACTCCCTACCTTGTATATCTTCCAGTTGAAGAATGTCAAAGACAAGTTCAGACGAGTTTTAGTAGAATAAAAATTGTTCTCGCTGAAAAACTATTAAAATAGAAATAATATAAAAGTGGAATAAAAGAAAATGATTCGAGATCTCTCAATATATATGGTATGATCGAAAATAACTAAGAGTGCTTAGACAAGTCCTAGCTTGCTTATGGTATATCGTAACAATAGAATTAGGAGACATTTAAGATTTTCATATAGGACAGGCTGATTCATCTCAGGGACTGCGGAGTTTAAGTCACAAGATTTTATTTCTGATTCCTACCCTCACTCACAAAGAGAAAGGCTTGCAACAGCTGCATTTTGCCTTTAGAAAAGAACGAAAGCAAACTATTACATACCATATCCCACTGACTGGACGAATTGCAACATGTAAGTAAACACCAAAATTGGTGCACCAACAGTAAGTATCTTTTGGGGCGAAGGTGTTAAAATATATTTTTTTAAATCTAATTTTAAATTTGAAAAATAACGAAAATGATGCCGTATTTGATGAAATTTGCAAAAAATAAGCTAAGATTAAAATAAAATTAAAAAAAATGAAGAGTAGTTTTTTGGACAGCATCTCCTGGTTGAAAAGTCACTAACCGCCACTGGTATATAATATTATATATGTGTCTGTATGTCTGTCAGAGCATTTATTATAGTAGCTCGTTAATTAAATACAAACATATACAAACTCATACAAACATGAAATTTACAAGGTATATGCATAATTTTCCCTCAAAATCAAAAATTGTATTAAGCGAGTTATGTAGCCGCGGGTTTAAATTATAATAAAGTAATAAACATACATATTAATATTTCAAATGAATATGGATAAAGTCCAGCAACAATCCGTTGCAGTTTATTTTTATTTTTTATTTTAGTTTTGTTGTTATAAATCAAATCGACTAAAACCAAGCCCTAAATTGTAAATAATAGATTAAGCTTTTTTCAATTAATAAAACGAAATATTTCGTGATATTCTGTTTCAAATCAATAATCGCCTTTTTCGGATTTAACCAAAAATATCTTAAAACCCTGAGCTAGTGCGGTTTATTCATTTCAATTTTCACAATCAGCGCAACAAACAGCTCTGCAGGAAGTGACCTAAAAACTAAAACACAAAGATAAATGTTTGTTTTTTGTCGGGCTGTGTAATCTATCAGCCGCCGTCCTAATTGGAAAGTTTAATTTTAATTTATTATTATCGGCTGGATTATCACTATTAATATGTTTGTTTTAAAATTGAAAACAAAACATGAATTATTTACTATTCCATTTGTTCAGTTGTCTGATTAGAATTAAATTTACCACCGACTAGGTTAATTTTCCAATCTTCTTATTCTTTGATTCTTTTAACCTGTAGAACAGGGGGGGGGGTCGGAGTAGGCTAGGCGGTAGCATGTCAGCCAGCTAACCAAGAGGACCCGAGTTCGAATCCGGCTCGAAGGCATCCGGCTAAAATCTGGCCCCGAGGTAGAGACAAATTTAAAAATAAAAATAAATAGTATCGTAAATGGCTTATGGCTGACCATGGCCGAAAAGCCAAAAAAAAAAAAAAACCTGTAGAACAGACATTCAGAATTATTTGATATAGAAATGATGGTAAATCATAGTTTTACTTTATTTATAAGTTCGCCCAATAAGGCCATGCTAAAATTTGATTCACTGATAAATGCTTGTTATTGCGTAGGCAAGCAAATTACACAAACTTACGAATAGATTTATGGAGAAAAGGAGAAAATAACGTTCTGCTGTAAAAATGTCAGTTTTTTGATGTACCATTTAAAAAGTAAAACGGATCCATATTAGTGCCGCTACAAAGTCTGCTGTCTGTTATAGCAGTGGTTCTTAATAACATTTTTAAGCTGCGACACAAATTTGAGAAATATGTTCATGTCGCGACCTAAAAAAAAATTTTCAATACCTTTTTTAGATCCTACTAAGCAATTTTCTTAAATTTTACAATGATCACCTTTTTTAAACTCACATAACAATTAAGATAAACAAAGGTACTTTATCGATCCAAGGAAATTTCAATGAAAAAGCACTTGTTTTTATTATTTTTACTTTTAATTGTAGTGAAAAAATTAAACTATATTTTTAAGCTTATTAAATAAATAAATATTTGGTTAATGACGCTGTGCGACTGAAATATGCTTCGCGACCAAATTTTGGGTAGAGACCCAAAAGAAAGTTAAGAACCATCGTGTTATAGCATTCATTACAGCTCATAAACTAAATAAGACACAAACTTTAAATTTACAGGTTATATGTATTCATTTTGTCCAAAATCAAAAATCGCATTAAAATTTTGAGATAGTCGAATTTTTAGTGGGGACGAAAATATTAAAATAAAAATTTTTTTTGTATCATGAACTATGAAAAAGCTAACTATGTAAGGATATTAAATAGGTATTTTATTAAAAGACTTAATCTCAGTTAATCTCTTTTAGCTTGAATCTAATTGAATGTAAATCAATTTTATAGCCTTGTAATTTAATCATTAATGTCCATGAGGGTTAGTTAACATATGTTGACCTGGGTTAGAGAGGTGTGCCTTGGTTTGTTTGAGGTTGAATGATTGGTTTTCCAACTCAAGAGTGAAGCTTTAATTTTGTATTATATTTGAGAGTCAAGTCACTCTAGTTTACTTTAGTAAATATTAATAACACCAGCCCTAAGGGATGAAATTTCCATCTCTTTCCCTCTCTTTGCTTGAATAGGAACCAGACATTCATTCTTCAGTTTACTAATATTTTCTTATAAAACGACAATAGATAATATTAAAATCATGTTATAAGAAAAGTCAATATTGATTCTAAAAACAATAGAAAATATTTGTATTATTTTTAGAAACTTGAGTTCTGAAAAAAGCCATTTATGAAAAGAAAAAGAGAAAAATAACTGGTGTAAGAATTCGAAGCTTATTTACTAAAAAAATAAACAACCCCTGATATTTTTTAGAAGAAATCTAAATTTAATTTTTATTTATGTCAGAATATTTTTGTACTTAAAAAATTGTCATTTTTTACTTCACCATACGGTGTAGTCAAACCGGGATTTAAGATCATTGAGGCTCTATACGGTAAGCTAAACCAGTGTTTCTTAACCTTTTTAAGCCGCGACTCACATTTGAGAAATATGTTTATGTTGCAACTCCTAAAAAAGATACATTTTTTAATTACCTTTATTTAGATCATACTTAAGCAATTTTCTTAAATTTTACAATTATGATATTTTTTAACTTACATATAATTTTTTTAACAATTAAGATAACCAAAGGTACTTTTCGATCCAAGGAAAATTTAATGAAAAAGCACGTGTTTTTCATATTTTTTCACTTTAGTATTGAATAATTCAAAACATATTTCTAAACTTATTGAAATTAGGTAAAATATTTGGACTCTGCGTGACCTAAAGCATATGCTTCACGACCCAATTTTGGGTCGCGATTCATAGGTTAAGAACCACTGAGCTAAACCATTATTTATTTATTTATTTGACAAACACAAGGACTAGTAGCCCATTTACAAAAAAAGAAATACATATTCACAATACAAAAAATACATTCATAAATTTAGTGTTATATCACATAAAAATAATTATCACATAAAAACAATATGCCAACATACTGAGTCGTTCAATATTTAATTCCAATGTAAAACAGTGATTTTCAATTATGGAGGCCCTTTTGTATAATTTGTGCAAATCGTCCATGAACCGTGAGTGTGTATCTGTCATAGAATGATTTAATGGTATTAAATTAATTTAGGTAATTTTTATATTTGTTTCTTTCGTGAATAATCACTTAATCCTGAACAACTTTTGTGTGTGAGGCCCTAACCTTTATCTTCACACAGCTTATTGGAAATTCTGAGGCTGAGTACGTATGTTGATGTATTGTAATCGTCCATGAAATAAGTGATTGTTTTTTTTTTTTTTTTTTACTTCGTTTTTTCGAAATATCTCAAAAATAGTTGAATTTTGATAAAAAAAAAAACTGGGTGAATTAAACTTTTCAGTCTAAAAAAATTGAAAGAAACCATGTCGTTTAGTTACAAGAAAGCCTTATATCGAAAAATTTATATTTTAAAAGATATTATTTATTTTGTCAAAATGTCTGTTAGCGAGTGCGTGAGTTACTGTGACACTAAATTTTGATCAAAAACTAATGTAGATATCAAAATGAAATTTTATATTTATATATTTTATATTGAGTTTAAGAGGATATTATATTTTGGATGAAATCGAACCAAAATTACGGAGTACGGGTTTAAAAATTTGAACTCTTTCTCCGATTTGAAGCAAATTTGAATCAATTGAAAAAATTTAATTTTGCCGAGAGTAGCAGAGTTGTTGATTCATAGAGAGAAACAAAGAGGTTGTCCTCTGCTTGATGCATCAAATTTGAATTGCTACTCTTTAGAACCATGTGAAACTATTGCGTACAAATTCAATTTATTTTGTTATTTCATTTTAATAAGAAATAAAATTATTTAGAATTAATCAAATACTTTTGATAGAAAAATTATTCAAAACGTTGTTAAAAAGCTAAAACTAAAATTTGACTCAATCTGGATGAAGAGTCTCAAAAGGTCCTTAAAGATTATTAATGAAAAAGTCATTTAATTATATTCGAAACGTTGTTAGAGAGGAAAATTAAAATTTGGTTCAATTTAGATCAAAAGTATAAAAAGATCCTTAAGGATAATTAATGAAAAAGTCACTTAATTTTATTCAAAATCTTGTTAAATAGCTAAAAATAAAATTTGGCTCTATTTGGATGAAGAGAGTCAATAGGTCCTTGAGGATACTAGATCAAAAAGTCTCGGGGCGCAGAATCATGTACTTTTAATTAATTTCGACAAAGTGCCCCACGCTTTTTGATTATTACATTATTATGTGCTTTTTAGTGCTTTAAAGTCTGTTTAGTATTTTTTTAATATAATTTATTGATTATTACATTATTATGTACTTTTTAGTTCATTAGCGTGTTTTTTAGTTTTTTAAACTATAATTTATTTTTTTACTTTTTAGTCTTAATTATTTTTATAGAGAAAAGTTTGCGGATTTAACAGAACAAAAGTCACATTGATAGATACATTCATACATACAGGTGAATCTAATATAAAGCCTGTAAAAAAGGCTTTATTTATTATTTTTTTTTTTAATGCAATCGAATGCAAGAAGGGGTGCACATGGGGCAAAGATGCAGCTCCCATGGATCTCGAAAGACCCTTGCATTATCACTGAAGAGAAGCGGAAAGGCGTCTAGGCTAGAGAGGGTGCAGACGCAGGTGTCTCATGCACCCCGGTTTTGAAGGTTTGAAGACTCGCAGGTGCTGGGAAAGATATGAGGCTGGGAGAGAGTTCCAGTTCCCTGAAGTCATGGGGGATATATGAATCTCGCGAATGAAGTGGTCTCGGCACTTTTCTAATTTGACCGCGAAAAAGAGCGTTGGGAGTCGGCAAAACGTGTGCAGGCGTGCAAAGCATGCTTTGGGGGAATTATTGACTTTATCTCATCAGAGCACCTGCCGCAGTGGTAGTATCTCATAGAAAAGGGAAAGGGCGGAGAGCATCTCTCTTCGATGAGCCAAAGCGAGTCGAGGGAGTCGGTGAGGGGTAGAATCGTCAATTAGCCTGACGGCTCGTTTCTTGAAATTGCATCAGAGCGTGGGATAAATGATATATGAAAATACTCTTCGAATTGGAAGAGGGAAAAAAAATTGGCATTAAAATATTCCAAAGAGAAAACTTTTTATGATTTCTGTGTGCATTAAATAATTGCATTCTAAAATAAATTTGATTAAAATATAAATAAAAGCTTGTAAAACGTTGGTTAATGATTTTTATTTTAGTTAAAAATAGCTTTATTTGAATATATACTATACATTTTTCAGAATTTATTGAAAGTTAGAGCAAAGGGGGCTAATATATTACTATTCAAATGATTACTAGATCACCTTGAAATTTAACTACGATATTCCGGGAAATCGAGAGACAGTAATTTTAATTTTAATACTAGCTTCTGAATTGCATTCAAAGTAGAGATTTGGTTCGCATACTAAAGCCATGGATACTGCATTGCTGGACCTTAGTAATAGAACATAATTTCGTTGAAAATATAAAAATATTTAATAAATATGATTACAGAAAAAAAATTAAATTTTACTTCGAATATTAATTTGAATTTGTGGATGGACCGTAAAATTTGTGAATAACTTAAGGACGTATCAGTTTTTCGGTCAAAAATAACACCTTAATTGTTTATTTCTAAAATTTCGATCCTTTCTTATTTCGTTCTATTTGCTTTAATAACGGCAATTTCCGAATCTAAACAGACTGACTTTATAAAATGAGGCAAGTGTGAAATCAAACATAATTAATTGTAATTATTTATTGATCATAAATAAATAATACTACAAGTTTAACTTGGACAGTATAAACAATAGATAATACGAATAAGAAATTTATTTTGCATTTTTCAGTAAATTCAATATTCCGGGCGCCTGGAAAACTTAAGCATTGGTCAGCGTAATGAGTAATAATTTTTCATTTCATTTTATCACCAAAGATCAATTCTTTTATATTTTACAAAAATAATTAAATATTGTAGCTCTTAACCGAAATCGAACTTGAATTTGAATTATATTTTTCATTTAGAGCTTTTTAAATAATTCAATTGTTTTTGCACGGTTATGAACAAATTTTCTAAGATTCTTCCAAAACTTAAGTGACTAGAATTTATTTTTATAAATTAAATGGTTTGTTCAGTCACATAAAATAAATAAATAGAGTAATTTTAGACTATTAACATTTTTTATTAGATAGATATAATAAACAGTTTCGGTCAACTCTGGTAGACCATCTTCAGTAGTACTGAAAATTGAAACATTTTTTATATATACAATTACACAAAACTGTTTAGTAAGGCTAGGCACATCTGGTCGATTTTCAGTCTACTCAACAGTTTAGTTGTGTTGGTTTGAAATCGTGATGCATTATCAATTTATAACCAACTCAACTGTTTAATCGTTGATGAATCGTGTTGTATGCACACACGGTGTCGACATCAAGTCAACTTTTGAATTCCTTTCTTTTGTATTTGGGCATTGATTAAATAATATAATCTCGAAAAAAATTCAGTGGTCAACTAAATTATTGATTGTCTGTGCGCTCCAATATGCAGCTGTGATATTATCGTAGTTGAAAGATAGTTGCTCGATTTTTTTACCAAAAGTGCTCATCGATCGATTTTGATTAAACAATCGAGTTGATCTGCAGTTGTGTTGTGTATGGACCTATATTAAACTTAATATATTTATGTCCATCAACTAAACTATCGCTCGACTGAAAATCGACTATGTGTGCTAGCCTAAATCTATCTAATAAATAATGTTAATTGTCTAAAATTACTCTATTTATTTATTTTATGTGACTGAACGGACCCTTTAACTTATAAAAAGAAAAATTTTGAATTATAAAATATAAATAAATAACTGTACTAATTAATGTCCTCAAAATGTAGTCTGAATTTGAACTTGATTTATGACGTTGGTGCGCCTGTATTTAGGCAACTAATTGGGCGCAGAAGAATGAAAGCTGCGTAAGAGCTAGGCAAGTCCAGTCGTTGATGGAATGCACCAGAGCTTATGGCAGAGGTGGCCACAACGTGGCTCGCGAGCCGCATGCGGCTCTTCAGTCAATCTCGTGAGGCTCTTGAACCCTCTTGAATAATACTGATTTTAAAAAGTACATGGTGTGGCATAAAGATCTACCACATTTTGAAGAGGTATAAAAAAATGAAAAAATTAAACTAGGAAAAAACTGAATATATTTTTGAAGAGAATATAAAATATTTTTTTTATGTATTTTAAACATTATCAGACAAAAGGGGGGGTCAAAAATGAAAATTCTAGCTCTTTCGACCAAACTCAACCAAATTTTGTATACATATTCTGTGGACCCCCAGAAGGCCAGAAATGCAAAAACTAACCACCCAAAACGGGGGATGGTCAAAATTGAAAATTCTAGCCCTTTCAACCAAAATCAACCAAAATTTTGTATACCCAGAGGGCTAGAAATGCAAAAACTAACCACCCTAAATGGGGAGAGGGTCAAAAATGAAAATTCTAGCCCTTTCGACCAAACTATGTATACAAAATTTGGTTAGTTTTTGCATTTCTAGCCTTTTGGGTATCCACAGAATATGTATACAAAATTTGGTTGAGTTTGATCAAAAGGGCTAGAATTTTTTTTGACCCCCCCCCTCCCCTTTTTTTGTCTGATAATGTTAAAAATACATTTAAAAAAATTTCATTTATTTTCTTTTCAAAAATAAATTTAGTTTTTTTCTAGTTAAATTTTTTTCATTTTTTTATATCTCTTCAAAATGTGGTAGATCTTTATGCCACACCCTGTATAATAATTAAATTAAAAAAATAATAATACAAAAATTATTTTTGTAATGTTATAAGTAAGTAGAGCAAAAAATATATGTTACTTCATTTATATTTTATAAAATAAAAAAATGTGTCTTTTTTTAATAAACCATTAATTAATCTCCAAACAATGTGGCTCGCTTTGAAACAGTTTTATAAATTTGCGGCTCCCAAAGTATAAGGTTAGTGGCCACCCCTGGCTTATGGCATGTAAGCCACACAGTTCAATAGATTAATATAAAATTGAAAATGCGTATTTTTTGATTTTAATAAATTATTATATAAAAATACAAATTAGCTAATTTATACATTCTATCATAATTGCTAATAAATTGTTCTATTTGCCTTACCTTAAAACAAACACAAGACCCGCTAAGTTAAAGTTAGGCAAAAGATCTTTCCCTGGGGAGTTTTCTACTCTCTATCTCTTTCGTGTCCGTAGCATTAGAGGTTCGCATCTCGTTCGTCACCTTCTCAGCCCCGCAAAACCCCGTTCTCCTTCAGACACTCACTGATTAATGAATATTCAGACGTTTCGGTGTCACGTTCGACACGAAGACCTTCGTAAATGTGACATGTCACGGTTGAATTGGTTTCAACTGTCGAAAACTGAAGAGAAGGTGTGTGTAAGTGAGAGAGGGTGAAACGTGCTCGCTCAGTTACTCTTGGTGGATGATGACGATGTTGGATGGGGTTGGATGGCCCGCCAACTCGAATGACTTTGCTGCAAAGTATAAGAGCAACAACGACGGTAGTCGCCTTCCTCATTATGTAAATGGAAATGTAAGAAAAAAAAAAATAAAACAAGAAAAAAACATTCCACTTTGCATTACACGTCACCTCTCTTCAGTGGGATTAAGAATAGGAAATTTAAAATAATGAGCATGAACTGGCATCAGATTTAAGATACTTAAGAAATAAAATAAAATATAAGTAAGTATAGGTATATAAGAAGCCTAAATGGATATTTTGTTGATTCTATCTCTTTTTAAAATCCGAAATAAATAAAAATAAAAATATATTTAAAATAAAAATAAACTTTAAAAGCACTTTTTTAATTGAAAAGATTTCATTTGCCGAGAGTAGCAGAGTTTATGATTCCTAAAGAGACGAATGAAGTTGATGTTTAAATAAACATATATTTGCGTATAAAATGAATATATTATATAGTATATTTCCTAGATTTGACCTTCATCAGTCTTTTTGATTATAATAATTCCATCTGTTATTTCTCAAGGTCAAACCTTTAAAAATATAGTCTCTAAAAAATAAATTATATATATATATTAAGGAACACTTTTATATTTCAAAATTGGATTGAAAATTAAATAAGAATTATTATATGAATGTACTCGAAATTTTAAGAAAAAAGGCTAAGTAGACCTAGGTCAAAATTCTATTACAAGATTCTATCCAAAAAAATAACCTAACAGAAGAATTCACTTAAACAAAAAATAGACTGTCCTCACTGAGAGTTTAGTAGATTTTTCTCTGTTGTTCATACTAATAATTTATAAAAACAAAAATAATCTTTATAAGAAAAACAATCGCAGAACGAGAATCTTATGTCAATTTAAATATAGATATAAATTATAATAGGATTATTCAATTTAAAAACTATACATATGTACTTGTGATGTGCGGGTTCAATAAATATCTGTAAACTGTACCCATGTGTTCAAGGTATAGAAAAACATATTATGATATTCCCATATTATTGAGAACTAAATTCTCCCAAGTGCCTATCTTTGACATACCTGGGTTAAGAGGACATTTTCAAAGTACTTGAAGAAATGGGAGTTCATAATGAATAGCTTAAAAATGTCTGCAAAAGTGAAGAAAATTTTTTCCAGAGAAAATCCACAAGAGGTTGTCATCTACTAGATCCGAGATGAAATGCATTATTTTTAATTATATTATGTGAGAAAACACCCCTTCCGACATAATATTAAAAATAATCAATTCAATCACGGATTTAATAGTTAACAATCTATTGTGATTTCCTTGAAATTTAAGGTCTGCTTAGATCGGTAATCTGAATGAACTTTTATATTCAAAATCATTTTTAGCCGTGATATTTGTTTGTTTTGTGTTTGTATGCCTGGATTCTGACACCTTCGATATCTTAATAACCACAGTCTTGGAAAGTTCGTTCTTTGACCATTTTTTAATTCGAAGAACTGTTTAGATTTTGGCCTCTCTAGCTTTAGAACTTACGGTTCAAAAATGCAGAAAACATTTTTCATTGATTTAATTGAAATTTTAAAGCCATCTCATAATATATCATAGCTATAAGAGAGCATACCGAATCTTGAAAAAGTTTTCCTTTTTTTCCCTTATGTTCATTTAAAAATTAAACAAAGAGTTAAGCGCTACATTTTATAAACCAGTAAAACTGAATACTTACTAATAATTTTGATAAAAAGTCTACTCTAAAGCTATTATGTTTACTAAACGTATTGGTTCTGCTCTTTTAAGCGAATTTATTACTCTGTTAAATCAAGATACATTCATTTATTCATATTTGTTTTTTGTCCTTTTTTCTATTTCATTCTATAAATCGAATATGTAAAATATTTCGAAACTATAGTCCATGACATTTTCTATATACTTTCATTTTTCTCCATTTCCTTTCAATAATAAATCTCTTTTAAAGGATTAAAAAAAGTTTGCCCATTTAACGGGGGGTAGACTATGAAATAGAAGAAGAAAGAGGGCGTAAAAATGAGGGTAACAAGATTAATATAAGATTTTATGGTTATTATTTATTATCTTCTATATACATATATATATATATATATATATATATATATATATATATATATATATATATATATATATTTTGCTGAAACGGAAATTGTCATCATTACATCGTTTGTTTTTTTATTTTGTATTCTCACATCTCATATAAGAAACATGTGTATGTTATACAAACAAGTTTAAAGGTTTTTGTGGTCACGAAAACTCAATAACAATTGAAAATAAATGAGCCCGATTTTTCATTGAAGATTAAATGTGAAAATGATAAACTCTTAATTGTTGCCGGGCAGATCTAGTATTGAATTCACTCAAAAAAGTTTTTTGCTCATTGTGCATATAAAATGTCTAAAACCTAGATAGAAATCATTTTCAATCATTTGTTGGGCCCGGCATTTCTATAAGACAGACAGGTAGATTAATCTATAAATGATTTAATTCAGGAAACATCAAAACCTCTATATCCAATGAAAACTCGAATTCCTATTTTTAATCGAACAATACTTTAAGACAGGGCTGTCCAACCCGCGGGACACGGGCCGCATGCGGCCAGCACTGCAATGAAAGCGGCCCGACATAAAATTATAAACTTCTTTTTGTAATTAATTAAATTAATTGAACCGTGTAAATTTGAATAATTTCCATGATTCAGCATACGAATTTTCGCAGTTCAATAAACTTCCTTGAAACATTAAGATTTTTGTGTACTTACTGAAAAACATATCAGATACAATCTGATATTTTTTTTAAATAAGAAGATATACTGAAAATCATCCCAAAAGTTTTCGAAGAATAAAAGGTGAGATTTTTCAATGTGAAAAAATATATTAAAATTTCGGAAAAAATAATAGCAATTGTGGCATATTTTGACTCCATTTTTATTAGATATAAATATTTTACCTGCAAACTTTCTGATTGAATGTATTTTCAATCAGAGATTGAACTGAAAGAAAAATTTAATAATGTCTCTTTATTAAAATTTTATAAAAATTATCTAACCAGAAACAAATACTCGTGGCTTCACAATACTTATTCACTTTTTGAGAAATATGAATTTATATATATGTAGGTACCTAATGCTATTTTCAAGAATAAAATTCACTAAAAGCAAAGTTATAAGCTCAGCTTTCAGGTAAAAAACTAATTAAGTTTCGAATATTTAAAAACCATTCATCTCATCTTTACATTTTCTAAAATATTTATTATTTTAGTAATAAAACTTTTGAAGTGCTAAATGATTTAAAAAACAATATTCTGAAGGAATAGAACTCATAGATTATTGTGCTATGACATTTTCGCTTGTCCGTCATTGTGGACTACATTGTTCTACATTATAACTATTCTTTTTTATTGAGAAATATCAATAGAATTAGTATATTTTATATGCGGTCCGAAGCATTTGTTTTTTCATCAAATGCGGCCCGTGTAAGCCAAAAAGTTGGACACCCCTGCTTTAGTAGTTGAGTTGTTTATTGAAAGAGAAGTTCAAGCTCAAACCATCTAGATTGCAGATTTTTGTAGAGAAAATCTCATCAAAATGAACGACGTTTCGACATATAATATTTCTCAAATTTGGGTGGCAGCTTAAAAAGGTTAAGACTGGTTTACAATACGAGTTATTAAATGTTAATTTTAGTTAAGTATTTGAAAAAGTACTAGAAATCGAAATATTAATATTGAGATAATTTATTTTTTTAACTGTGAAATAAATATATAAATAAAGAATGGGTAGAATAAAGAAAATTCAAAAAAGAATGGAAAAAATCTCACCTGGAAGAGGCGTGGGTGCGCGCAGAATTACTGGAGAGTCCATAACGGCGCGAGTCCTTGCTGGAAAGGGTTGATTTTGGCCCGGCGGGGTTCACAATTGAAGTCGCATGGGCTCAAGGAGATGGGGTCATGGTGGGGAGTGAACTTTGGACCCTGCAATAGAGAGTACTAGATATTGTACAAATACTTAAAAGTGAAAAGGGAAATCCTAAAACTATCCAATTGAAAGATTTCTTCCAATTAGAGCAAACAGGTCTGAGCTTGTTTACGAACAAGTGGAAGCATGTATTCGAACCTTTCTCTATATACAATTAAATCTATTCTAATTCCTATATTATAAACAGGTTAAAATTGAGATAGCGCCTTGAAACTTGGGGGGATATTTTTTTATATTTATTTCGAACCATATGGGCCTCTGTTAAAATTCGAAAATACCAAAAATAAGGACCACCCTAATGAGCACCCATTCCCATACATGAGAACGATCGCAGAATAAGTCGATCGAAGCGTCGAAGTTGTAATTTATTATTTATTATTGTTCAATAAATAATTATAATTAATTATGTGTGATTTCACAAAAAATTCAAATTTTAATCAAATTAATCACAAAAATAAAAGCTTTAACTTAGTATTATTTTCATTTCATTTCATTTCACTAAAAATTCAAATTTTAATCAAATTAATCCCAAAAATAAAAGCTTTAACTTAAGTATTATTGTTCCTTTTCCTCTGAAAAGTTGATATATTTAGTATTATTTTAAGAGGGTTCGGGACTGTTTATTATTTTTATAAGAAAATTCTCAAATTTTTACCATCGAATCATTGATGTATTAAATATTTATTACCGAAATTTGAAGTTGATTCGTCTGTCCCATTACCGAGAAATAAATTGTCCTTTTAACATGGAAGTAAATGGAGCGAACTGTTAAAATGGCTATAACTTCTATTTAAATTATACCATTTTCAAAAAATTTATACAGATCAATAATTCAACTTGTATGAATCGAATTATACATTTTTCAATAGATTTGACAGACTAGTTAATTAGTTATTCATAAATCTAAAAATAAAAAGTTATTTGCAGCCAACAGAATATAACAAAAGCACTAGTATAAAATTCCAACTCTATTTCTTGAAATCGTTTTTGTGTTAAATAAATGTTTTTAGAATGAGAAAAAAATTTTCTCAATATTTTTTTATTAATATTATCAAAACAAAGAGTTGTATTCGAAATTAACCTAATTATTAACCATTTTTACTTTACCTTACAGAGTATGGTCAAGTATTGTAATCGTGCATGAAAAAAGTGTTTTTTTCCTTCTTTTTTTCGAAATATCTCAAAAACGGCTGAAACTATTTTGATTAAAAAAATTGAGCGAAACCATGCCATTTTGCTCTACAAAAAAGCTCTAATAAGTGAACATCGAAAAAATTATATTTCTCGAGATAATAATTGTTTTGTCAAAATGTCTGTTAGTCTGTCCGTTAGTTAGTCTGTCTGTTAGTCTGTGCGTTACCAAATTTTTGTGGACGAGCTACCTCAAAAACTAGTGTGAATATCGAAACCAAATTTCACACGTAGTTTTGGTCCATAGAGATTAAGGGCTGATTATATTTTGGTGCATATCGACACAAAATTAAGGGGGGTGGAGGGGGGTATAGGCTAAAATCTAGGCCATTTGAGCAAACTCAACCAAAATTTTTATACATAATCAGTTGGGACCCCAGAAGTCTAAAAATGCAAAAACTAATCGCCCGAAATTGCAGGGGGGAGGGGTATAGAGTCAAAAAATGAAAATTTTGGCCATTTACCAATTACTCGACCTTGGATTTACTTTTGTGATTGAGTTTCATAATCAGTGGGACACCAGAAGTCATACGATTCATAAAACTGCACCCGTCCCCAGGGAACCCCACCTGTTTTGATGCCCTTTATAGTATGTATCGAAACCATTAGTAATATTATCCGGCCAGGAACTTTGGCGGTTCGATTGATGGCTAATATGGTTGCGGGTCACTTGTTGTTAACTTTATTGGGAAACACTGGTGCACTGATGGGGGACATTATGGTGGGAGGTTTGTTGGTGGTCCAAGTGGCTTTGTTGAGTTTGGAGTTGGCTGTGGCCATCATCCAGTCCTACGTGTTTGCGATTTTGAGAACGCTCTATTCCGCCTTAACTTACTTATGCCAGTGAAAGTAAAAATAGATGCGAAAACCCAGAGATATCAAACTGCCTTCTTATCTCTTGTGCCCAGTTAGGTGATTTTAATGTTTTTCTATGAGGAGGAAGAAGCACGACTAGAGAATTTAGGCTATCGTTGGATGCTGGGAGACGAGATTCGATGGGGTTAGAGATTCGGACTCTTTGTGTAGTTATAAATCCCATTCACCCTCACTTCTCCGCTCACATCACTTTTTTAACCCACTGCTTGTGTCACATTGGTCTTTTGAAATCGTGGAGAATTTATATATGAGCCACTTTGTCTTTTTTCTTCTCTGTCTTTTGCACGCATTCTTGCCTATTCTATTCCGAATTGAATAATTAAACGAAAATAGGGGGTTGGCAAAAGGAATAGAGATTCGCTTCCCACTTGGCAATTTATATGTAACATTATCCTAATTCTATTTCGGGATTTTCATTCAGTAAGTTAAAAAGTTTTACCATCTTTACTCACAGTGAGATGAATTACCTTATTAATGTATTAGCTGCCAGTCCCAGAAAAAAGTAATAAGGTGTCCAAGTTTTACGTTAAAAAATTGACGTTTCTTTTTTTAATAGAGCATATGTAAATATATAATGTGCTTTTTACTTTACCATACAGGATATGGTCATGTATTGTAATCGTGCATGAAAAAAGTGGTTTTTTCCTTCTTTTTTTTCAAAATATCTAAAAATGGCTGAAATTATTTTGATTAAAAAAAATTGAGCAAAACCATGGCATTTCGCTCTACAAAAAAGCTCTAATAAGTGAACATCCAAAAAATTATATTTTTTGAGATAATAATTGTTTAGTCAAAATTTCTGTTAGTTAGTCTGTTTGTCTGGTTGTCTGTCCGTTAGTCTGTGCGTTACCAAATTTTTGTGGACGAGCTAGGTCAAAAACTTGATCAAATTTCACATGTAGTTTTGGTCCATTGAGATTAAGAGCTGATTAGATATTGGTGCATATCCGCCCGAAATTAAGGGGTTGGAGGGGGGGGTTAAAAATTAAAAATCTAGGCCCTTTGAGCAAATTCAACCAAATTTTGTATATATAATCAGTGGGACCCCAGAAGTATAAAAATGCAAAAACTAACCCCCCTACATGATTATAAATAATTTAAGGGCCCAGGTTGTTAGATAAAGACAAGTGGATGGCTACATCAGAACACGTCAGCTTATTTTTATCGCTGAACATAGAAAATTAAAAATTTATTTTTCCCGGGAGTAGCAGAAAATGATTTTAATAGAAAAATCCCTAAGTGTCTTCTACTTAATCCGAGATGTTATGGATAATTTTTATTAAATTGAAAATATTTAGTTTTCCGAAATCAGAATAATTGTAGATTCATAAGGAGAGATCAATAAGTTTGTCCTCTACTTGGTGCAAATAAACATAGACAATTATACATATATATATAACTAGTATAAATAAGTTATTTGTTAGAGACTATAGTTTCGAAGTAAAGTAAAGAAAATTTTGAAAATTTTTAAAAATTTTAAATATAAAATTTTAAAAAGTTTTGAAAAATTTTCTTTACTTTATTTAAAATATTTCACCAAGAACCTACGCCATTCTTCCTTAACAAAATAGTTTTGAAAGTTTGACCTTCAAATCAGGTTTTTAATTAGAAAATTTTGGACTTTCTAGCTTCAGACTTAGGGCAAAAATAATATATTTTTAATTATTTTTTGAGCTTTGGGAAAAACAAAAAGAAACAAATAGATGTGCATTTATTTGGTGTATTTCTAATTGTGCAGAAAAAATTAGCATTTTTGCTTATTTTTCAAAATATCTCATAAAGAGTTAAAAATATTTTGAAACAAAAATAATCGAAATCAAGATGTTAAATCCTAAAGCTTTCTAAAAATGATGATTTGAGATAAATACAGTGGAACCTCGGTATACGTCTGCTCTGGACACGTCCAATTCCGAATACGTCCTGTTTGGGCGTGATGAAATTTCGCCAATATACGACATCATTTTGTTTTGTGAATTTTGTGTCATTTTTAAATAATTATCTCAGAAGAAATATTAAATTAATTATATTCGGATTATATTCGGAGTTGATTACTTATTAAATGACTTATCATAGAAATAAGGATATCATATAACAAAATATAACAGCAAAACAGGAGACAATAACAAAGTTTATTTCGTTTGATTTGTTAATTTAGAATCTATCATTAGGTTGCATTTATGTTTTACAAATTAATTATAACAAAGTTCATCGGAAAGATTTTTAATAAAACACAAACCAGCTGAGCGTAGCGAAAAGAGACAGAAAACGAAAATAAAGTAAAAACAAAGCACCAGAATGTCAGGTTTTATTGCAGGTGGACTCCTCTAACATAGAATAAAATATCATGTTTTTGTATTTTAGCATTAAGCAGAGTTTAAATGTAAAAATCTATAATAAAATCTCATTTTTTATTTCTGTTTAAACAGTGTTTAAATTATTTTACAATCCCATTAATGTAGGTATCCCATGGTCCCAAATTAGCCTTGGTTTGAAAAAATAAAATTGTTTCGAAGAATATCCACTCAAATAACTCGCTTAAGAATAGGCCAATCCCTCACTCCCGCCTATTTAACAAAATTGGCGTGAGAGAGGATCCATTCTGCAACTGTAATTATTCATTTTATGGAGATATCAACCATATATTTGGGACCCAATGGAAATGTGGAAAAAATCAACCGTTTCTATTAACATGAACATTTTACCCTCCTTCGAAAATCACAAAATAAAATTATCAAATAAGATTTTAAAACATATTTTGGCAATCGGACCTCTAACTAAATATGACTAAAACTACAGATCAAATAATACGATTAAATAACTAAAATTATCATGAAATACAAAATTATAATAATCATGTTAAATTGACTAAAAAAGCCAAAAAAATACTTATGTGGTGTCTAAATGGGTTATGTTCTTGAGGGCAATAAATTAAATTAAAAAAAAGGTATAATATCAATAGAAGTTTTTTTAACATGAGAACGGATTAATCATGTTCACATTACTTCTTCTGGAAAAGGTTGGTTTGGCATACGTCCTATTCGGAATAATCCAGACATCAGGAACGGATTAAGATCGTATACCGAGGTTCTAATGTACCATATAATTTTATTTGTTTTAATTTCAATTAAACAAAGTTTCAATATCAACCAAAATCTATCATAGAATGAAATCCCACGGCGCTAAATTGGATGCTCTAGTACAGTGTTTTTCTCAACCTTTTTTGGTTGACGGCACACTGAAAATATCTGGATCAATTGCCGCACACCTAAATATAAAAAAAATGAAGTAATTACAAATAATATTTCAAAGTCACAAAACACATGCAATTTTAATTATTTGTCAAAAACGCTGCTCTAAACAGTTCTCAGCATTGAAAATATAAAAATTTTGCTACAGAACAAACGTTCTAAGACGAGATTTCTTTTTATGAATTTAATATTTCTATTGAATGATAAAAATGAAGAAAAAAGTAAAAGATTTTTCACGACGCAGTACATCCGCCAGTTAGAACAAGTATTTTTTCACATTATTGTCTGAATTTTAGTTGAAGTTGAATTAAATATTTTCTTTTAGGTTAAAAATAAAATAAAATGAGAGAGTCTTCTGTTTTTTAAATAAAATAATTTTTAATTATTTCTAGAGACTATAGTTTCGAAGGCATTGCTTTCATCATCAGTCTATCACAAATATTTCAAATTAGTTACAAATTAAGATTTATATATTGAAAATTTTGAAAAATATATAATAATTATATTATATATTTTTCAAAATTTTCAATATATAAATCTTAATTTGTAACTAATTTGAAATATTTGTGATAGACTGATGATGAAGGCAATGCCTTCGAAACTATAGTCTCTAGAAATAATTAAAAATTATTTTATTTAAAAAACAGAAGACTCTCTCATTTTATTTTATTTTTAACCTAAAATAAAAACAATTCTGTTACCATCGACAGTGAAATCTTTTATTCAACTAATAAATATTTTCTCTCTATAACGAGTATAATTTTGATCCAAGAACAAAAGGCCATCCCTGGAATAATAGAAATTAAAAATTAAATCTTTAATAGTCTGAACAGGTCTTGACTTGTTTGGCATCCTTACATTTCCTTCGCTATAAAAGGAAAAAAAGGTAGATAATTCTATCCACACCCTTTTTAGTTATTTTCCTTGATCAGATTCTAATGAAAGAATCACCCCCCCCCCCCGCAAATTTATTAATTAATAAAAAAAGTGAAAAATTTTCCAAGATTCGGGTCGCTAGATATGGTATAGTAATTTTTGCTTTTTGCTTTTTTGGACCGGAACTATTAAAGCTAGAGCAGTGTTCGTGTTCCTCAACCTCTTTTGGTTGTGGGCACACTAAAAATATATGGAATCATTTGCGACAGACCTGAATATAAAAAAAATGTAAAAGTTGTATGATACAAAAAAAATATATTGAAGTAATTACAAATACTATTTCAAAGTTACAAAACCCATGCAATTATAATTACCTTCGCGGAACATTTGACAATCTCTAGGGGCACACAGGTTGAGAAACACTGCTCTATCATCTAGCTGATCAATTAATTGGGTCATCTCTATAAATCCAAGAAAACAAAAATTCATATTTATTTTCATCAGCAGAGGACACACTTTTTGATTCATTCCTATAATATCAGCTGATAGTCTGCTACTATTCTAGAAAAATATTTTAAACTCTCTGAGTTTGCGGGTGATGGAAATTTAAAGATTTAAATAATTATATGAAATTTTTAATCTTGTAATACTTTCAGCAATTTACAAAGTAAATCTAAATTTCTCCCTTTTAATGTAAAATGCTCTTTTATAATTGAAATTATCTACATTAGTTGAAAATGTTTTCCAATATACTAGTACATATATTTTTTTCAATTGTAAAAATATATATTTAAATATATGGTTGAGTAGTTATGACTGTATCTGAATGTGTGTTTACATTTGTGTAAAGTATTCAATTCCATTCAATTATTTATACTTTGGTGCACATCACTAAAAAAATCCACCATCTGGCCTTTTCAATTAAGTGAATTTATTTTGTAAAAAAAGGATAGTCCCGTTTTTTTTGTTTTTTTATTTTTTTTTCAAATTTTCTATTTTGATATAAACGAATAATATTATTAAAGTTAGATTGAATTTGAATAAATATTAATAAAATTAAGCCCATGAAATAATTTTATTATAAATAGTTAATCTCCTTTTTCTGTACCTTCATTTATACTCATACCTATTTCGTATAGCTTGATTACATCGTAGAGATTTATTCAGTAGGTATATTAGGGTGTTTCATTTTAGGGCAACATTTTTTTTTCTGTCCAAGTTGAGAACCTGATAATTTAAAAAAAAAATATTCTCCCTAAAAAAAATTCTAAGTCAATTTTTAGGGGCTTAACTCATCGAAAAAATTTCCCGTTTAAATAACATGGGATATTTTTTTCGGTTTCAACATGATTTTTCGGTATTTAAATTTTTTTTTTTGGAAAAAAAATTACCATTAAGCTTTTTTAGAGGATAAAATTTGCTACATAAAAGTTTATTAGGCTCGAGTGTGTACGCCCAATTAGTAATTCTCAAGTTTCGGAACATTAATCAAGCAATGAAATTTTATAATAACTCTTAAGCTCACTCCCGTAACTGATGAAATGACGATGAGACGGTTCTAGAAAACGCGACCAAACCAGATAGTATAGTGTTAAATAGAAAGAAGAGGAAAAAACATCACTCATACAAATTACCAAGGATTAGAATCATTTTAACAGATTTCATATAAAAAATACCAAATTCGATTCTCTCCTCCCACCTACATCACACCACCTATTTTCGAAACGAGCTAAGAAGAGGAGAGTTTTGAATTAGTTTAAATTATATTACGACGGAAAACCGATTAGTTACATCATAGTCTAGAGGTCTAGACGATCTTTTGAAATACAGTGAAATATTCAAGAATCTCCATGCCCCTGCTGAAAATGGGAAACCCTGTCGAGTGAACATAGCTAGCCCTACGACATAGCTCCTATAAGATTCTCACCCTAACCATCAGATCACAGCATATGTCCTGTACCATCGTTTTCCAAATGAAAGATTATACAATGGTCTTTCAAAAAATATTGAAAACACACACACATTCAGATAGAGGACGTGACCTATCTCTCTTTAACTGATGCAAATGCATGACCCCTCTCGATAGCTGGAAAATCCTAATATGCCTGCCTAAGTCCGGGCAACCCTAAGCCGGCACATTCGAGTACCTGAGGGTTCCTTAATCTCTCAAATCAATGAGACATGGCTACTGCTTATCACCTGTTGAGGACCGTTGGCTAAGATTATTCTAGATTTATTGCGATAAACATATTTCAGGTTGTCAGTGGCGTGTGATCCATAGATACTGTGGATTCGGCGCATCCCTAAAATTTTAAACATTTCGAGTATTTTCATAAATATCGAATTCAAAATTTCAGGAGATCTTTAAATTTTTAAATTATTATCCGTTGTTTCAAATATTTCTATAAAAAATATTTTTTGTTTTGAAAAGTATATTGGTTCTCGAACGAAATGAAATAAAATTGTTGCATAGTTTCAAGGGGCAATTAAAATGATTTTTCCGAAAAGTGTGCGGATAGAATGTTTGAAGTCGCTAGTATATCTTCCAGTTCAAGCATGTCAAAGACAATTTCAGACGAGTTTTAGTCGAATAAAAATTGTACTCGCTGAGGAAGTATTAAAATAGTAATAATATAAAAAAGGAATAAATAAAGATTAATTGAATGTAATGGAAGGCAGCCCAGAGGTAGTGAGGAAAGAAAAAATTAACACATATCAAATAAGGTTTTTTTCTATGCCTTTGTTAAAAATGAAGAAAGTTTTTGAACACTACTGTGGAGAGAAGAAGGAAAAATTTTATTTGTTTCATTCATTGACCCTTTGAAACCCTGAAGAAGGAGGAAAAAATCCTCCGAAACGTCGGTTTGAAAGGAAAGGAGGAAGGATTCCAATAAATTACACCTTATTTGATATGTGTTAATTTTTTCTTTCCTCACTACCTCTGGGCTGCCTTCCATTACATTCAATTAAAGTTTCTACCAGTCCGTCTCTCTCCAGAGAAAATTTCGTTGCAAATAAATAATGATGTTTCGAGAAACTTTGGACTAATCCATTTCTAAGAACTCTCAATAACTAAGAGTTTATAGACAATTCATAGCTTGCTTATAGCAATAGAATTAGGGGAAATTTAAGATTTTCTTATAGGACAGGCTCATTGAGTGGAAGATAGTCGATTTCCATCTCAGGGACTATGGAGGTTAAGTTACAAAATTTAATTTCTGACTCCTACCTTCACTAACACAAAGCAATATCCGTTTGGGGCGAAGGTCCCAAAATATATTTTTTTTAAATCTAATGTTAAATTAGAAAAATAACCAAAGTGATACCGTATTCGATGAAATTTGCAAAAAAAGCGAAGATTAAAATAAAATTACAAAAAATGAAAGATACTTTTTTTGGACAGCATCCCTTGGTAGAAAAGTTACCAACCTCCACTGTTGTATATAAATTGGCCAATCTCTGACATAATGGTTTTAAGATGACAGTATTTCTAGGTGAGGGGTGAAAGGCTGAAACTCTCAATATTCCTACTATAAAAAAATAATTAAATATATTTATATAGAATATTATATTTATTTTTACTTTGTTTTTTTATTTGTTTGTCTTTTGAATGTTTCTGTTTTGTATTTTTGTTGTTTGTCATTCATTCGTCATTTGTTAAATGTCTGTCAATTCATTCCGTTTGATATATAGTATTTCACCTTAAATATATAAAATGTATTTATTTGACTTTTTTGTTAACTCAATTACGTGAATAGAATTTAAAAACAAAATTCGATTTCATCATTCTGTCTATTTATTTATTTGATTGTTTGTTTTTTAAATTATTTCATTGGAATTCAATATTTGCAAGTAAAAAAAAGGTATTAATAGAGGTTGAGAAGAATTATGTACTGAAATATCTGCCCAAAAACATATATGTGAAAAAGGGGCCAATTTCGGTACAAACGGCTTCGCCGACAAAAGAGTTGAAATCTAAACGGGTACCAAGTTCCATAGCAGTTGCTTAAATCAAAGCTATAGCTATACGTTCTTCAATTAATTTAAAAGAAAATTTGTTACGTTCTTTGATATTAAATTTATAACTTGGCAAGTTATAATAGTCAATAAATTAACTTTAACGTGATGATATTTAATACAAGCTTAACATTTAGATTTGCTATTTTATCTATTTTATACTACAAACAATTTAGTTGGATATAAAACTTGCCAAGTTATGAATTTAATATCAAAGAACGTAACAAATTTTATTTTAAATTAATTGAAGAACGTTGTACATTCCTATACCTATGATTTAAGTAACTGCTATGAGAACTTGGTACTGCCTAGATCTCAACTCTTTTGTCAGGCGAAGCCATTTTGTACCGAACTTGGCCTACTTTTTCATATTTATGTTTTTGGACAGATATAATTAATTTTTGGAAAAGTTGTATCCTTTAGTTGATCTAAATAATTACATTTAAGCATTTATATTAATAATAATTAAATATTTCTCATTGAATATCTGTTAAAAACCCGGTCGGTTTTTTAATTTTCTCCTTTATTAATGTGCCAAGCTTTACCAGTATGCCAAATTTCAGCATTCTAGCTTGATTGTATTTTCACTATATGTTAATTAAGCCTATAATAGATTTTACCCCTTCATTTTAGGTCCTAAAAAAGGGAAAGTTTCACTTTTTTAATTTTTCCTTTAATTGTAGGCCAAAATCTACTAGTATGCCAAATTTCAGCATTCTAGGATCAGCGGAAGAAATTTAGGTTTTTGACATATCAGTCAGTCAGTCAGTAAATAAGTGTTAAAAATGACACTTTTCAGAGCTTAATAACTCAAGAACTATAATAGATTTATTCATGAAATTTGGGATTCTAGGTGTTCCAGTGGGCCTTATTGGGCATGCAAAATTTCAAGTGTGTATGTCTAATAGTTTTTGAGTTATGGGGGGCTCGAAAGTAGCTCGAAATGGTTCATATAAATATAAACATGACCGGTGCGTCGATCTTTTTTCCGAACTTCTCGCAAAGATTCTAGGTTTGAACCCCGGCTGGTACTTTTGTCTAAAATAAATAAACTGCAACGAATTGTTGCTAGACTTCATCCATAGTTGTTTGAAATATTAATTCGTTTATTCCTTTATTATTAATCAGATATCAATGGCTATTTCTATTATTATTAATCAAAAGTGATGTTGAATTAAAAATTAAAAGTAGCCATTGATTCTCATTTAATACTTGAGAATTAACTGTTCTACATTGCAATTTTGACGTTTCGATCATTTTTTATACTTTTCTGTCGATTCCTTGAAATAAATTCATTTAATTATAAAGAAAATTTAATACCGATATTAATAAAATTTAGATTTAATCAAATTTTGAATTTGATATTTCAATATCTTGAGTACTCATGAAGTAATACAGCCTTTAATTTATTTCGCAACATTATTATTAAATGAACACATATTGGCCCTTTTCGATTGTTTGCCGGGATTGTTTTTTTCCTTAATACCACAATCATTATTAATTCTGATCTATATTAAAGTAGATTCCAAATTCCAAAATGATATTTAATCAGCTATAGGGATATCAGCGAACTTCTACTCAACTCTCTAATTAGTTGACACAAGTTTGAACTTAAATTTGGTATTTATTTATTAATGATAACGAAATGCTATACAAGTTAAAGGGCTTCTAAAATATTTTTTATTTTGTGAAAATAAGGCAATTTGTGCAAGGCGTATAAATTGAGATATGAAAAAAGCAAGGATGTTATACTATTTAACTGATGGGTGAATTGAATTTAAAAAGTAAAGCCAGTGCTCCCCCCCCCTAGAAAAATCGAAACTCCATTATAACAAGGCATCACTTATGTATTTTTCATTAAATTATTTCGCTACTTCCAAAATTTGTCAATTCTACTAAATAGTTTATTTCTAATCGGATTACCGAAATTGAAACCTTGTGATGGCTAATCAGGTGACCCTCCCTCCCCCTAGGAAAACTCTCTAACTACGCCAAGCCTAATGTTTTGGCTATTGATAAAAAGCCTTAAAATAACTAGGTTTAAAAAGAGCCCAATGACTATGTTACATACGTACGCACTGACCAATGGATTTTTGACCCCTTTTTGGTCTCTGGGGACCACAATATCAGGTTCTATGTCCCAAATCCGGTTTCCAACTATTAAGGGCATCGATTCCTTCCACCGAAGTTACAAAATGAATTTTTTCATCTCTGAGATACAAGCTCTCAAGGTTTTAAATGCGTTAATTTATATTATTATTACCGAAGATATAAAAGTTGTGGTGGATGGAACATCATCTGAATCGTTCTCTACAAACTCTGGTGTTCCCCAAGGCTCTGTAATCTCCTCCACACTCTTCCTTATTTATATAAACGACCTTATTGATCAAACGGCAAACCCCACTCATTGTTACGCCGACGATAGCACTCTACACGGCAAACCCTCTCTCCCGAATAATCGAATCAATATTGCCTCCTCAATTACTCTCGACCTAGACAATCTGAATAAATGGGGCTCTCAAAATTTAGTTAACTTTAATTCAAATAAGACTCAATGTTGTCTAATTTCTAGGCGCGAAAATAGAGATTTCCCTGATATTCACTTCGATTCGAATACCCTGAAAATGTGTGACAGCCTATCCATGTTGGGCGTCTCTGTCGCATCTGACCTGTCTTGGAATGAACACATCTCCTCTGTGGCGAAATCTGCAGCAAGGAAGATTGGCTTCTTATTCAGGTCCAAGCGATTTTACAAACCCCACAACTTCTCACCATCTACAAGGCCCAAATCCGCCCCTATCTCGAATACTGCTCTCATCTGTGGAGAGGAGCCTCAAAATATTCTCTTGCTACCCTTGATGCAATTCAGAAACGAGCCGTCAGGCTAATTGACGATTCTACCCTCACCGACTCCCTCGACTCGTTGGCTCATCGAAGAGATGTCTCTGCCCTTTCCCTTTTCTATAGATACTATCACGGCAGGTGCTCTGATGAGATAAAGTCAATAATTCCCCCCAAAGCATACTTTGCACGCAGCACACGTTTTGCCGACTCCCAACACTCTTTTGCGGTCAAATTGGAAAAGTGCCGGACCACTTCATTCGCGAATACATATATCCCCATGACTTCAAGGAACTGGAACTCTCTCCCAGCCTCTATCTTTCCCAGCACCTATGATCTTCAAACCTTCAAAACCAGGGTGCATAGACACCTACGTCTACACCCTCTCACTTAATCAACTTTCCCTTCTCTTCGGTAATGCAAGGGTCTTTCGAGATCCATAGGGGCTGCACCTTTACTGGTGCACCCCTTGTTGCATTCGATTGCATTAAAAAAAAAAAAAAAAAAAAAATTATACTATTGATTGTTTTATTTTCAAGGGGGCACATAAAAATCTTTTTTTTTTTCAATTAAATCGAATGCAACAAGGGTGTGCAACCAGAAAGATGCAACTTGAAGCTGAAACTCGGCACAGAGTTGTAGTTTCTTAATTCAAACTTGTAAACCAAACATTTGATACACCTGATATATAAAAATTCGATTTTTTCAATGATTGTTTCACTTTTAAGTTCTAAAGCTATAAAGCTTAAAATCTCTAATCAGCTATATTTTTTTTTTTTTTTTTTTAATGCAATCGAATCCAAGAAGGGGTGCACCAGTAAAGATGTAGCCCCTATGGATCTCGAAAGACCCTTGCATTACCGAAGAGAAGGGAAAGTTGATTAAGTGAGAGGGTGTAGACGTAGGTGTCTATGCACCCTGGTTTTGAAGGTTTGAAGATCATAGGTGCTGGGAAAGATAGAGGCTGGGAGAGAGTTCCAGTTCCTTGAAGTCATGGGGATATATGTATTCGCGAATGAAGTGGTCCGGCACTTTTCCAATTTGACCGCAAAAGAGTGTTGGGAGTCGGCAAAACGTGTGCTGCGTGCAAAGCATGCTTTGGGGGGAATTATTGATTTTATCTCATCAGAGCACCTGCCGTGATAGTATCTATAGAAAAGGGAAAGGGCAGAGACATCTCTTCGATCAGCCAGCGAGTCGAGGGAGTCGGTGAGGGTAGAATCGTTAATTAGCCTGACGGCTCGTTTCTGAATTGCATCAAGGGTAGCAAGAGAATATTTGAGGCTCCTCTCCACAGATGAGAGCCGTATTCGAGACAGGGGCGGATTTGGGCCTTGTAGATGGTGAGAAGTTGTGGGGGTTTGTAAAATCGCTTGGACCTGAATAAGAAGCCAATCTTCCTTGCTGCAGATTTCGCCACAGAGGAGATGTGTTCATTCCAAGACAGGTCAGATGCGACAGAGACGCCCAACATGGATAGGCTGTCACCACTTTTCAGGGTATTCGAATCGAAGTGAATATCAGGGAAATCTCTATTTTCGCGCCTAGAAATTAGACACAATTGAGTTTTATTTGAATTAAAGTTAACTAAATTTTGAGAGCCCCATTTATTCAGTTTGTCTAGGTCGAGAGTAATTGAGGAGGCAATATTGATTCGATTATTCGGGAGAGAGGGTTTGCCGTGTAGAGTGCTATCGTCGGCGTAACAATGGAGTGGGGTTTGCCGTTTGATCAATAAGGTCGTTTATATAAATAAGGAAGAGTGTGGAGGAGATTACAGAGCCTTGGGGAACACCAGAGTTTGTGGAGAACGATTCAGATGATGTTCCATCCACCACAACTTTTATACTTCAGTTTGTCAGAAAGCTTTCTATCCATTTGCGAAGTGTTGGTGTGAATCCAAAGGCTGGCAGTTTGGCAAGAAGATTTTTGTGCCAAACCTGGTCAAAAGCTTTGGAGATATCAAGGGCTACAGCGAGGGTTTCTTTTCCGGCCTCTAGAGTATTGTTCAAGGTGTGGGTGACATAGGTTAAGATGTCGCCTGTGGAACGATTTTGTCTGAATCCATATTGCCTATCGTGAATTAATTTATTGTTTTCTAAGTGATGAAGGACGTGTTGGTTTATTCCATTAATTTGGAAAGAACAGAGGTGATCGAGATAGGCCTGTAATTTAAGAAATCCAAGCAGTTCAATTTCAGAATGAACTTTCTACGTTCTTTCTTCGTATTTGAGTTATAGTTGATATCGGGAATTCAAACACAAAGAAAGATTTTTCTCCGTGTTTCAGACTCTCTAAAAAAGAATATACAAAAAAAAGGAAAAAAAAATTAAAATTTTTGAACCTATTGTATTAGTATTCCCACAGTGTCTAATGTCCTTGTATCTTCCGAGATCAATTATGTAAAATATAAAAAATTAAATACTACAAGTTTCTCCTGCCGAACGTACCGAGTAATATAATTTTTAGTATTAAAAGAATAATTAAAATTTTTAAAAAAACTCACCCCTCGGGATCCCAGTACATACTTGGAGGGATCGGCTCATCATGTACTGATCTCCGAATTCTGAGTTAGGATGAGCTAAAAGTAAAAATAAATAAATATATAGTATAAAATTTTATTTATAATATATGTAGTTTACAATATGAGATATTAAATGTTACTCGTAATTATATTTTTAAATAAGTAGTAAAAATTGGAACTTTAATATTTATAATAATATATATATTTTATTCAAACTGTGATATAAATATGTTTAATAAAAGATGGTTAGAATAGGTAAAGTTCAAAAAATTGCAAACGACCTCACCTGGAAGTCGCTGGAGCGCGAGCCTTAGCCACTGCCTTACTGAAGCGTGTTCTTTCTGGAGATCCTCGTTTTTGGCTTGACGGGGTTCACAGTCATAAACGTATGAGGTTCAGAGTGGGAAGTGGACTTTGAACCCTGCAATAGAGAGTAGAAATTATTGTACCAATTCCTAACAGTTAAAAGGGAAGTCTTATAAGAATCCAATTTAAAAAAAATTCGGATTCGAACAAACAAGTCTCAACTTGTTTTCGAACCTCTCCTTAATAAAGATAATTCCATTCTAATATATTATAAGCTAGCTTTATATACCCGTATAATTCTATTATTAAAACATATTTAAATAAACTGCAACGGATAGTTGCTAAACTTTATCCAAATTCATTTGAAATATTAATATGTTTATTCCTTTATTATTAATCAGATATCACTTGCAATTTGCAGTTCATGTTGACTTTAAGTCAAAAATAATGATCGATTCTCATTTAATAGTCGAGGAATAACCATTCTACATTGGAATTTTAACATTTCGGTTTTTATTTGTAACCATTGCTGAAGACATGGAGGAATCGACTTAAAATCAAAAATAACGATCGATTCTTATCTAATACTAGCGGAATAACCTTATTGCATTCCATTTTTGATGTTTTGACTATTAATGGCAACCTCTACTGATAACGTGGAAGAATCGACTTAAAATCAAAAAGACTAAATTCTTTTATGATAAACAACTCAAGCTTGAGTTGTTTATCATAAAGAATTTAGTCTTTTGATTTTAAGTCGATTCTTCCACGTCCAGGTCCCTAGACAAATACTTAGTGTTAATTTTCTTAAAGACAGCCGGTCACCTAAGCTAAGCACTGATGAGTAAATAAGAGATGAATAATTCAAAGAGGTAATATGCGCTCGCTAATTATTTACTGGAACTACTAGCCGAGCAGGAGTTTTGGATTTATTCGGACCCCAATTTCTGGTTAGATGTCCTAAATTCGGTTTGCAACTATTAAGGCCATCGATTCCTTCCATCTAGAAGTTACAAAATGAAATTAACTTTTTTTCATATACATACAAGCTCTCATAGAGTCAGAACCCAGACAGGGCATCGCAATACTTCCACATTATATTCTATGATTAGAAATGTGAAAGTAAAAACAACTTGCTTACTTGTGTTTAAAAATGTCAAAAAGGTGAAAAAAATATTTCAAGCATGATTTTTTTCTTCCTGTCTGTCAGATGTCCCCAAAATTTTCAAAACGAATAATTGATATAGTATTTTTAGGGTTCTGTTCAAAAGTAAAACGGGACACTATTTGTGTCGATATAATGTCAATTTATCTGTCCGTCTGTCAATGCATATTGTACTTCGTAAATTAAATAAGGTACAAGTTGTTAACAAGTTATGCCTATTCTTTTTTCCCCAAAACCAAAAATCGAATTAAATATTTTAATCAAATGGTTATTTTGGGGTGAGTCAAATTTATGTATGGTCGAAATTTTTTTTATCATATGCTACGAGATATCCTTGCAAAGATTTCTTAAAGAAGAATTAGGCGAAATTTTTTTAAATTTAATTTAAAATGACGGTAAGTGAGCCCTGAAATATCACGTATGTATTTCTCATTAAATTATTTTGTTACCTTCAAAATTTGTCAATTATACTAAAAAGTTAGTTGATCTTTAATTGGATTACCGAAATTGAAACATTGTGGTGGCCATTGGCCAACATTGTCTGGCCGGCTGCCCTAGGAGAACTCCCTAGATACGCTAATCTTTAAAAATGGCAAACGAATCTAATGGATTATCACAATTTAATTAAAATTAAAAGCAGAGATTAGCTGAGGTAGAGAGAGGTCATACGATCCTTGTTAAGGTTTTGACCAGGTTCCCTTAACAACTTATGGCAAATGTCGGGATGGCTATGCGTCGTTTGCTCCTTGTATCGGGTTTTTGTGCGGAATTATTTAAAATACGTTTTGTCTTTTGATGGAAATCTATGATCATGTTATTTGTTAATGTGCATAAATTTATATTTTTTCTTGTTTGTTAATTTCTTTTAATTGATTTGTATTTATGTTTATTAATTTATGTAGTTAATTTGTATTGATGTTTTATTGACCTAGCCACCGAGGACTTGTGCCTCTAAGCAGGTCGAGTAATAAAGATTTATTTATTTATTTATTTAAAAATGTAAATTATTATTATTATTTATTTTAGTTTATAATTTATTTTCCATTATTTTTATATTAAAAATACCAACACTTTTTATTTTGTATGCCCTCTACAGCAACCATTTAGCCAGATCCTAATTGATGTATTTTAATTTACAAATATATGTGTTTATGTGTATGTGTATGAGTGTGTGGCTAGATTATAGCCGGATAACTGAGCTTGAATCAGGGCTTGTTGATTCGTAGTCAAGTATATACACTAATCACTCAGCCATCCTAACCCCCAAATACCAACATTATTTTTATTAAAATGTTTTTTTTTCAAATAACAATTCGGAAAAAATATCTGATTAAGTGCATGTTATATTTTTTAAATTATTTATATATTGTGCAAAGTGAGATTATACCAGAGAGAAAGTTTACTGGTGGAGATGATGTTGTCATTGTGGATGTTGCAGAACCAATCCCGATGGCGACTCTGTTATCAGTCGGCGCCGGCTGTATACTTTTCATCCTTTGCTGTGTGGCGCTGATCATCTGGACATTACGTAGACGTTCCTGCTCCCGAGCACGTTAGTATATCGCATTAGAACTTGTTTTTTACTTTCAGTAATATAGAATAAGCGAAGTATTGGAATCACATCCATGAAAATAATTTTTTTTGAAGTCTTGTATTATTATAAACTAGCTGCAAGGCCGCCTTTGGCGGCCCTCTTGCTAACCAGGGGGAGCGCCCCCTGGACCCCCCCCCGAACCCCGCGCACCTCCCGCCTTCCGCATCCGTGCACAACCACCACCCCCACCCCCACCACCACGCTCCCCAGCCCCAGCACCACCCGCTACGCCTCTGGACCCTCACTTGAACCCCCCACTCCACCCTCCACCACCCCACCCCCACCATCCCCCGGACCCCACCACCGCGCCCTCCACCCCGCACCACCCCACTACGCCTCTAGACCCTCACCTGATCCCCCTCATTATGCCTCTGGGCCTTCACCTAAACCCTCCCTGCACCCCTCACCCCGTGCCCCCCTGCACCTTACCCCCGCACCCAGTTTTTTTCATTTCTAGCCTTCTAGTGACCCATAGATTCTATATGCAAAATTTGGTTAAGTTGGCTATTAAGGGTGTGAATTTTCATTTTGCCCCCCCCCCCTTTGGGTCGTTAGTTTTTGCATTTCTAGCCTTCTAGTGACCCACAGATTATGTATATAAAAATTTGGTTGAGTTTGGTCCAAAAACAAGAATTTTCATATTTTGACCCTCCCCCCCCTTTTTTTTGGGTGATTTTTGGGAGAATTTTTTTAAACAAAATTTGTCAGAAATCACATCCCCTACAACTTTGTTCATCATAAAATTTGCCGTAGTGTTAATAGTTTTGGAGTTATTTGATAATTTTCATTCGTGAGCCCCCAAACCCCCTTTTGGGGTCAAAATATCAAAACGTTATATAGCTAAAAACGTAAGTTAGAAGACATCTGATGTAAATATGAAATTTCATAATAATCCCTTCAGCCGTGTTTACGTGAATCGTGAGCAACTTTTCGGAAACGACGGAAACAGACAGACATAAATGCAGACAGACAGACAGACAGCCTGCCAGGCAGACAGGAATTTTGTTGAAGGTATTTTCGTTCATAACTTTGCTTGAAACGTGTGCAACCAAAATTTGGCGTGATTCGGAGCAATGTACAGACAAAACCTTAATTTTATATATATAGATTTGATTTTCAGTTTTTGAATTTTAGTCATATATATACGTTAGCCTTTATACAGTGAAACCTGGATTACTGAGATCTCAAGGTACCTATCATTTTTTCTCATTTAAAGAGGCTTTCCATTTGCCCAGTTTCTCAAACACCCATCAGGTTTAAAATAACAGTTTTCCCATTTACAGAGGACCCCACTAAGAGGAGTCGAAATGAACCTTTCCTTCAGCACTCTGAGAGAACAAATTTTCTCCTTGTTTTGATTTATTCTGTAGAGCAGGGCTTCTTAAACTTTTTTGATTGGCGACCCCATTTTGACTGAGAAATCATTGTTGCTCTATGTTTCGCTACACCAAAATTCAGTTTCGCGACCCCAAAAGCCCTGCTGAAGAGGGTAGACTTCGGTACATTAAACTCCTTACACTTTCCACGATCATAAACAGACAAAAGCTTTAGTTTATCACGACTGTCAATGAATTAAACTTTGGACATTTTGAGCACTTTTATTGACTTGTTTATCATACGAAACCTTAGAGAAATGTAAAAATAAATGCGTTCGCAAGAAATTTGAATAAATTTGTAAACAAAGGTTGAGAGACCTGTTCAGACCAACATTCAAAATGACAAATTATTAATAATTGTCTTACTTATTTATACAGACTATTAAGCTAAATGGTACCAGTTATACTAGTATAGAGGTAAAAATCTCAAAAATCTCAAAAACGAAATTTCAGATAAAGGGGTTTAATCGAGGGTTTAATTATTCCCAGTAATATGATATTTTGATGCAAAAGTCTCGGGAGCTCACTTTGAATATCAATAGTAGAAATTTTTCACTAACTTATTCAGGACACACTTAACCAGGTTTCATTGTAGTAAGAGTGCAAGTTTTTTATCGAAAATTTCCGCTTTGTAGTTTTCAAAGCTCACAAAATTTCCCCGGAACAAAAAAAATTATTTATATTAGAGAATACTTTTTTACTAAGAGAAAATTACAATTATCATCTATTAGATCCGAGATTGAATGGATTATTTTTAGTTCTATGTCAGAAGGGTTGTTTTACCTCTTGAACCTCCATCGAACCCGAGTGCTAAAATTAGCAATCCAGGCCAATTGGTACCCTGTAATACCCCTCTGACATATATGTAATGTATTTTATCGGCATCTTTAACTCTTATATTAATTTTTTAAACCACACATAACTCTTAAAATTTAACTTTTGAAAAATTGGGAATTATTGAGTAATATAATATTCTTCAACCAAACACAATAGAAATTGCAATCTAACTAAATTCTATCACGCTGTCTAGGCCGAATGTCGTTATCCTAAATTGGAGTGGGTGCCATCTGCTCATACTCGCAAACGATCGCAAAAATAGGCCGATCGAAAAGTCATATTTATATTGTAGCATTTGTTTTTGTGATCAATACATAGCTATAATTTAGTGTGTGGTTAAAATAAAAAAATAATTTTTAATTCGATCACAAGAACTTTTACCGTTTCATATCTAAGTAATTAATATTAAAAAGTACAAAGTAATTTTAAAAAGTAGAGGAGTAAAAATAAAGTGCATTCTCTAAAAAAACAGTATATAATAATTGACATATTTTCAATACACATTATAGGTAAAATATAATAAATTTTTAACTGAGATTTAATGGAAAGCATGCCAGGAATAAATAAAAAGATTATTTTCAATTAAAGATAATTTATTGGAAGGTTTTCTCTTTACAACTTTTTTGAAACCGATGTATTTGAAGATCTTCCCTCCTTCATGGTTCAAAGGGTCATTGAAAGAAGCATATAATATTTTTCAGATCCTCCGAAACGTTGGTTTCAAAAGCTATAAAGAGAAAACCTTCCAATTAATTAATACCTACTCTTTTATTAGAAATAACTTTTTATTTATTCCTGGACTGACTTTCATTAAGTCTTCAGTTAAAAATCTATCAGCCCATCTCCGAAGAAAAATTATAATATAATAAATTTAATAAACTTTTAAGGACATCATAGATATTAGAGAAATATTTTTACATTGCATATCAGAGAGGTTCGTCCCCTTAGGAATCGAACATAAACGCTAACTAAGCTTGCCGGGCCAGTAGCCAAACCCTTAAGACAAATCTCTCTCTGACATGCAACATATATAAGTAAAAAAGACACTCATAAAGATACTTAAATCTTTGCTTTCACTATAATAAATTTAATTTAAAAAAAAGTTCAAGCATTTTGTAAAGAAAACATATCCCTTGTTGAGAACACATTTTTAAATACTAATTTCAAGTACCTATAATTAAGTTCCTTCCAAAAATACTCATTTTATGGTCTTCAGATCCCAAGAAACAATCAATCTCTTTGTCTGTCTGCTTCTGGAAGCAATAATTCAGAGAAACAAAGTTTAAAACGTTAATTAGTTATCGGCTCAATATATGTATGGTTCGGTTTCTGTTTAAAAATCAATCAAACGGAAGTACCCCTTTACTTACTATGTTTTTAGGATTTTAGTCATTTCTAAAAAACGGTCTTGACGAATTTTTAAAATTTTCAATATTTATAAAGTATCATAATCTGAACATATTATGTTTTTTATTGTTGGGTATTATTTTATAAAAATAAAATGTTCGGAACTAGTTCATAACGCCAGGAATTATATTTTTGTATTTCTGAAAATTCACTCTAACGATTTTACTTTAATTTTCAGTATTTATTTTGTAATCGGTTTATTTGTTGTCTTTTTTTTTAATCATCAGTGTTCTTTTTGTCTGTTACCAGGCTATCACAATTACTACAAAAAATAAATTTCGGGGATATTAATTTTAAAATTTAATTTACCTAGTTATTGGCTTAAGATTTCATAACAAGGTTTTTGTTCAATTTAACCAACTGCAATTTTACCTTTATTTTTTTGACGCGAGATATTATAACACGGTTTTTGTTCATTTTAAACAACAGGAAGATTACCTTTAATTCTAGTTTATTTTTGAATTTTTTTGAAAAATGGCTGATGATTTTTTTGTTTTTAATTTAATTTATTATAAACATATATGTCTATTAGATAATTTATATAATTTTGATTGAAAAGATTTAGAAGGCTAAACATCGAATTTTTTCTCCTATAAAATCAAAATTCAAGTAAATAAATTAACTTTTAATTTAATCAACTTTTAATTTTTTTATTTTGATCTTGATTTACTATAATGCAGGGTAAGTAAAAGAACGAGTTGAGCACTAAATATGCCAGAATATTTTTTTACTTCACCCACCCACACTTTTCCATATTAATTAATTAATCCATTAATAAAAGATGAAATTCCATCTTTCATGTTCTTTTTTTTAAAGGGGAGATAAAAAATGAAAAGGATGAAATAATGAATTATTTCACATCATTACGCAATTACGCTTTTAACCATTATATTTATATCTAATTGATAAATTTTCTAAAAGGGCTAATATAAAGCATTTTTCTCTCGTGCTTATATTGGACATTCACATCATACCCGTCTTGATGTTTATTCATTTAGAAATAATCCCAACTGAGAATTATCCTCTTGAATTGAGAAAGAACAAATTTTTGATCTTTTTTTTGAATTTTATTTAATTAAAATATAAATATTTAACAAAAAAGTATGCAAAAAAGGTCAAAAATTATCTTTAGAAAAATAATTAAAATCTAAATTAATATTCTTATGCTTACATTAAAAGTTTTAATTTAATTTAGTAATTTAACAACAGAGTTAATTGGGATTGTTTTCAAAAACTCAAAGATTGAAAATTGTATAAATACCTCAAACAATTATCTCAAAAAGGTCGTTAACTCATACTTGATATTTAATGTTAGAAATGATGTTTTTATAATAGATATATAACAAGAAAAGATTAAAGTTCTATTTTAAATACATGGCAATTAATTATAGGAAAAAATTCAATAAAATAACAAATAATACAATATTACTATAACGTTTCAATCACAGAATAAGTCGATCGAATCGTCGTATTTATGTTGTTTTATTTGTTAGGTTTCATAAATAGTTATTTATTATCAATTGTATGGGATTTAAATAAAAATTTAATATTCAAAAATAATGATCACAAAAATATAAGCTTTAACAGCTGCATATATATATATTATAACAAGTGGATCAATCTATATATATAAAATTAAGGTTTTGTCTGTACATTGCTCCAAATCACGCCAAATTTTGTTTGCACACGTTTCAAGCAAAGTTATGAACGAAAACACCCTCAACAAAATTCCTGTCTGTCTGTATGTCTGTATGTATGTCTGTCTGTTTCAGTGGTTTCCGAAAAGTTGCTCACGATTCACGTAAAAACGGCTGAAGGGATTATTATGAAATTTCATATTTACATCAGATGTCTTCTAACTTACGTTTTTAGCTATATAATGTTTTGATATTTTGAACCCAGAAGGGGGGGGGGGCGCACGAATCAAAATTATCAAATAACTCCTAAACTATTATTAACCCTACAGAAAATTTTATGATGAACAAAGTTGTAGGGGATGTGATTTCTGAAAACTTTTGTTTAAAAAAATTTCCCCAAAAAACCTCCCAAAAAGGGAGGGAGGGTGAAAAAATGTAAATTCTTGCCCTTGGAACAAACTCAACCAAATTTTGTATACATAATCTCTGGGCCTCTAGAGAGCTAGAAATGCAAAAATTAACCACCCAAAATGGGGGGGGGTCAAAAAATGAAAATTCTTTCTCTTGGGCCAAACTCAACCAAATTTTCTATACATAATCTGTGGGTCACTAGAAGGCTAGAAATGCAAAAACTGGGTGAGGAGGGTGGGTGCGGTGATGGAATGGGGGTGGGGTGAGGAGTGAGGCGGAGTAGGGTGGGGGTGCAGGGGTGGTGCGGGGTGGAGTCCAGGGGGCATAGCGGGGGTGAGGTCCAGGGAGCTAGGCGGGGTGTGGTGCGCAGGGTTGGAGGGCGCGGGGTGGGGTCCGGGGTGGATGGGGTGCGGGTGGTGGTGTGGAGGCGGGGGTTGGGAACGGGTGCATGGTGCGGGGGTGGGTGGTACTGGAGGGGTTTTGGGGCGGGGGCTGGTCATGGTGCGGGGGGTTGGGGGTTCTGGGTGGGTTTCGGGGGGTGTGGTGGGTGGGAGTGGGAGGTGAAGGTGGGGTTCGGTGGCTGGGTGTCCAGGGGGCGTGCCCATTGCTAGCAGAAGAAGGCCGCCGAAGCCGGGCCTTGCAGCTAGTAAAAAATAAAATTGCTAAACTATAAAATTTAAAACCTAAACATTTACAATAAAAAATTTAGGGAACGCGGTGTTGGTTTATACGATGAAACATTGTTAAAATTAAATTAGGTTGGAGTTGGTGGTGTTTCACAAGGAGAAAAATTAAAATACAAAGATTTTTTTAGTTTACTCTATATATTTCGAGCTCTTAACTCATCGTCAGGAGAACATTGACTAAAGATAACATGATATTTTGAACAGAATTTATTTTAATTTTAATATGATGGACAGTTATTTATGACATAGTGTAAATATGAAAGAATTATCAGAAGGATGGATGGAATGGCTTTAGAAAGCCGACTGACCAGATGTAGGGACAAAGGGCTGGGACAAAGAAAAGATATTTATATTTGAAAGTTGCCGAAAATTATGTATGTGTAATAAAGAAAGGCAATAAACTATAGAATGCAATGAGGGTGCATAGCGAAAATTCAATCTCTCATTTTCTATTTAAAAAAATAAATAAAATTAAAAATAAACCCACCACACACCCTCATCGCACTCCAATTCAAATTAAATATCATTGATTAAGATGTCAATTATTGGTGAAGTTTTGATGTCTGTTTGATTGTTCAAGATGTTTTGATTAAGGTGTATGGCCTTTTTAATTTCAGCTGACTCCAATAAATCCAATTTCCTACTTTTTGGAATAAAATGTAAAGGGAGGGGGTTGGTCGATGAAGGTGAATGGTTGTGGTCAAACAAATGATCTGCAAAAGCCGAGGTATAACTAAGAGGGGGGCATTTGGGTTCAAACTATTCACCTGTAGATTGCGAAGAGATCTCATATGTTCAACGTGGCGTTGATTGAAAGATCTGCCCGTTTGCCCGATGTAAAATGATTGACAGTCATTACATTGCAATTTATATACACCGCTCATTGTTGTTGGTTTTATTATATCGATTTTATTGTTAACCAATATGGATGAAAGGTTGTTTCTGTTATAGAATGCGGGGGTGATATTAAGTTTGCGAAACATATTAGCTATAGGGTAGCTGAGTGGAGAATGGAAATAAAGTTTTTTAAAGTTTTTTTCTTTTGTTGGGATGATGGAATATAAAAGGGGGGCTGTTATTTTATAAATTACCTTTTTCTGAATATTGTCGATCAAGTGTCGGGGGTAATTGTTATTATCGCTTATTTTGTGGATGATAGCTAATTCATGGTTATAGTGTTCTAAGGTTAAAGGAATGTTTTCTAATCTATTGAACATTGAGTAGAAAACAGATAATTTAGTGTTGAGGGGGTGGTTAGAATCATAGGGAATTATAGTGTCTGTGAAAGTAGGTTTTCGGTAGATTTGATATTCAAAGTGGTTGTTGATTATGGAAATCCGAAGATCTAAGAAAGGAATTGACTTATTGCCTATTTCTGTTGTAAATTGAATTTTGGGGTTGATTGAATTTAGTTTTTCATTAAATGCATTTAATTGTCTCACAGATCCGGACCAAACTACTAAAATATCGTCTACATATCGTTTCCAAAACTTGATACGTTCAAAAAACTTATTTTCACGATTTAAAATAGTATCTTCAAAGTGGGACATATATATTTCAGCTAGTAGGGGACTAAGAGGACTACCCATAGGGAGTCCATTATTTTGCCTGTAAATGGTGTTGTTAAATAAAAAGTAATTTTGGTCTAAACAAGGGTCAATCAATTTCAAGATATCGGATCTCTTTTTGGAGTCTGGTATGTTTGAGTTTAAAAAGTTAACATTAATATTTCAGAAATCAAACAAAATCATCTAAAGTACAAAATAGTATTCGTGTTAAATATAGGCATTATCCAACTGGTTTGGGCCTGAATTTTTAAAAATGCTGCTTTATTTACAGTGTAATATGCACACCAATGTTTAAAACGCCACTATTTTGATAAGATATCCATTCTTCATAAGTATCCTACCAAGTCAATAAAATGTCGCTTATACCACAAATTCGAAACTAGTTTGCTCAGAGTATTAATGTCACAGTCTAATATCTAGATAAGCCATCAATAATCAAAATAACGAAATCGTAATATTATTATATTATATTATATTATTATTTATATTCATTTGTACGCAGAGTTTTAAATTTTAATCAAAACACCAGTAAAAACTTCAAATACATAGTTCAAGGTTTGTGTGAGTATATATTTGAATTTAAAAATATTAGAAGTAATCACTAGTTTAAATGAAAAATTTACAGGTGCTTAGGAAGCCTTTTTTAAAAAATTCGCGAAACATCTTGGGATCCTCCGTACACAATTGCCGAACAATAAATGCCCCATATGATTGAAAGTATCGCTCCTTTTTGTTATGAGGTTTGTAAGACCTCAAGGAAGCTGTTAGTTACTTTATAAAAAAAATAGAATGTTTCGATAGGGGCTGCTGGTTCGATTATCTAGTTAATTAATATTATACATATATGATATCCTGTAAAAGAGCAAATGGAGGGGAGACAAGGTAATTCTCTGCAAAAGCGTATGAAATAAAAGATAAAACAATTTAACTTTGATATAAAATTTATTCAGTAATTAATAAAGGGAAGGTTATGATAGAAGAGGAGTTAGGTGGATTGATTAAGAGTGTTTGAGGAAGGTACAGGCCATTTGAAGACCGGTTCCCGTTCCGCGTTCCTTACGTAAAAATTGAATACGCCGTGTGTGGGCTGGGGGCGCTGCTCAAGATGGAGCGCAAAATGCCCTTTCTGTATTTGTTCAGAAAGAGAAGGGTTGCCGCTTGGTTGGGCAAGGGAATATATATGTTGTTGTTTGCCAAGCGAATCGGGCAAACAAAACATACATTTGGCTATGCGTGGCTTAGTTAGGTTATTAATGAACCTTCCAGTGGTATTGCCGCAAGTATTTTTGGGCAAGGGATTGTATCTGTTTTTTGTGCTTTGTCAATCGAGAGGACGGCAAAACATATACAATGAGCTAACCTTCAGTGGAATAAAGAGAGAAAATAATTAAAGATATGAACACGTATAGGATATGAATTTTAGCTATCAGAAAGAACATGCTTACCTTCAGACTCGTACAAGCCTAGCGAATAGCACACAGAGTAAATCTAAGTGATATTTACCCTTTGGTGGTTAATAGTATAAGAATGAATGAGCGCGTTAACCAGTGCTTCGAGAGCAAAAAGGTTGGTGGGGAGGGTAGTTGCAGATGCCCAATATAGAGGTCTGAGTGCTTTAATATAGTGACTGTTTTGATCATGTGAAAAATTGTGGCAATTTTGAACACCCCAAATCATATAATATATTCACCATACTTTATTTTATTGTGTTCTAACTGAATATCAACGAGTTCCTGTCCTCAAACGACTCCAAGTTTAATAACCACAATAATTGTTTAAAAAATTCACTAAATATATTGAATACGTATTTTTCTGGTTTGAACAATAAAGAAGTTATAGCCGAAACCAGAATCAAAAGGACCACGTCGGAGTTCGGTTTAAACTCTTATTCTATCATTTAGAAATGTAGACAACAAAGCCATTTAAAATGATGAATTTTTACTCAACATACAAATAACTAAACTAAACTAAAAAAGATTTGTCATTAACATGAAAAACATCATTTTGATTTATGGTTTAAATGGGGTTTGGGCAAAAGTCTATTTTGAATTTTAATTAGTAAATACTATTTTTATTCAGTTCATTTGAAATTGCCTTGTGTGCTTTTTCAAATGGTAGAAAAGTGTTAAATTGAACTAAGTAGGTTATAATGAAAGGCAGTCCATAAATTATTTATTACTAGCTTCAAGGCCCGCCATATTTTTTGTAAAAAATGGTTTTAAAAAATCATTGATGCAGGTATAGATAAAAAATGAATTTTTAAAATAGTTTTCTAAATTTATTATCATGAGTAGAGAAAAGGAAAAAGTTTTCATTTTGTAAAACTATTTTGCTTTAGGTTGAGGTAGATTGATTTAAGATTGGTTGTTTGTCGGAGGAAGCTTTTGAGAACTGTGTATGTGATGGATGGGGGTATTTGTCTCAAATCAAGAGAGTTCAAATTTTATCATATTTTTAAAGAAATTCCAAAAGCTAATTAATTCCTTTCAGTTAGTTTAGTTAGTATAGTTTCAATAATCCTTTATAATAACTTTGAAATAAATAAATAATATTGAAATGAATGAATGAGCTCGAATACAAAAGCCAAAGGGCTTAGTTCTTTTGAAATGGCTAAGGGTCTTAAATACAATAGAAAAAAGATGAGGTCAGATTCCCAAGAGTATTTTTAAGAAAAATGATTTTTAAATAATATATTTTATTTTAAATTAAATATTTTTCATCTATATATATAATCAAAAGCTTGGCTGAAACTTTTTTATTTTTTTCTACCCTATTAAAGACGGTTTTCAGAATTTTTTTCAAATTTTTTCACCCAACCCAAAGAAGTTAGGAATTTTTTGAAAAAATAGCTTTTTTTAAATAACCATAACTTTTTCAAATATTTAGTTATCATGACGTTTTTTTTAATTTTTGTTTTTAAATGTACTTTAAAAAAATGGATAGTTTTTTAAATCTTTGTTGCAGTATTAAATTCTTCTTCAACGATAATGTGGTTAGAACTATTGAGAATGAATGACACTCAAAAATCTTACAAACAGGGGCGCCAACACTTGTTTTTTTTGCTAGTATAGTTCTTTTATTGTTTGGCAAGCTATGTTGGCTATACAGATTTTGTTTTAGTTTTTCGTGAATTTTCAAATTTTCCGGGCAACTTTTCCGATTTTTTTTTACGTATTAACCTGAAATGGACTATTACGAACATTTAAAAAAAAAATAGCCAAATCTGTCCAGGCATTTGAGAGATCTGCGCTTACAAAGAAAAAGAAATTCATTTTTATTATATAGATTTATTCAATTTTCGACGTTTCGGAGACTTTTTCTCTCCTTCTTCAGGGTATTGAATAGTTATTGATGGGGGAGTATAACTCGGTTCCCATTTGTCTCTCCTTTCAGTGATAGCAACAATATTACAATATATTAATATACTATAAATATTAAAATTTTACTGCACACCCTATCGCAACTTGAAATATTTTTTTTGTAATTAATTATTTTAATAGATTTGTTTCTTCAGCAGATGCTAACGGTTTCCAACTATTACGCGTAGCTCCTTTTAAGCGTGAAATTGTTGGCAATTTACTGTAGAAACAAGCTTAATGCTGCCATTAATAGAGAACATTGCCATCAAATTATATCGATTTGCGAGTCACCACACCACCAATTCCATCGTTTTGATCTTTGTGAATACATTTACATTTCAAATTAGTATGTGCATAAATTAAATAGTAAGTGTATACATTTACTCAAGGGGTACAAACTGGAAAACTTTGAAAAATTATGTATTTAAAAAAAAATTATAAGTGCCCACTAAATTTTAAATTATATGATCGGATTTTTGAGAATTTAAAAAAAAAAATTAAATTATTTTCAAGTATTTTTCGAAAATAAAAGATTCTTGATATAGGTATTTGTTAAAAATAAACATTTTAATCTTCAATATTTGTTAATGTTGCATTATAATAGAATCAATTCTAATTAAAGATTATGAAATCAACCAAAAAAAGTAAATTAGGTAGTGCTACTGTATCCTAAAATGAGAAATACAATTATTCTCTTAAAATGCAAGAATTATGAGGTTATTTTTTATCTCACGATTCTACATTTATGAAACGAAGCGCGTGACAGCGAATTTTTTTAAAAGACGAGTTCTTTAAGTAAACGTGTATTTTATACTATTTTTTCTTTGAAAACTTTCTTAAATCGAGATTGTTTAAATATTTTTTATATTAAAGGAGACGGTTCTTTAATAAAAGTTGAATATAGACCACAAGCACGAAAAAGAATTAAAAAAGTATATTTTTAATTCAAATCTAATTATTTAGAAATCCTTTTTTACTTCTCACTCACATTTTTGAAAAATAAAAAAAAAAATCAAATCATTGAGCTGCTCGTTTTCTTTTTCACCAATTAACACTGTGCTATGCGTCTCATCATAAAGTGAAATGTAGGGTGGCATACTTTCCCTTTCCATATCTCCCCCCTCCCCCGATTTTACCCCAACAACGACAACGGTGTCAAAATTAGCAATGCAAATTCTTTATGTAGATATAGATATATTCTTCTTAGTTCTGACATCAGGCCCAAAAGTCGCCTCTTGGTCCATCTTCTTAAAGAAAAAGAATTATTTTGAATAAGAGAGATGATTGTGTTTGGATGGTAGAAAAAAGAGACAGGGAAAGAAGAAAAAGAGAGAGGGTGATAATGCGAAAAAAGAGAGTGCTAGGTGATAAAGTTGAAAATAACCCTTGAATTTTTTTAATTAAAAAATCGAATTATATATATATCCCAGATTAATTAAAAAACATCTGAGAAATCTGGAACTGTATTATATACATATGTCTAAATTTCAAATTTCAAAATTTTTTTTTATTAAATTCTACTTACGACCAGACTCATATAAGGTAAACGCTTCAGTAATGGGCCATGCTCCTATAATGGGCCACCCCTTAATGTGGAGAAATTAAAGGTCTTTTGTTACCTAGGGCAGTGGAAGAGATAATGGTCGTTTACTACTTCCTTCTAGGATCCCTTAGCACTGGAATTCAATTCATTCCTTTACTTTGTGTTCAAGTGTTTCGATTATTCTGACCAAGAGACGAATATTTGCCATTGTTTTAACTTTTGCTTAAGAAAACTGCTAAGTTAAGAGATTTTTTAACAAATAATATTTATTTACTATAATGCCTGTTTAGTGACTTTATTTAGTGGGCGGGCTGGCCCATTACTGGACCATCGGCATTTTCTTTAAAGTTTTAGAAAAAATGAATAAAACAGATAAATTTTGTTTTTAGTTACACCTCTTTGTAATTCTATGATGTTATAGACTTGATTATTGTTCCACAATAGATTTAATAGATGGCCCATTATTGGGTGTTGTTTTTAAGTGCTGTGGTAGAAGCAGAGTTGATAGACCTCGGTTGAAGTTGAACATGGCTTCAGAAATACGTGTCGAAATGTCGTGCATTCTGATGAGATTTCTCAATAAAGTGCAATCTAGTTGGTTTTAACCTAAACTTCTCTTTTTGTTAAACAACTCAACCACAAAAGTATCAAATCTGCAATCCTTGATAGCCCTCTCACTCTAAAAGTCTTTGTGTGCTTTTATTGTCTTTAAGATTTCTTTAAGATGTCTACAAGACATCTTCTAAACCAAAGCGAGCTATCAGGATTATCTCTCATGAGCCACTAACATCACATTCATTCGTTCAATAAGATAATTACTTTCTTAAATTCCCACTTGAAGTCTATTTAATAATAACCAAGGTTATTGATTGGTCTAACGTCATTTACATCATCGAAACTAATTTTAAATTGCAAACCTAATTTATGATAACTTTAATAGCAAGTAAATATTTAATAAAGCTTTTTTTAAGTGGTTAAATCTGTTCAAAAATACTTATGGTTATTATTTATTTGGTTTGCATTTTTTGCTTATAATTTTTCTTAAAAAGCTTGAGTATAATTGCCTATTATTATTAAACAATAATACAAATAATAAAATAAATGCACTTTTGAAAAGCTACTTCCATTCAGCACACTTTCTACGAAAATAACGACATCTTGTTTTAGGATACGTCATTATGTTCAACTTAAGCGATTTTTTTAGATAAGAAACTTTTGCAAACTTGATTGAATTGATTGCTTTTTAAAGGGATCTTCCCTTTTAATGGCTTCTATTTATAGTTTACTAATTTATCTCTGACTTTTATTTATGATTGAAGTTTAAGCTATTTGTAAAACATAGAGGGGAGAGAGAATCGAAGTTAATTTATTTACATGTTTATGATTTCGTTTTTATTTTTCAGATCGAGGAGATTTTCGACCATCTGACTTAGAAAGGTAGATAAAGTATTTTATTTTTATATCCTATATAACATTACCAAATCATTGTAAAGCAGTGGTTCTCAACCTTTTTCTATTTGCTTTCTACTTTTCCATATCGATTTGAGCCGCGGCCCCCTCCCTTTCTACTAAAGCAGTCATAAAAAGCAATATAATAAAGACATAGATTAACACCAACTTACGTCAAGTAACATCGAGAATTCTTTATTGAAAAACTAAAATTTAAAAATGTAAATGTGAATATTTAACTAACTTATTATCCTTACATAGTTTCATATCCAAATCCAAAAGCTCCATATTGTTAAGGGAAGGATTACATAGTAGACTTACATAGATTCATATCCAGATATCCAATATTGTTGAGGATGGATTTCCTCTCAAAGCTGGAGATAAAGATCGTAGAAATTTTAATAAACAACTGCACAATCTATTCATTTTTCAAATGATATTGTTCCTGCTCCGATTGCCTATATATCTGAAGATTTACAACAATGTTTATTAAAACTTTGTGACTTTTTCGCTATCTTGCTATCCAGCAACAAAGATTGACATTTAATTACATGTGGTCGATTTTGTGCTAGATTATTAGTTAAAGAAATATTTTACTTTATATCTTCCCCTTATCAGATATGTCAGTTCCATAGGTTGAAAGCCGCTATTATAATGCATTTTACTATTTTCTATTTTCTATAAATATTACTATGTAGAACCATGTATATTAGGGTGTCCGTTGATTTTTTTTTGCAGCGCCCCCTAAATTTTTAGCTTATGGTCTAAAAAAAATCAGACCATTCATATAAAACTGTGCCCTAAAGACGATTCATTTCCAATTTAAATAACATGGGATTTTGCAACTTTTTACATTTATTTATTTTTCTTTTGAAAAAGTGAATATACAGCAACGAGAAATAAATATTCTTGTAGGAAATTGAACGCTTTACAAGAAAGGTCTCTTATGATTTTTGATAAATTCACTTCTTCAAGAGTTATTCGAAGTAAAACTAAGTAATTAAAACTAGATCCAAATACATGTAATGTAATATATGATTTTCTATTCTTCAAATTATTTTCTCAATTTTTTATTATAATACAGTCAGAAAAAGATATTTTTCAAAGTAAATGACAAAAATTTAATCTAAATAATAATAATTTCCTCGTAAAAGTAAGAAAATCTAAAAATTTATTATAAGTTCAACTTTAACTTCGAATCGTATCGACTTTAGGGCACGGTTTAATATGAATATTAAGAGCTGTTTTTGGTCTGTTAATTTTTTTAGACCATAAGCTAAAAATTTTGGGGCCGCTGCAAAAAAAATCAACTTGGTAAATAACGGACACCCTAATGTATATATAGGCCAAAGGGGATCCGGAATCCTATATACTATAAAATTTATAATAATTTATTTGATGAATTTATAATTTAATTTATATATTGAATGGGAACCTTCATGACTTAATTTCTACATTTTAATATCTTTTTGGCCAAAAGTGATGGGGGCAATCTGTGTTTTCTAGTAACTTTGGGCAAAAACTTTGATTACTGTATTTAAATTCATATTTGTATTTATCAAATAAAAAAATTAAAGACGAATTAATTGTTCTCGTTAGGGACAACAAGAATGACTTGGACGATCATAAATCCGAGGTGTCGTTCGGACGTCCTCCTGAGAACAGCTACCGTGGAGCCTCGCCGAGTGGACGTCGACCACATACCATCACCGGCTCACCGGAAGCCATGAAGGTGAGGCTCGCCGCAATGGTGCTGCAGCCTCCTACCCGAGTCTAAAGCCAGCCCAGCTAACTCTTCCAAATCCTCAGTGCTTAGAGTTTAATCAGTTACTACGCCGTCGCTAGAATATAATTAAAAAAACATCATCATCTCTGCATAGACAAATTTTTTTCGATTGATTTTTATATTTACATATAAAAATATATAAATCTAATGGAAATACATTATTATTGAGCTATATATTTTATGATATTTTTGCAGCCTTCAAGCACCAAGCGCACATTATAACAGTACTATGCCTGCACAGCCAAAGCGAACAAAGCACGAGCACATAATTACTAAACATGCACCTAAATACGCACCTGTTGGTCTTGTTCTATTTCTTTTTATTGTTGTTTGTTTATTTTTATGTTCTTTTATTTTTCATTATTCACATCTATATATATTTTTTATATCAATCACTCTTTGCATCATTTTATTTTCTTTTTGTTTCTCTGATGGACAGCATATGCACCATCTTCATCACGGCCACCATCTTCATCATGCAACGGCGTAAAAAAATAAATAAAAACACTTCTTTGGTGGTTTCTCTATCTATCTTTTCAACTTTAGGGATGTTGACCAAAAAAACACCCCAAACAAAAAAACTACTTTACAGCGATACAACAATTACCACCACCACCACCATCACCACCATTCTTCATCATCATCAGCAGCAGCAGCGGCTGCTGCTGCAAATATCTATGCCGATCTACAATTGCCTACGCTGAGCAATCGTGGGGGCGAATTCTCGACAACATCAACAACGGCTCGTGTTGCTGCTGCTGGTGGTGGTAGTACCTATCGCAGGGGGTCCAAACATCACCACCTACAACATCAACAGCAACAAGAGGCTTATTTTCGTACGTATGGACCACCTGAGCCACATGTTGCCGAATCTGCTTATATATTAGGACACTTTCGACCACGCAGTTTTGAAAAGGCAGAAATTTAAAAAAAAAATATGATTCCCCATCTGCACTTTATCAATGACGGAATATTTAAAATTTATATATTTAAAAAGTATCAAAGTATTTTAATTTATTTTCATTAATTATATAATATGATTTTGTTTAAAAATACCCCCTCACTTTTATTATGACTGTTGCTTAACAATTGTGCACCATTTAGCAAAATAAAAATCCCTATTTTTTATTCCGTCATTAAGAAAAATTAGATTACGCTTATCTAAATATAATATAAAGTAGATATTGGCAATTTTCACATTCTACTTCACTAACACTTTACTTTTATTTTATTTCCCTCTTGATATCTTTTAACTTGTAAATATAGAAAATATTAATAATATATTAATATGGATATGAAAATATCGAGCTTTGATATGAAAAATATTTAGAAATCTCATAACCACTTGTAGTCTCAGTCGTATTGGGGAATAATATTCATGTCCTTTCCAATGGTTTACCATTCTTCTCTAAAACTTTGTATGTTTGTATGTGTGTTCAAAGTATTATTAATATATATCTAGTTATAAATATTCCAAATAAATATAAATATAAGCTAAATTATATTTTATATTTAAACAATAAATATATATATATATAAATATATATAAATGTGTGTAAAAATAAATCAATTCTTCTACTTCTATTCGACTTCCATTCTGTGTTCTAATGTCTGCATAAAGATATTTTTTTCACCAAAGAAAAACTATTTCAAATTTACATAAGATGAAATATATACATAATAATGTATATAAGTATATGTAATAATAATATAATGAGAGATAAACTGTCAGAAAATATTCCTGAAAGTATTCTTCTTTCAGTAAAAATAAAAAAGTAAAGAGTAACATGTAAATACTGAATATTATTTATTAACTATTAAGAAAATAAAAAAATAATAAAAAAATAATAATAATAAAAAAATATTTAAAAAATAAAATTATATATAGTATATTTAAAATTTTTAAAATTTATAAAATATATTTGCTCATTTATAATATAAATAATAATATTTTATATATATGTGAAATGCGAACAACTTCTTCCTAAAAATTATAAATATATATTGTTGATTGTTAGAGAGTTCATTTATTATTTTTTTAATATTTACGTGAATATTATTAAATCATTACATTTACAATAATACTGTTAAAAAATTTAGAAAATTTTATTATTTTTTTAAAAATAATTTTAAATTAAATTTATAATTAGACAAAAAAAATAATGAAATGGGTGTGGAATTGATGTTATCCTTCTTTTTTGAGTTAATAATAAATTCAAAAAATTAAAGTTCTTAAGAGGAATAGCGTTTCTAGTTTAAATAAAATCCTCATCTTCCAATATCCATCTCTATAGCAAATTAATTAATTTTAACAAGATTGTTATGATTAATACCTATTATTTAATTTATATTAATAATATATCACTTTTCAACCATTAAAAAAATAAAGGTGACGAATATCTTTTTCAAATACAATAATTAGTTTAGACTGATTTAATTAATTTAATGCCTGACAATTCCAAAGACTTATCATACTATGGCTAAGTATAAAACATAATAAAAATGTCCACAGCTATTCCCATTTAAATTTTCAAATTAAACTTAGTATTATTAATTTTTTTCGCGAAATAAAAATTCTCACATCTATAATATTCTTATAAATTTCCAAATAGATTTGTTTACTAATGATGGGATATTGTTTTTAAACAGTTTAACAGTGGATTTCGTTCATTCTCAGAAGATTTTAAGATGCGTAGCTTATTTGAGTTAAACATTTAACGTATAAATTCGTCCGAAGGGGCTCAGTAAATCTGCATATTGGCAAGGATATAAAAGACTACATCTTTCGGTCATCTTAAAAATCTCAGTACAGTTACTAGATGAATTTAGGTTCGGCTGTGACGTCAGTAACATAGAGCAGGGCTGTATATTAGGTTGCCTACATTGCAGGCTACAAGGAACAAAGCAAATATTCTTCTTGTCAGTATGTACTGTGACAGTTTGGCTTTAATATTATTTTAATCTATATAATTTTTAAATAGAAAATACAAATTAGATAATTTATTAATTCTATATTCTAAAAATGTTATATTAATTTTGAGGTAGTAAGATCAAAACGGATGACTTCAACTCCCCACTCATGTTTTGTATTTAAAATCTTTAATGTATTTATAAGTATAAAGTATTTACGAACAAGATATTATTGTTAATATATATTCAATTCAAAGTCGGAAATACAAAATATATTTCTTCTAAGCTCAGCTTATTAATTTTTTTTTTTTTTAATTGGATAATTTTTTATGTATTCATGATAGTATGTATATAAAAGAGAACGGGCAATTAAAAAATGAAATCAATTTTTATAATATATAAAAAAAGAATTTAAGGAATACAGAGAGGTGGCGAACATGAGTTCTTGTATGGCGTTTGCGGCCTTTTGATTGATTTCAAATTTTTTCCAAACAAATCTTATTTATATGATTTTATATACGGAAAGAACTTTAAGAGAATTTCATATAAAAAGGAATCAAAAAACCTGCACTTGGGATAAATACAATCTATAAAATAAGAAGTGTTTTAAAAATTGATGACAAAATCTCGTAAAAAAAAAAAAAAAAATTACTAGATAAATATTTTTTATTTTTGGTGTTTTATGTAAAATTCCAGGTTGTTTACTTATGATCTAAGTTTTGCTTAATCTTTAACAAAATAGTAGACAATTTCGCAAAAATAGACTGTTATCTTTTTGTAATTTGTATTTAGATATATCATTTACATATTTAGTGCGATTAATAAATTTTCAAATTTCTTCCGATAATAGGTTTTTTTTTTCAAAGAAAAACTTTTCTTTTTGTTGAATTTTACTTCAAAAGTAAGAACCTTTACGTAGAGAAAAGACGTGTATTTATTTTGTACATCTAATTAAACATTTTTTAATACGTTTTATCTAACTTAATGCGTCCTTCCAACATGAAAAGGTTCACCCACCCCAGAATTAGGCCATGGAATCGAGAACAACTGCCTAGAGTGCCATTAGTATCATTGTTAGGAATGAAACCATTCATTAATTTTCTAATTAGAATAGTCGAATCAAACTCTCTATTAACATCTAAATAAGCCATTCGCAAATTACAATCTCCGCCTCCAAAGTTTATCCATCTTTTATTATTAACAAATAAATAAACTAAACGCATCGTTGAAAAAGAACCATCCCTCCAAATCGCCAAAACCAAAACCATTTTTTTAATCCCAAAGGGTTGCCAACTCAAGAGAAATTATTTCAACAGACTCCCGGGAATACTAGAAAACCAAATCACTGTAATATTCAAGGGACCATCACCACGATAAACTACAGAAAATATCGTTGTATAAAAAGTTAATGATAATTGATCAAATCAAAGACTATTTATATATACTTAAATATTATATAAATAATATATATACCTATTCAAATCAATTTTTTAAATCACGTTTTATTAAAGTCTAGTCACGTGATAGTTTGAAATAATTAATTCAAAATTGACTTAGCTAATAAGACGTATATCCGACCCTGAATTGAATATATTTCAAGTAATAAAGAAAAAATTCAAAATTTGATTAATGTTGATGTTATTTTTTTTAATGTAAATAGGATAGTACCTATATTGATAAAAAATTTAGCTAAATGTACGAATTTTCTAAATAGATTTATATTTCTTTGTTAATATTAAAGTTATATAGTCATACCCCGCTTAATGTTAGAAATATCTTGTTATTCGTGTGATTCAACATTTTTAGGAATACTCTTAGTGCTGCCTCTATCTGAATAGCACTAACCTAGACTAACCAAAAATCCATAAAGAATATCAAATTTCTTCTCTGTTTTATAAAATATAATAAAAAATAAATTCATGAAATACCAATTATAACCAAAGATGCCAATAAAAGTATTTTCCCTGTTAAAATCAAGCGAGTGACATCATTGAGAGTTTTGATTGTAATTTTACTAATATTTTTCCATTGAGGGAAGATTTTTAGTGTGAAATTTGAGTGTATTTATTAAATATAGTGTCAAAATTACACCCCCAAATATATAGTCCGGTCAAAACTACGAAATCTTTTTTATAATCAGGCGCGTAATTACGGGTGGGTCCTGGAGTGCAAGGTCCACATTAAAATACTTGTGATTCATCCCAGATATCCCAAAATAATTAGATCGCTTCATAATTATTTGGGTGAAGTGAAATAGAGGATGGGATTCAGGACCACTCTAGAAAATAACTGTAGTTACGCCAATGTTTCTAATGGAGTAAGCTAGAGAACAATAACGTAAAGCGAGGTATAACTATATTAAATATATATATATATATATATTTAAAAAATATAGAATTATTGGAAAAATATAATTTAAAAATGAAAAAAAAAATAATAAAGAAAAAAATGCAGACAAATACTCCGGCTACTTAATCAATCATGCCTATATATGTATAACAAATTGGCAATATTTATTTTTATACTCAAATTGATATAATATATAAATAAATTGTAAATATGTACATTATTTAATATAAAATAAGACAAAATATACGAAAAAAAAGTTTAATTCTATCTGTATTTGTTTAATTTTATATAATAAGTATTATATAAAATATTATATAAAATATAGACATGTATAAATTTTAGATCCGTTAGATAATTTTATAGTCTATGTATAATCCGTTCCTACATTATATATATATACTATATAAAATACGAATTAAGTTGATTAATTTATTGTTTAATTTGGATGGTGGATTGACCCTTTTAGAATTGATTAGTTAGGAAAGAAAAATAAGTTTATTTTCTAGGGGCTTAAAATCAAAGTCAGGTCTTCTTACTGGAAGGAAATATTTAAATATTTCTCAAAAAAACTTTATTATTTTTTTCTGACTCTTGAATTTGTAAAAATAAATTTTTCGTGATGCATAAAATTAGAGTTCTATAAAGATAGGTATTCACACCCGCCATCTTTGATCCATTCCGATTGCCAGTTACATGTTTACACATGTATGTACTATAGTGGACCTAATTAATATTGTTATAATATTATTGTTGAAAAATTAAAAACTATTCTGTTGTTTGTGAATTATAAACATTATTTTATATACAGTATTAGTGCAACATCATCGATTATAATTTTCAAACAGGTACTAAATTTTGATCTCCACTAATGTGATTACAATTAGATGGATTGAAATATAATTTAAAATTCGATTGAGTATTCGAATTTTTTCTTATAATAATCAAATATACATACTTTGAATACATTTACAATGCCATATTACATCTGTTAGTTTGGATCAAATATGGCGGATGCGAATACTCCCCTTTATAGAGCCTTAATAAAATCCATCTAGAATTTTTAAACCAGAGAAGATTTTTCATTTATTCATATTTTCGATTTATAGTATTCAGAACAATTTGGTTAAATTTTGATTATTATTGTACTGATTTGAACTTTAGTTTATTCCAAGTCAATTAAGAGAGCAGGGGCGTTGCAGAATTTTTTTCAGCATTGGGCAAAACTTATTAATCTTTCAATAAAAACTTATCTAGTATGATATTTTGAATACCTGTCATTCTTGTTAACAGTTTTATTCCTTTCGCCATTGGAAGATTACCCACTAGGCGCAATAAGCCAATTACACTCTCCGATTACAAATTTATCCATCCTTTATGATTAACAAATAAATAAACTAAACCCATCATTGAAATGAATCATCCCTCCAAAAGGCCTAACTAAACCCATCTTTTCAATCCGAAAGGGTTACCAACTGGGCTCAGACCCTCGTATACGTGAGGGCTCCAAAATGAAATAGATTCTTTAATCTAGTAATCAATTTATCTGTTTTCTATTCTATATTTTTTCCTTGGTTGAATTTAGTGAAAATTTATTTTTTAGATCATGTTGTATAGTTTTAGTTTCCGGGAAGTAAGGGAGATGAGGTCCTGAAATCAGATTGGGCCTCCAATTTGGTTAATCTGCCACTGCCTCTCGCTGTTGGGATTTTAAAGAAGTTGATATATGTATTAAAAAAATCAATATGCAAAAAATAGATTGTATGCATATTTCATTAGAATATCTTTTTAAACAAAAATGTATTTTCTCCTTAGATCGCAAATGTATTGAATGCGTCATCTATTTAAAAAAATGAATCTAATTCAAAAAAATCTACAATCTTTCAAATGCTATCCAGATATAAAATATCCATTTCAAATAGTCTTAATTACTTATTTATATTTTTTGATTTAAATAAAAAAATATATATATATAAATTAAAATAAAAGACAAATATTATTTTCGTATATTTTGAAAACAAAAAAATAATTAAAGTAAAATATAAAATTCTATAAGTAATATAAATTTAATAGTTTTTCTATATATAAACCATGTATTATAAATTAAACAAAATAATAATTATTATTATATCTTCCTTATGATATATCTCTATAAAATATTTGTAAATAATAAATAAATATTGTATATAAACTTAAATAGTATGTTAAATGATTATATAAATATTTCATGAGTATAGATGATGTAAAAGAAAAAATGAAACGAAAAAATATATAAATGATATTAAAAAAATTATGAATGAATGAATGAATCCAGCAGAAAAATTAGGAGGACAAGTAAAAAAACTTGATGTATAATATATATAGGCATGTCAATACTAATAATTTATAAATGTGCTATTTAATAGAATAATGAATGTTGACGAAAAACAACAAAAATAATGAATGCCAAAAAAATATAATAAATGTAATTTTTTATGTCCTTCGACCTATAACTACTACATAAATATTCATCCAATAAATCATTTCTATATATTTTTTTTAATATGAAAATTTTTAATATTTTATTTTAATAAAGAGAAAGACAAATAATATGATAGAAAAAAATTCATTATGCGTTTTTATGTTAAATATAAACAAATGAATGGATTAAACATTAAACCAAGCTAAACCAAAGTACTCGTAAAGGGATTAATTTAATGTATTGGCTTATCAAGAGAAGAGATCACCAAATTTACATTTTAAAAGAACACATTCGTCACTTAAGAGAATATTTCTGATAGTGTTTCTACGTTTAACGTAGTCAGTGGAATAAGAATTAAACTTTTTAGTGTATATAACTCATTTTGAATTTTGACCATATTTGTCTTTGAAGGCCAATCAATTAGGAGATTTTCTTTAAAAAAATGTCTGGCTAGCTTCTTTTGTATTTCCTGTGTATTAAAAACTAATTGGTGATATTCGGATAAATGTATCTTAAAATGGGTGATTGTTACAACATAGGGACCCATCTGAATTAATCTTTAACCATCCATTCCACCTTATCATTAATATACTGGTGCACACCTCAAAGGACTTTCACATAACCACTTACCAACGTTTCCTCCCCATTGAAGGTGAAATATTGGACGATCCTTATCTAGATAAGCCAGTTAATCAAAATATCTCAAGATACCAATCGCCCATTAATCATTCCGAGAGATTCTTCATAGATATCGAATACCCCATTCTCATTTGTATTGGATATACGTATATGAACTTTTTGAATCAATGTATAGTCCGAATCGAATTTTGTGTAAACCATTGAAATCTTCTATATAAAATATACAAAATAATCATAATAATAACAATATATAAAAATACATACAAAATTTTTCTTAAATCCAAAAAAATAAAAAATAAAATAAAAGTGTTAAATGTACATTTGTTTGATGTCAAAAATGAAAATTATTATAATATATAATTAAAAACGTTTGTTAATTAATTGTCAAATAATATTGCTGTGATTATATAAATATATATTAAATAATAAATAAATATATAAAAATTAAAAAAAAGAAACAGAAATCTTTTTAATCCGGATGTAGAAATTAAATTTTTCCCAAAATATTTTTAATGATTATTTTTTTTTACATATAATAAAATAATTTTCATTTTATTTTTAAATCCATCCGGACTGTTTTCTAATAGCTTTTATTGTTTTTCTAATTAAAAAATATTTATATTAGTTATATTTTAATTAAATATGTATCTATAAATATATATAAATATAGAATTATATCTGTTTAAATTTAATAAATTCAAAATCAATCAAAACGATCATTTTATATATCTTCAAAAATATTTGTGTGCTTCTTTTTGAAATTAAATAAATAAAGAGTTAATAATATTATTCTTTTTGAAAAATAAAGTTCTGTTATTTTTCCTAACTCTTTTGTTGTATAATTAAATAAATAAATATATATTATAGAGATACTATGATTGTTATAATTCATTATTATAATTAAATTCAATAAAAATTATTGTAAATATAAAACAATTGAAGTTTTATTGAGTTTTTTCCTTAAATCATTAATAAAACCGAGTCTTAATTATTTTAGTTAATTAAATTTGAATGTGGTAAACTAAAATTTTAGTTTGTCTGGAATAAGAGCAAGTCATGAGTGTATGAAGAAAGAGAAATGAATATAAAATTTAAAGAAGATTCTGCTATCTAGAAAGGAAATTCACTTGGAACGAGAAAAGAAATTAAGTCTAAAATTGCTCAAGCTAAAATAGGGTTTAATTTGAAAGGAAATTATTATGCATCTCATCAATTTAGCTAGCTGTAAATTATAGTAAGAAAAAATAGATAAAGATCAAATGAATAAATAGAATTACTAATGATTAAGTTCTCAATATAATTAAAGCAAAAAGTGGTAATGGTGAATGCTAGACAGTGGCTTAACGTGAGGGCCGCGAGCACAGGAGGATCCTAACATTTATTATTACAAAATAAAAATAATTTTTAAGAAAAAAATAAAAACCGACTTCAAAAATTAAATGCAACAAATATAAAAATACACTAAAAGGTATAAAATAATTATTATCTTATTTGAGTTACAACTAAACGACGAAATATTAACACGAAATTACTTTTTAAAGTCGGTGCCAAACAAACTATACCTATAAGCGAGCGTACCCGCCAAACGTACTAAGTAAAGATCCGTCGAGTGCGATTCATAAAAGGTATATGTTTGGCACCAGCTTCAAAAAGTAATTTCGTGTTAATATTTCGTCGTTTAGTTGTAACTAAATAAGATAATAATTATTTTATACCTTTTAGTGTATTTTATATTTGTTGCATTTAATTTTGAAGTCGGTTTTATTTTTTTCTTAAAAATTATTTTTATTTTTCTCTCTTTAGTGATGTTATTAATAGTGATTATATCATCAGAACTTGACCAAATTAATATGACACCATCCCTAAGACACCCCTTTCGGATAAAAAAAGAACCATCGAAATCGGTTCATAAACAAAGAGGTTAGGTCTAAACAAACCTAATAAAAAAGGTCTAATACCTATGAAAAAAAATCGAAAAAAAAATGGGACCAATCGAGAAGCTAGACTGGACCCAATGCAAAAAATTTATCAAAATCGGTTGATAATTGGCGGAGATATGAGGTAACATAGGCACAAAAAAAAAAAAAAAAAAAAAAAAAAAAATCAATCGAATAGAGAACCTCCTCCTTTTTTGAAGTCGGTTAATTAAGTAAAATTTGTATTCAATTAATTTGAAGTTACTTACTAAACTACAGACACAAATTAAAAGTTACTAGAAAATCAAAGAAAATGCACATAATAATATTATAATAGCGTTCTTAGGGAATTTACGTAGTGATTTATTAAAAAGAAACTAGAACGTTGATTTAGCTTCTTTACATTGAGGGAATCCCATGAATTTACCACAGGTCTCAAACGGTTTAGTTACGCCACTGATGGTAGACTTTATCCATAGTGGTTAAAAATATTAAAAAATAAAATAAAAAACAATTATAAGATATTTTTTTATTTGGCCAATTTATTAATTAATTTAATAGTAGTAATTAGTAAAGATAAAATTTACTATAGAATTTGGATGTTTCTTATCAGCTCACCAACCAGTATTTATCAACATTTTTCTCTAAACTATCAAGAGAGGGAATGGCGAAAATGATATTTTTCTTCGACGTTTTGCTTACTCGGTGAGTTATTTTCTAGTCCTATTATTAGTGTAAAAGAAAATCAACAAATCATAGTTAATTAAGTAAACATTGAGTTCCTTCTGAAAAAAAGAAACCTTATCAAAAAAATATAGCTGATCAATCAGGTGTATGCATGCTGAAACAAAGAAACTATCGAAAAACATGGTTAGTCCAACGATTACCATAATAACATAGTGTATGTATAAAAGTTTTTTAATGAAAATTTGACTTTGATTGAGAAATGTCCTAAAAAGTAAATTATATTTTATATAAGCAAATTCAAATCAATTTCGCTATTATAGCATAAACGATGTTTAATTAAATAAAAAGCTGAATTTAATTTAAAATTGTAAAAAAGCGAATTCTAAAATTTGTTTGAACTTTTCTTTTCCAAGAGGACATGATAATCCAATTTTTAAAGAAAATAATGACTTATTCTTGAAAAATGTATAATTTTAGAAATTTTGTTAAAGTTTGGCAGAAGGCAAAAATATTTTTTTTTTATTGATAAAGTAGCTTAATTTGACTCGAAATGTCGTAAAAAACTAAATTCTAGAATATGATAAAATTCTAATTAAAAAGTCAGGAACCATTTTTTAATCAAATGCTAAATTTTAGAGTTCTGAAGAATCGATAGTTAATTTAGGGTAAAATTTGCCAAAAAGTCATGATTCTATTAGAAATCTTTATTGATGTTTTCACTAGGTGGTTCAGTCAGGAATGATAGGTCATGAAAGTAGGGATAATAAATGAGAAATACTCTGATTTCAAATTATTTTCCCGCAAATCTACAATCGTATTGAAATTTTAATAGAGTGATTAATTTGGGAGGGTCAATTTTATGTGGGATCAAAAATAAAAAAATATATTTTCATCATAGAGTATGAAGATAAAAGTAAATAAATATTATATAAAATATTCATTTACTATGAGTTAAGATTTCTAGGTCACAAGCTTACAGCTCGAAATATATATATTAAAATAATTTAGATCTTTTATTTTTTTAATTATAATGTGAAACAAGTGACCTAGAAATCCTAACTCATAGTAAATGAATATTGCTTATAATATTTATTTACTTTTATCTTTATTAAAGATGTTTCACCTTGCACCACCACCACAATCCCTATTAATCATAGAGTATGAGGTGTCCCTGAAAATAATGACGCTGTGAGGGAGCTCAAAATTAGTAATTTTTGGGTGATTTTTTAACATGTCGGTGTTCAGAAATTGCTTAACTTATAATTATAAAAATTTTACAAATTCCTTATTCTCTCCTTATCAAACACAAAAGGACGAATTTGATATCTCAAGTATTTTGGAAGATATAAGGTAGGGAACTCACGCATTGGCGTAGTTAGAGAGATTTCCTAGGAGGAGGGGGAGCAGCCGGCCAGATGATTAGCCACCACAAGGTTTCAATTTCGGTAATCCGATGTAAAATATCTAGGCCGGTGGAGCAGTACCGAGGTATTTATCGAACTTTCAACCTTTTTTTTAATGAAAATGATGAGAGGAGTTACACCAAGAAGGTGCAACCCCTAAAGGCCTGGGCCCCTCCACCGCGAAAAGAGGAAGAAAGAATTCTATGGGCTGGGCGGTGGTCGAAGGTATCTGTGAATATGGGTCTTAAATAGCTGAAAGCTATAAGTAGCAGGGCAGATGGTGGCAGGGAGCGAGTTCCAGTCTCCGAGGTCATAGGGATAAAAGAGTTGGCGAAAGCGCTTGTTCGATTTTTCTCCAATTTGATAGCGAAGGGGGTGCTGAGCGTTCGAAAACCGCGTGTTTCTCATAAAGAGGGCTTTAGGTGGGATAATTGATTTCAGCTCGACTGAACAGGCACCGTGAAAGTATATGTAGTACAGGGAAAGGGCAGAAACGGTTCTTCGGTGAGCCAGGGAGTCGAGTGAGTTGGATAGAGCCGGGTCTCCTATCAGTTTAATTGCTCTCGTGAATCGCATCCAGTGTAGCAAGAGAATGCTTGGAGGCACCCCTCCACAGATGAGAGCCATATTCGAAACAGGGATGAATTTGATCTTTATACAGTATAAGAAGTTGACTGGGAGTATAACAGCGTCTAGACCTAAATAGGAGACCAAGCTTGCGCGTTGCAATTTTAGCAGTGGTTGAGATATGGTCATTCCATGAAAGGTCAGACCCTAGAGTTACGCCTAGCATTGAAATTTTATCCCTAAATTCTAATGAGTTTGAGTCGAATGATATGTTTGGGAGGTTTCTGTCGACGCGCCTAGAAATAAGGCAACTCTGAGTTTTCACTGCATTGAAGTTAACTAAGTTTTGGGATCCCCAGTTTTTAAGTTTGCCTAAGTCTAAATTTATTGAGGAGGCAATGTCTGCACGGTTTTTATGCGATGCAGGGCCGTTATGTAGAGTGCTGTCATCTGCGTAACAATGTACCGGATTGGAGGGCAAGTTTATAAGGTCGTTGATATAGATAAGAAAGAGCGTAGGGGGAAAACCGATTCAATTTCATCTCTCCGGGAGCAAATTAACTAAAAATGCCCAAAAGTTTTATTTATTTCCTCATCACATATGCAATTAATTGTATTGAAATTTCATATTTGTATGTTATTTTCATTTATCTTTTATAAAAAATAATTATTATTGGAAATTTGAATTTTGAAGGATAGATTATTTGAAGTCAATTTGAAAAAACGCTAATAACTCCGTTGAAATTTTTTTTAAAATATGAAATTAATAGATATTATAAAACAATTAATTATTAATAATTCAATTCAATTTTGAACGAAATCGATTCAGTACTTTTTGAGAAAATGGTCAAAAACCATCTGAACCGTCAAAAAACGATGTTTTTTAAAAGCACGAGATGCTTTTGAAAAATGTTTAAAAAGTTATATGAAACGAAACATTGACTTGTGACATGGAGGTGAATTTTAAAATGTTTCTAAAACGACCTTTTATAGACGGTTTTCGGGGTTTTTGACCATTTTCTCAAAAAGTACTGATTCGATTTCGTTCAAAATTGAATTAAATTATTAATAATTAATTGTTTTATAATATCTATTATGTTCAAATTCTAAAAAAAATTTCAACGGGGTTATTAGCGTTTTTCAAATTAGTCTTCAAATAAACTACCCTTTAAAATGCAAATTTGTTAATAATAATTATTTTATATAAAAAATAAATAATAATAACAGCGAGATATGAAATTTCAATCGATTTGAATAAATATCTAATGAAAAAAATAAATAAAACTGTTTGCCATTTCTAGTTAATTTGTTCCCGGAGAGAAGAAATTGAATTTTTCATACAATTTCTTTTAAACTACAAAATTCTTAATCAAAATGCCATTTTCTTATATTAAAAGGTTACTACTGAACCTCAAGATTGATTAAATCGATAAAAATAAATCGATTTCTTTCTCATTTTTAATTCTTTTGGTCTATTAGATCGAAAGGAAGAGCTCTATCAGAGACACATTATTTCTTATTGATTCATCAAGTCCATCTACTCTATAATAATGGAATATCTTTTAACTCGTAAACTATTGATTTTAGACATTTCCATTATATGAACTTTTCTGTTGGAAATTAAATCTTCTTTAATAAATGTCATTATATAAATTTGTGTACCTCAAAGGGTTAGGCAGTAAAGGTGAAATTTATGTGGAAAGTTGGATATATATTGCTCTAATGCCCTAGATATTCTACATATAAAAAAATTATAATGAAGAAACATGTTGATAATTTAATCTACTAAAAGAAAGTTCATTATGTATAATTAGCTCCGATGACTATAATATTTAAAAATCGAGAGAGGATTAAACATTCAAAATTAATTATTTTTTTCTGATAAAAAGTAAACATTATTTTACAAAAATAAAAGCGGTTTTAGATAAAGGGTGCCCCTTAGATTTAATGAATTTTTTATGAAATCCGTGTCATCAACCAAATTCCATATTTTTTGATTCAAAAAATTACCTGGACCAATTCATTGGGCTTGAATTTTTATATTGAAAAAAATTTACATTTACCTACATAACTCGTAAACTATTGATTTTAGACATTTCTCTCATATTAACTTTTCGGATGGAAATTAAATGTACTTATAGTTAAATGACTTTGTTTACCTCAAAGGGTTAGGCAGTAATGGTGAAATTGAAGTGGAAATTGAACTCCCTACAAATCTCATTGTTCCCCCTAGAAAAATTGAAACTCCATTATTACGAGGCATCACTTATGTATTTCTCATTAAATTATTTCAAAATTTGTCAATTCTACTAAAAAATTAGTTGATTTCTAATCGGATTACCGAAATTCCAACCTTGTGGTGATAATCAGCTGGCCGGTTCCAGCCCCTAGGAAAACTCCCTAACTACGCCAATGGCCAGCGACCACCCCATTTTGAGACACGTAACTAAATTTTGGGGTCGAAAAAATAAAATGACAATGAAAAAATTATATTGGGCAGCGACCAAAAATAAATTCAAAATAAGCTGATGTGGTCATCCATATGACTTTACCATACACCTGGTACCTCTCTCCTATTTTTCAAACTCTTCCGAGCCACTATCAATTTCACAAAATGAGACATTTTCATAGGCGAAATTTCGTACTAATCGATCATATGGTCTAGGACTTATATTGATAGTTATACTTTTTAAGTCCCCCCCCCCACCCCCACCCCTCTCCAATTTTAATCATCGAAAAAATAATTATTCTCTTTTTTATTTTAGGACCCTTTTATAGTAATTTCTAATTTTCTTGTTTTTTTTTTAGTTGAAAAATTTTATAATTTAATTTTTTAACCCACCCCTCCCTAAATGTTTTGTTCGATTTCAACCATATCTAATCAGTTCTGAATTTCAATTTGACAAAACTGAGATTTAAATTTCGTTTGATATACACTAGTTTTTGAGCTAGATGTAGGTACACAAAATTTGGTATCATACGCATTTCATTTTAACAGACAAAAACAATTAATATTTCGATAAAGATCGTTTTTAATGTCACTTTAAAGCTTTTTTGTAGACAAACACCATTGTTTTGCCTAATTTATTTATCAAACAGTTTCAACAGCTGAAAGATATTTCAAAGTTGCTTTTCGGTGAACAAAGGGAAAAAGTAGTTAAAGCTGTGGCACCCCGTATATTATGTTAATAAAAGTAGATTTGATTGTACATAATTTTATGATTTACTAATAAAAATGTTAGTTTGTCTATAAAACTATACATATAATCTGCTACAAAAAATAGTGAAGTTTTTCCAACACCTCAGCAGACATTGAACCCCATACCCATAACTAAAGGAATGGCTTTTTTAAATTGTCTAATTAAAGCTTCATTTTTCTGATTTGTACAACTCGCTTCGATTGTCCCCAACACAATCCTCTAAAACGAGACTCACCACCTAATGACATCATTCCATTCATCACTGTCCAATTAATGTGACTTTTATCTATCGGGTTTTGGTTTTTCTTTTAGTTTTTAATGTGTTTAAGAGGCTTTTTCTTTTACTTTCAAAAAATTAGTAAAATTGGCATAAAAAAATTGGATTAAGTTGTGAAGTGTAATTACTCGTAAGTTTTAAACCAACTTGCGTTTTCCCCATGGTGAATGGATCTTAAATGACTTCGTCTCTGCTTGCATCGTTCCAAAGAACAGATAATTCACCCATAGTAGTTCAACACCTGTTTTTCATTAATCAATGCCCGTCTACTAAAAGATTCCGAGGGTTTTGGATACTGATTTGATACCAGAGGTGTTTTGTAGTTATTGTACCCGTTGTTTATAAACTTGAATATATTTTGACAATAAACCTTGATAATGCACGACCTTGTCTTCCGATTGATTTTCCTTTAAATAAATTGATAATAATTGAACGAATTTTTTCAACAAATCCTTCACTGATTATTACTAATAAACAAAACAAACTTTTCTTTGTGGAAAAGTAAAGCCTACTTCAAGTGATGCTTTCACATGTTCAAGATTTTAAAAAAAAATGTCAGAAAAGCAAAGAACTATGTTTTTATATGCCATCTAGACTTTAACAAATTAAAAAATAATTTCTTCAGATTAATCATATACAATAAAATGTTTTAAATTGTTTTAAAATGTTTCAAATGATAATAAAATAAATATTTAAATTAAATTTACGGCATCCACAAAATCAACTCGAGGTAGAGACAAATTTAAATAAAATAATTAATATCGTAAATGGCTTTGCGGCTAGAAAGGCTTGAAAGCCAAAAAAAATTTCACGAATTATACAATTTTATTTAAAAAGAAAAAATATTGGTGGGCCAATTGAGATGGACGTCGTATATATAACGTTAGATGAACGCGAAAGTAAAACTTTTATCTGGGTCACTGCCTTATTTTGGTGCAATTTGGACCAGACTCGTTTTTGATAATTTCTTCGAACCAAGAGTTGAAAACATACAGGGCCAAAATAGGGCAGTGGTCGGATAAAAAGTTTTCACTCTTCCTATACCATCAATTGTTAACATATAAACATTTCAATAAAATTATAATTGGAATATTCGAAATAAAATTACTCCGTTTCATCTCCTAAAGAATCAGACAGAGGGTTGTACCAGAAGAAACATACTATTTAGGAAAATAGAGAAAGCGCGCCTGAATCCAAAGAGTTGAATATATATAAAATCGATTGGCGGGATCTGGTCGGGGGATCCATCGCTAGCTGAAAAGGACAAGGGCTTAACGGTAGAAGAGAAATGGATCATACCCGTTTAGTCCCGTATCTTTTTCAATCCCTGGTTCAGTATCAAAAACGAATTAGTCCCAATTGCACCAAAACAGTGGCCGGATAAAAGTTTAACTTCGTGTTCATCTAATGTTAACACAGAAACATTCTAAATAAAATTTATTATTTAATATCTGAACAAAATTCATTTGCTTCTAGATTCCAAAGACCCGATAGATGGGCTTTGTAGTACATAAGGTATAAATGATTTTCGTAATTGGTTAATCTACTAAGTCCTAAGTTATTAGTCGTGTACCCCAGAAATATGTATCTTTTAATTCTATTCGTTTCTTTTTACTTCCACTGCCTTTTTCTTTTTCAATTAATTTTATCCTCCCTATTCCCTATCAGAGGTGGATCAGGTGTTTTCAAAATTCAATAGGCTTTTAAGGGGAATCTCAGATTTGCGTGGTACAAACTTCGAATCCAACCTGACGTAATCGCCAAAGGAAATCAATGTCTCATTTTGCGACCGAAATTCAAATTTTTTCTTTTCCATTAATTATATTATTTGGATTCTTTAGAAAAACGAATAAAAGTTATCGATATACTACAGGGTGTCCCAAAACTCCAAAGATAAACTGTGAACAGGGGAAAGGCCTGCTTATGATGGTCCAGAACCTAAAATTTTTTTTAATAAAAGTCTCATATAGTTTTCAAGTTATAGGCATTTTTTGAAAATTGTGTTAATTGCTACTCTGCTCTAAATAATGAGATTCTGTGACTGTAAATTTCCATATTTTACGATTCTAACTATTGTTAAGCAATCCTGAATAACCCTGCTATTAACCTTATTTCAAAATCAAGAGAAGAGTATATTATACTTTTTGAGAAGAAAAAATATATTTTTGCAGGATTCATGTGTTTATAAATTTTGATCAGCTAACTTTGAATCTTCATAAGGTAAAGAAAAATGCAATATCCTAGCTTGGCAAGTTATTTACACCCTTAGAGCCAACATAACCAAATTTTGTTTACATAATCTGTGGGTCACTAGAAGGCTAGAAATGAAAAAACTGAGTGCAGGGGGGTTAGGTGAGGGTCCAGAGGCGTAGTGGGGTGGTGCGGGGTGGGGTCCGGTGTTGGTGCGGGGTGGTGTGGTGGGGCGGTGGTTGGGTACGGGTCATGGTGTGGGGGTGGAGGTTCTGGGTGGGGTTCGGGGGGGTGGTGGGTGGAGTGGGGTAAGGAGGGTGGGGTTCGCAGGTTGGGGTCCAGGGTGCGCCTCCCTAGCAAGCAGGGCCGCCGAAGGCGGGACCCCGCAGCTAGAAGCTTTATATATAGATTCCACGGCTGCAAAATTGTTTGCCAACATCTTTTAAGTCAGCACCTCTCTATTTCTTCTGCTTCAACACCAAATATAGCCCAGCAAGTAGAGAATCGCAAAAAGTGGTTCAGCTTAGATTAATTGGTGAGAAAACATTTTTTTTTTTTTTAGACTCGTTTGGTATGGTGTGGGTATGCCAGACCTAAGCTTTGCAAAAGCGTGGGGGACAATCTTTTGGTGCACCGAAAAACCTCTGAAATTTTCTGACTTTTTCCAGCTTTTCGATAACAACTCGAAAAGGGTCCATTTTTTGTAAAAAACCGTCCTATAGTAAATTAAAGATAAACGAAATTTCGCGTTGAATAAAAAAAAAATAGAAAATTAAGTCCAGTGAGATCGATTTTTTATGGGGATCCAAAAAAGAGCCCCCCGATCACTTTTGGAATACATATCCCAAAACACGCACTTTTTACGATTTTTTTCCATTTTTGAGAAATTTTAAATATTTGAGATAACAGCAAGTCCCATGTACTCATTCTATTCCTTCTTATAAGCCCAGGCATACATATTTCACAATTTGGCTAAAACTCACTTGTTCCATGTTCCATCTGTCGAAAATATTAATTCTCAGTAATGCTTTCTCCCCTAACTTTCCCTCACCATACCTATTTCCAAAAAATTATTATTTGTAAAAAATTTTCTAATTTATATTCAGTTTTCTCTGATTCCTGAAGATGCGGCTGACAACCCGAAATATATCGAATTGAAAACTAATTTTTGTTTTATTTCTTTATTTGTGAAACCTACCTCGCAAATTTACCCAATCTTTATTATTTTATAAAAATGTTTCAACTAGAACCAACACCTATCTCCTTAAAATTTAAATTTAATTTAGTTTAAAAATCTATAGAGTGGTCTTTGTCGAAAACGTGCTCCTTCATGGTCAAAATTGAAAAATCGAAAAAAGTTTGAATTTTTGGAATAAGTATTCAAAAGTTGACGTTTTTTGGATCCCCATTAAAAATCAAACTACTGGACCTATTTTCTATTTTTTTTTATCGACGCGAAATTGTGTCCTCTTTAATTTACTATAGGACGGTTATTTACAAAATATGAACTGTTTTCGAGTTATAAGCGAAAAACTGGAAAAGTCCGAAAGTTTCGAGGTTTTTTCGGCCACCAAAAGTTGTCCCCACACTTTCGAGGTCGCAAACTTAGATTTGGCATACTCACACCATACCAAACGATCCTAGAAAAAAAATATTTTCCCGCAATTAATGTAAGCTGAAACCCCCCTATATACTGGGCTAATAGACTTAATGCTAAAAAATATATTTGTTTTATATAATATCTCAGATATTTTAGTCTTTAAAAAATTAATCAAATAAGACAAAAAAATTAAAATTTTTTATGGGCCTTTATCCAGTACCGGCGAGTGCAGACCCTACTAATGAAAAGTGTGGAAATGTTTTTCGGATGGGCTAAGGGAGCAGAGAAGCTAGCCAAAACAATTTTTCGTTTTAATTAAATCTATTTATGTGTATAATTTCCTAAGATTTCTTTGTCTATGGCCTCATGTCACAAGAATGCGACCCTGAACGAATTTCATTAATATATATTAGTTAATTTTCTAAGATAACATACAACTGCATATAAAGGTTTGTAATGAACATTTGAATATTAGTTTCTAAATACCAGACTATAATTCAGATTTATAAATATAACCTATAATACAAATGAATTGAATCTAATCCGATTGAAATTAATAATCTCCTGTGTTTAAATTTTATTTTTCTCACGCTTCACTCCAAATTATCTAGTGAATTTATCATTCTGATAGTGGCAAGCTCTGAATACCTCACATATATCTCGTGCTTATTTTCAGTCATGTGTTTATCCATGTCACAATACACCGATACATTTATTAATAATAATGCGTATTTTTTAGACCAATTGATGGATGCGCATAGTATTAACTATGGATTTTATTGATCTGTGCTTTTTGCATATTTTTTTAATACTAGTACTGTGCTAGTCAAAGCTATTGACTTTATAAATTTTGAAAGGGAAAAGCTTCTCTCGTTACAGTGGATTGTGCAGTTTCTTTAAAAAAGTTAACCCACCCCTAGGATGGCGGTTAGAGCACTTGGATTTGCAATATGTTTCAAATAATCGCCCAACAACGTCCAGAATCATTACAGATGGAAAGAATGGATTCCCTCTTTTTCACAAACAGGTAAATCGATCAAATAGTATAGGGGTAATCCCTCTTTATTTGTAATATTCTTTGCATTGTATTACCTTCTTTAATGACTTATCTTTTATTTTAAATACCTTTTTAGTGATTTGTTAGCGGTAGTAGAATATTTATAACTAGATGTGAATAATTAACTGAACTTCCCAGAGAATAAATTTAAAAATATTTTTTATTATATATATTATGTGTTTTACTCCAAAAAAAATAAATCGTGAGTACCAAGTTGTTGGAAAACCAGAGCCGATAGTTAAATTGGACAAAAATAGTAGTTCTTTATGGTAAATAGAAATGTTTCCGCCACTAGACGTCAGAGGTGAATCCGTCAATATACATGGCGATCAAATAACTAGATTTCACGTGATATATCGCCAATATACAGTAGATATTGTGCAAAACCACACTCTACAATTTTTATATTTTTGCAATTTAGTCTGCAAACATTGTACCAAAAAGAAAATACACAAACAAACTTTATACGACCCATAGGAATCGACATAGAAACAATAGGTAAAATATTATGTTTGGAAACTATTTTCCTACGTTTGGATATTTTTAAACTAAAAACAAAAATAAAACAACCAAGAATTTAGCAACCAAGAATAATTGATAAACTACACATTAACTTGAAAGACGGACTCCACTTTAGGTTTATTCCTAGAGGAACCACAATTCATTGAATTGAATGAAACTGAATTTATTTTTTCACGAAACTTAATCTTGAAAAAATTCTTAATCTGTTTTGCGCTTTGATTCGTACATGAAAAGTCTCCAACAATCCCAATATTTCAAATAGATAATCCATCACATTTGTTATAAGTTTAGAGATAATACTTGTTGCATCAAACAACATGACCATTAGTAATTGTGTCATTATAAACATTGACTTAATCTTTTGTATAAAAGTACAGAGTGTTCGTTTAGTAAAGCCTCCAAAAAATTCCCCCCCCAATTCTACTGCTTCTCCCAAGTTCCCCCACCGTACACGCGCTTTTTCTAAGTCAAGTATCAATCCAAGAGTATAAAAAAATTATTATATTTATTTTTCTGATTCGTGAACTTTGAGCTTTATCAGATAGACCTTTTACTCTGGATTATTTGATCAATAATTTTTGATATAATTTCTATTTTATATCCAGATCCAAAAAATTGTAGTTTATCCACCCTTGCAGCTTTTGTCTGTGATCGCTTAACAAATTTTTGGAGTCGCAAAAAATAGAATAATAATGAATAAAATTAAATATGACAGTTAATTGTAAAATTAAAGTCATTGAGAAAATAAAGAATGAATTGGCTTTGGATTAAATTTTCAAATAATTTCCTTCTGAAATTACCAAAGTTCCTGAAGCCAATTAAAATGAAATAAAAAAAGTTATTAGTAAAAGAAATTGTTTTATTCCATTTAACTACTATATAATATGAGTCCTTGAATGAAAAGTTGAGAAAATTGCCTTAAATGAATATCATGAAATAATTGAAATGATCATTAAAGAAAGACAATTCGACTGTTAATTTAACATTTATTAACGATCATTCATTTTCTATTTATACTAGCATTTCGCATGCTGAGAGGGGGTTTATTCCTGTATTATAATTATAGAATCAAACATTTTCCAAAAAGCATACAACTACGTAACTTCATCGCCATCCTCCACCCCTCAAATTGAAAGTGTAGAATTAAATCCAAAAATTTAATATAAATTTGTTTTTAATATTAAATTTTAAGATAATATTTGTTAATTTTATTATCTAAATAATATAATTATTTTTCAGCCGCCTACGTAATTTAACAAATAATTGCATTCAATATTAAAGTCAATGGTAAATGAGTCTAACAATGAGGAAGAGGAAGAATGACATCAAGTAAAATAATGCCCATGTGGATAGTTTGAAAACGCCACCAGTCGACCATTACTATTTACACCTGTATTTACATCGATGTCCGCTCCATTTTACATCCAGTAAAAACTTCCACTATCAATCCAAAATGGAAATGAATGCTGACCCTATTATTTTGACTGTGAACGAAGAACCAATGATGACACCAAGTTGGTTGCATCATGGATCTGGTCGTCTGATCAAACAAAATCGTTTAAAGGAAAATCATCAATTTATGGTAAATAAAATTGTTAATGTAGACCAGAACTTTACTTCAAATAATTTTGTCTATCAGGTGATATTTTACAGCTTATGAACATTTAAAAGCATTCTAACCAAAGAAGGCAAACAAATGGATATTAGCCTCTAATTTAGTTAGTCCTAGTTGTTATTTAATTGCTTATTAAGAGTTTACTACTTATTATTATCTTTCCTATAAATTAAATTAGTTCCTCGACTTTTAGAGGGCACACGTCCTCGGTGGGAAGCTTTCCAACGACCTCTGTCACAAATATAATTATAACAAATTAATGAAGGTATTAGTCAAATACAAGAAACAAAATAGAATTTTGTTATTAATAAATAATATAACCAGTGATTTCATCAAAAGACAAAAATTAGTTTAAAATTCCAAAACCCCGATACCAGAGCAAACGATGCATAGCCATCCCAATATTTACTATAAGTTGTTAAGGGAAACTGGGTCAAAACTAACAAGGAGTGGTATGATATATCTCAAAATTTAAATATTTTGTTGTTACTACTCCTTGACGTTAAACAACTATATTCTTTCTTGTGTTTTTTGAGCCTTTTGATATAGCAAAAAGAAAAAAATAGAATGACTGTGTCACATATCTCTTTCGGGTAGCAAGTTAAATCTCTAACCCTAAACTAAAATAAATGAAGGAATGTGTTTACTTGATATTTAACCCTTGAAATAATCAAATGAACATCTTATTTTATTTGTTAGTATGGATAATTTTATTATGTGTCAAAATTACAAGTATTTATTCCCTGAGAATCTGAGGGCCAAAAAGCAATCCTGGGAAATTGTCTTTTAGTACTTGGGTTCAGTCGAGATGAACAAATTATTCTTCAGAGAATAGAAAACTATCAGATACCAGCTCAGATAAGAGAAGAAATATAAAGATTTTTTCTAAAAAGATTAGCCATCGGTAAATTGAACTTATAATCTCTATTCTATTGTAATAAAGATAAGACTGGATTTAGTTGTTGCAAAGTGGCTCATTTCAAAATTTTACAGGCTATAATCTGACCCCTACATTACTGACACAAAATAATAATCATATCTATATGACTAAATTGATTTTTTTCCTGAGGTCAAAAATAATAAACTATGTTCTAGATCGTTACAACTTTATCCAAATTCAATTCAAGAAATATTAATATGTTGCTCTATAAGAGCAATGTAGGACATGGTAATGTAGTTCAAAAGTGATATTATTTAAAATAATTTCATTTACAGTTTGTAGCTGAACATTTACATATTTTTACGTTAAAGAAGCGCGAAGACATGGAGAAATGACCAAAACAAGCAGGCATTACTTTGCCTAATATTGATAAATAATATATTAGAAAAAGATATATTGTACCATACAAATATATAGTTTCATATGTATCAAAAGGACGATTGATTTCATTTTACATTAGAGGAAGGTTTTGATAGATTTCATTTTGATGTTTTTGATTGAAGACGGTATTTTGTTGAAATGGAAGAATGATAAAATAAAGATCAGTTTTGAGGTAAATATCAAAGCGGAGTTGTTATCAAAAATAGTTTTGATTAAGCTGATTTTTCCATGTTGTAGATTACATGAAGAATGGGAAATATCAAATGGAATGCATATAGTATTCTATATGATAGAATGACGTTATGATTTTATATGATTCTCTTCATGTTTCAAAGGTTACTAAGAAATTAAATGTTGCAAATTTGTTGCAGAATGTTATTCTATTAGATGAGAATTATAGTTTATGATTTTAAGTCGATTTCTCCAGTTTCAGCAATGGTACACAAAAAACTGGAAATGTCAAATCTACAGAATATATTTCAAAATATTAGATAGGAATAATCAAAGATGATAAAGCTGATTATGGTTTTTAGTAATATGCTATTAAAACGGAAGACAAATGAATAATATAGAATAATGGTTTTAGTATGATAAAGAGGAATCAATGCGATGGGTTAAAGTTATATTTTAAGGTTACAGATAAGGAAATTACCACATATGGCATTATAGCTCAAATTTTTAGTATTACAAAGGAAGTCAACGTATTTCATAATAAGTGAATAATAAGAATGATTAAATGAAATAAATTTTAGTGAATTTAAAGAAAATTAAAAAAGTATGAGATATCTTAGAGGCATTTTAAATATAATTTTATTAAATTGATAAATTCAGGTCCAAGGTATTTGATGATATTAAATTTACCAAAATTGGCAGCCAGATATTTAGAAAAATTAAAAAGATTGAACAGCATACATGTTTAGACTGATATGTACCAAATTCACTCGCTTCATTTTATAAAATACTGTAGGTTTTCACTTCAATTCAATCTGAAACGGTGGAAAAATTCGGACGAAAAAAACGATAACACACATACATACAGCATATACATACATCCCCACAAGACTTCAAAAAAATGGCAATTTTTTAAGCCTCAATAGAGATTCCATTTTTTAAAACCACAAAGGTAACTATTCATTATATGATTTTAATGTATCTGACGAGTCATTGGGTCTTGTAGACTTTACCTGAGTAGTCCTTAATGTATTGGTTGCATGACTGATTAACATTTTCTTCCCATGCTTTATTGAGAAAGTAAAAATGAATAGAGGAGTTGTATTAGGTACAGAAAAAGTCTCTGGATATTTCACCAATGAAACCTAGAAACAATTAATTAACTGTATCGAATCATTGTAAATTGTAAGTACGATGCATTTGTTAAATTTTTTCAGTTGATTAATAAATAAATGCAACAAAAGAGAGTGATTATTTATTATTTTATCTTTATTAATTATATTAAGTAAAATATTTAATTTGATAGTATTTAAACGCTCGTATTAATATTGAATTACAATATTACTAAAGTTGCAGCACTAGATAATAATGAAGGTGCCATTAATTAACTGGTAAATAAAGATAGTCAGATAACCACTTATTATAATATAAGGTAAGCGATCGAAAATCATATACCTAACTAAATCATAGATGAGGTCATTGCTGCCAATGGCCTTAACGCGTTGAAACCGTTCCAACCATCTAAGTAAAAACATGTGCGCAATAGTTCTTTTATTATGACTAGTCTGCTAGTAACATAACCATCTCTTCACGACTTCAGCCTATATAATTCACGTCACGAATTGATAAATCTTTTTCTTTTTTCCTTTAGAGACATACTGGCTGTAGTAGCTTTAAGCTTAAAGGTATCGTTCGCTTGCAAATGCCGGGGATCAAAATCAACATTTGTACTAGCTCCATACAATGGTCACGATATTAATGGAAATAAAATATTTGTTTGGACTTGTGATTTATTGATTTATCCCAAAAACCTTCCAATTTTATTTTACGTCTTTATTTCATCGAATTAGTTGATTAATCGAAAAACTATATTTATTCATATCTTAACAATTAATTGGCTCTAATAATTAATTTAACATTGTGAACTGGTTTTCGGTAACAAAACAACGAATTGAAACGATAAGTTTCATCTCTTTATTATATTCTTTCAAGATCTTTAGCCATATTTCAACAAGTGAATCTAATAATACCATATTTTTGTTCAACATGATACGTATGAATATAATATTATAATTCAATATCTTGGAAGATGCCATCTCAATCGTGATTTTCTGGAATAACCATATTATTTAAAAATAATAGAATACAATACTATATGTATATTGATGAAGCAAAACCAAAATCATAATATTTATACGGATTAATTAAATTTAATTTGTAATTTGTTTTTCTTTCAGATTAAACAAGTTAGTCAGTATTGAAAACAAATGATATTAAAAGTAAAGTTACGTGAAAAATATCATTTATTATGAAAGAATTATTGAAGAAATGAACAGGAACAACAACAAGCTAATATATTTTCATTTACAACAACCGCAATCCCAAAAACCAACAACGACAGTGACTCCAGAGATGATTCAAGAGCTGCCTCGTGATCAATCAAATCACTTACGTAAAGAAATTGAATTAGTCAAATTTCGTGTCCAATTATTAACATATGAGAAAACAAGAAAAGAAAAAGAATTGAAACATTTAGATAATTTAAGAAATTTAATCATTGAGAAAATCTCAAAAAAAGTTAGTTGTTATATTTATTATTAATAGCATTGATCGCAAATATGCCTAGCCTGTACACCTCCTCTCCCCTTTCTATAGGATCTCGATCGATTTCAGTAGATTTAATAATTTTTGTTAGATCTTAAACTTTATGCGAATTTGTTACAGAACCATTTTTAAAATACGGCGAGTTTATGGCAGATAATTTTAATTTTTCTATCCTGTCCATCCTATTATAGACCGCCTATAGCAATATTTACCTGACCCTCCTCATCTTCCCATATTCCTATGGAATATCTCTTTAACATATGATCCTCAAAGTAAATTTCAGCTTTGTTAAGTTTCACTTGAAATTTTTCAGAACTCCCTATTTCAACAAAAATCTAGTTCAGCTCTTGGTCTCAATATAAAACGTTTTAATATCTCCACTATGCATTTTTAAAATAGAACTCGAGTTTGAACCTTCTTTACTCTACTTTTCATTCTTCTAGATTTTCGATTTTTCTTGCGATTCCGAATCCTTTTCTGGGCTATTTCAAAAAATCCATTGAACTGTCAAATGTTGAATCAATTTTCTTATCATACACTTGAAAACGATTACCGATCTAGGAATCGAAAAGTCGTATTTATTTTGTTGTAACTTGTTAATGTTTAATGAATAGATGAAGAAAAAGAATGTATTATTATATGGTTTGATAAGTTTCATTCGACCCAGAGATTGCTTCAGCAGTTGTAATTTTTACTTGTATTCTATAGAAAAATTGAACTCTAAACTAACTTGAAGAATAATTTTAGTCGACTGTTCTACAGATTTGACAGCCTATTGAAGAAAGAAAACCTGAGTTTGGGGGAAATGGAAAAAATTGAGAAGGTAATTAAAATATACTTTATTTATATTAATGACCATCAACCAAAGAAGAAACAATCAGCACGAAAAACTCTTATCCATCAGATGATGAACTGGACAAACAGGATTTCTCAATGGTGAAAAGTCGCATGATCACTAATGGATTAGAACTAGGCTCCAAGACTCCTGATGAAACTCAACTATAGGCACACAACATGCACATAAACGTAAGAAGCATTCAGATTGAAATGAGTGAGATGTTCTGAGACCATTGGGATGCCATCTGAACTGTTCACAATATTTACCACTACCATTGCAGCAATATAGTCTTCAGGGTGGTGGCAGTCAAGCGTTTGCACCACTGATCCAAAATCGTGCCTGAAGATGGATTCAACAGAATTTTAACGCCATAAGCAAATTGGGAATGAATCTGTTGAATGAAATCGAGTCCCACACAAGCTCCAACAAATGTCCAACAATAGACAAACTAGCAAGCACTCAAAAAAAGTAAACAATTTATCTGTCAGTGCTTACAAGGAATATTTTTGGGATCTGAACGGAATTTTCTTCATTGATTATCTGAGAAGGTGAGAACTACTCAATGGTATACTACGAAGGTTATTAAAACTGTTGAGCATCATAAGAAAAAAACGCATCATCTGAGAAAAATTAATCACAGCCACTTTGACAATGTGAAAATGCTCATCGTCATTAAGCTGGTGGATACAAAATCAAAGAATGGAAGTCTGAATTAAATCTCTGAACCACTGCATTCAACAAGATTTAAGAACTTCAGAAGACTTTCCATTCATTTCCTGAACCCCAAAATGTCTGAGCAGGATTTAAGGAGCCATCATCAAGACAATAGGAGCTGAGACCAATAAATCACATTATAAAAATGAATCATACAGTAATAGAGCAACACGTGAAAAACATTATCTCTGATAAAGATTATGTTGAAAACATAATTAAAAAATCTAAAATTTATTTTTCAATAAATGGAAACTTATCAACCATTCTCATTTCATCACTGGTTCTAGTAAACCCATCTCCAACAAAGTTAATTTAGCAATGCATTGACGAAACAATATTTCAACACACATGAAAATGGAGATCAGATTTAGATGATGAGTGCCATTCTAGAAAACCTTTAAATAAATTGAAATCAATGGTTTAAAACCACATAAGTCGAGATTTTTCCCAAATATGTTGTCATGAACCCTTTTAGAAGCAAACCCTCCTAACTATAAACCATGTGAAGGCCAGTACATTCCTTCCTTCAAACAGTCTGAAGTCGTCGTATATTAAACAGATGTGTCAGTGACTGGAAATGAATCCCAGAAAACTGATTGTGACTCTATTGTGTGTTTGAACACTGATTCATTTAGGCAATCCTATGATAAAATTCCATCCAAAGGCATTTTGTTTATTTTATAAAGGATTCTGAAGACAAAAACTCTATTTGACCTTATATGCCATAATTTTAAATAATAGATATATCTCACAGAAAAACTATAATAATGAAATTCTGCATTTTTAATAAGTAGACCAGGATGAAATATAATAACTAACACTGAGATTTCATATTTGAAATTGTATATATTAATATTTTTCTGTTTTTTCTTGTTATTTTAATTGAATTAATAAGAAAAATGAAATGCATAAAGACATACATAAGAAATATTAAATTAAAATATTAGATTTTATGAATGTACCCATTTTTCAAACTAATTGGAAGTTCCATTTGTTTAAACAACTAATCTAAGAACTGAATTACTATCCCATTGAACAGGTAAATTGAATTTAAATGTATATTTTATAATCTAAATATGAATAAAGATTACTTTCAAACATTAATGAAAGCACTTCAACACTTAGAATTTTCTTATCCTAGAATAATGAAATTGAATTAAAAAAATAAAATAAACTGATTCTTCTTTGATAAATAATCCACTTGACTTTTACCATATAACCTGGCCCTCACTACATTTAATATTTAATAAAATTATTTATAATCATACATGAGGCTAGTTGCATTTTAGACTTTGAAGGTCCATGATTGCAGGCTAAAATTATTGAGTTTAAAATAAGGGCCATGATTATCTATTTTCCAAGCCCCTCCCCCCCCACATTTTTAAGTAATGTTTTGCATTTTTAATTTTTAAATAATTGATTACATAAATTATTGAGTTGTCAAAATGGTTGAGATTTTAACATAACCCCTCCTCAATCTCCCTAATTTTTAAATGACATGCACCAAATCAATCAGCTCTAATCTTTAATAAATTAAACCACAAGAAATTTGGTTTATTATTCACACTGCTTATTAGTTTAACACAGCAATTTGGTAACGCAACTCCTGTTAACATTTAGGAAAGCTGAGGCAAAACCATGATTAATGTAGGGTATATAATCGTCTTGGAATTACTTTGGAATGGCTAGATAATCCATTGTCTGCTGGAACAGAAAGTGAAGTGGAAGTAGGTATTATCAGATTTAGGTCGTGCTTGCCCTTTCAATATAGTGGAACATATTAAATTATAGAGTTAAAAGTGTGTTTCCACAAGTAAAAATAAAAATTTTGATTAGATGGAATGATAACATTTATGAGATATTGAGTGAACATCATCCAGTTTTTGTAAACTCAAACTCCTGATGATGGGCTAAAAACCCAGAAATATGTATAGAGTATTAAAATAAATCAAAAATATAATTAAAAAAAAAATATTTTATTTTAACTTGGAAACACCACTAGAACTCCTTTTAAAAGTCCTGCACGTACTAACAGACAGGATCAAACAGACATTTTAATAAAATAATTTTCATCTGAAAAATGTAATTTTTCGATGTTCACTATTAGGGCTGTAACTTAAATGCTGTTGCTCAGTTCTGTAATTTTTTGTTCAAAGGTTTCAGCTGTTTTGAGATATTAATAAAAAGAAGCAAAAATCACTTTTTCATGTACTATCATAACAATCTCATGTTAAAATAAAAAATTGTTTATCTATGAATATATATATATATATATATATATATATATATATATATATATATATATATATATGTATATATTCATAATCATATGTATATTCAAAATATCTATATAATATTCATAAGAATATATCTTTATTAAATTACCACTGTTTAAGATTAAATTATTAATTTAAAATGTATATAGATTGGTAATGTGTCATCATGAGATCACTTCCACAGATTGTTTCCATCTCATGGATTTGTGAATGCCAATCATTGTGATTATTTGGAGTGATCTGCAATTGCCATTTTATAGACCTGCCCATCTTCACCTCAATTGCACTATACTTTCCATAAGACTTTCTGTAATAAAAAATTAATAGACTTTTGGCCATTTAGGTAACATAATGACATAATTCAAATGAATTTTGAATTCACACGTATATACATATCAAACTAATAAGTGAACATCTGTTGAACTTTCCTCCAAAAGAGAATGAAATGGGGGATATAGAGCCATCAGAAGACAAGACTAAGTCCATAAAACAAAAGAAATAAAAACTGGTGTTTAAATCCAAACACAGATAGCTTCAAAGACATTTATTAATAAATAAAAGTCCTGAAATTTCTTAGAAAACATAAGCAAGAAGAAACCCCATTTTTAAATAGTATAATTTAATTTATTGACTACACCAGAAAATTTTAGCTTATTTTCAAAAAGTAGAACTTAAAAACATTGAAGGTACTTTGACTGAATTTATATTTTGTATAATAGATAGTTCTTATTAACTTCATTATAAGCAGGTCACAACACAACAATTTTAAAAGAAAACTAGCTTGCTTTATCTGCTAAATGCCATCATTTCGACCCTGAATTTTTTCTTATGCATTTTCCAATCAACTATACAAGCTAGTATCATTTTTCTCACCTGGCTCTGAAACCTGCATTAAATTATACCTAAATTGCATCCTAAGACCTACAAAGAAATATATAATAAAATATAAATATGTCAAATTACCCTTTCGTGTATTCCTAATGAAGCTTGGCTCTTCGTTATAACGCATACTGTTTTAATGCCTTTGGCACGTTTCCTAATAAATCGATTTTTCAAATCCTTTTAAAACTTTAGCAGCACATATTTATAAGTGGTCCTTTATATTGGGAGCAATTTTTTCAGATCCAAAAATTTAAATTGTAACATTAACTACTTGAATTGCAATATTTAACAATGGAACCTTATCCCAGAAATGATAGGCTAGCGGCAGTGTGACAGCGAGCGCAACTAGGTCTCGGTTCGAATCCTGGACCGAGGCATCTAGCTAAAATCGACCCCAAATAATAATAAAAAATATGAATTGTATCAACAGTTTGTATTAAAGGCTGAAATGCCAAAAAAAAAAACCTATCCAGACGATAAAAGCGATTGTTTTATTAAATAACAATCTTGTTTTCTAAAATTATTTGAAAAACTAACTATTATGAAGACATAACAAATATTTTTCTGTTAAAGAATTGTAACAAGTGGTATCGTTTTTATCCAAAAAATATGAAAAAGAAATTTTTGATATTTTATTTTTTCACAAGTAGATTGGCAATTTGACAGCGTCAAATTTTTCCAAAAAACTTCTGTAGCTGCGTATTTGAGATTTTACACTTTCAACCCAACTATACTGTTCATCTGAATTTCTGTATTGTTGTTTCAGTGTTTTTTTATTTCATTTCCGAAGTACTGTAAGAATGCAATGTTGCCAGATCCAAGAAACGACGCAGGAAATATTTCGGTGCGATGAGAGTAGAGAAAAAGAAGAACTGCATCTTGAGCTCTATTAGGGAACGTCTTAAGCGATTGATGACAGATTTGATCTTCAAAATCACCAACGCAGAACTACGAATCTAAACCAGAAGAACACGTTTCACCCAAAACTTTATTGTAATATTCGATTTAACTTTTTGAGGTTTCACACCCCGATCAGTGAAATACAACTTTATGTAACTCTTCAAAAGTTTCCGAATATTCCAAATAAACTTATTAAAAATTATTAAGATTTTGTTGTTTAGATTGAATAAATATAGTAGTACAAATATGTATTTTTTAATTATAATATATTAGAAAAGAAGTCTACTCCTTGAACCCATGAAGAAATGAACAATACAGCACCGTAAAGTTGTATTGCCACCTAGAACATTTTCTTTACTACAGATAGCGGCAATTGTTGCTGTTTTACGCATGCTGTCATTATTAAATGATTTATTTTTCCTTCTGCTGCACATTACGATATCCAATTATTATTTTAACGAAGTAAAAATTATCGATCAGACCAGACAAAGATAGATATTTAAAGAGAGTGTATCATTTTATAAGTCACAGCAAGTAATGGAATTGATTTACGTATATTTTGGGGAAAATATTCGATTTGATCGCCATCAAAAGATATAAACACTGGGAGAAATAAAATAGAAAAATTATGAGTGTCAAAGAAACATCCAATTTAATATATTTTTAATAAAGTAAAGGATCCAACCTAATAAAGTTTTCAATATTTTCTTCATATTCTTTCAAGTGAACCTGGGCTTTTCCCCAAAAAAGTACTTTAATTTAGATACTTATGGTGCCATTCTAGAATTATAATTTATTGACATTTATAGTATATAGGGATAAATAATAAACACACACCAAGAGTAATTGTACTATCATTTTTATGATTACATTTTTATATGGTCATTAGAAGATGAGAGATTAATGTATTGGGAAAATGTACACTTGTTTTTTAAGAATTTTTATTTTTATTTTTTAATTATAAAATATGTATTGTGCTATTAAGGCAAAGAAAATATAAAAACATTTCAAGTCTGAAATAATATTAACCAATGATGACTGTTCTTTATCCACATAGACAATTTCCAGTTTTTTCCCAAAATTATTTTTTGATTTGATTATTATTATGACAGAAGAGGTTTTAATGTCCTCATACGTTATTAGGTTTCAAACCAAAGGCTATTGGCATACCTCAAATAATCCATGCATTTTATTAAAATATATTTTTCTGGCCAAATATCAAATAATAAGCCCATAAAATTAGTCAATGAATTTCTACATTTTAGACCCCTCTCCTCAGTCATGCTTTATTGGAACCCTCTGTATTGCATCATTATCACTTTTATACCCTATAATTCCTTTAATAATAGAAATGGTATTTTTCTAAATGTTATGTATAATTTTTGTTTGATTTATTTTTAATAACATTTTCAAGGAATAATAATAACCTGAATTCAAAAATATATTGGAAAAATTTTAATTCAACTTGCAAGATCACATTTTTAAGATCTCGGGCCCCTCTATTACATTTTGTCTCAAATCTGAGATATTCCCTCCCCTTACTGTGGATGTAATTGGTGGATGTCCTAATGTGGACTAAATTGGCATATTAAATAAGAATTGCATTTATGTTCATATTTGCCTAATTTATTATATATAAGGTAAAGAAATTTTTAATACATTAACCTAAATCCTATTCAAGCTTAATATATGACACTGTGCTTTAAAAAACATTAATAATCCCACCCTGTTTTCCTCTGAAATAACTATTTAATTTATTGAACAACCTGTGAACAAAATATTTTTTTTTATTTGCAAACAAAATTGAATGATTAACACAAGCAATTTGAAATTAGAAAACTAGCTTCTGAATTACCAGGTTTGTTCTCTATTTTCAATTGATTAAATAAGATTTATTTATTTTATTTTGCTATAATCCTTACCCCATTTGGGCTTGATTCATACCTTTTTTTACAATCACTAAATAGTTAATATAAAATACAGAAAATATTTTCTTTCCTTCTTCTTCCTTCCTTCTTTTTCTAAATCTCCTCTATCTGGGCTTTCTCTCTGTGTGTTTCTTCTTCTGTCCGTCAGCCACTTTTATTTGTCGGTCCCGAGCTAATCTGTCCACTGCCCCCAGAGAGGATATCTATCCTGTCAATTTTCTCCATCCTGTAAGTCAAATCAGTGTTCCTTCAGAGCCAGTATATTTAGCGTATTAAACACTTTTGTCCCTCCACACCATCTAAATACACAATATAGCTGTCCTTCTGTAATAATTTTTCACCTACTTTTTGTCTTTCTCATCTCATTACAGATACTTCTCGCGGCCGTGTCTTTTATATTTCGTAGCAAGGTATGAGGATCTGTTCACACCGCTCCAGTCACCTTGTATCACTTGTCTTGGTTCGTTGGTTAAAGTCTTATTATCATTGATTCAGCCTTGTTAAATGTTTTCATTCATCAAGAGTGATTCACATTCTGTCCCAGTTCATTCTATTCTTTTTCAGATGGAACCCAGAGAGTTACTGGATTGTTGGACATATTTTTTCATCAGCTCTCCAGCAACTCTGCATGCGTCCATTTTCATTTCCTTCAACATTTAATGAATCAGGCACTTGCTGTGTGGGTTTGCTTTCTTCAGCTATCTCCTTCTCCATAGAAGTGATATTTCGGTTCAGATCTAGGATCATCTTGAGTGGTCGCCTAGGATTATTTCGATTTTTTTGTTGTTCCTTACCACGTTGATGAACAAGTTCATTCATGATATTTAAAACAATAGAATTTAAGTTTTATTAAAGTCGAAATAGATGTACAAACAACTTGGATTAATTTTTGTTTTTGAAAAACGAAAAATAAAATACTTTGTCCATATCTTCGGAATTCTTAACTAAATTTATAAATCAGGCACGAATCGTTTGAATGATATCGAAAGAACGTTTAGTATCAAATTGAGTCGCTCGATGCCAATGCGGTCAAGTCCGATTTCAGAAATTGAATTCTTATTCAACAAGTTAGGTTTATTCTTTTTACTAAAGAGGCTTATACTTGCTGGATTTTGATTTAGTAGGATCCATTTTTTCTGAATGTTTTCTGTGGGAATGGGATTTAAAAAAATTGATCACTTTAACGATTTTCTTTTGATTGTTGCCATTGCTAACTTAATTGATTCACGCCGTTGAAAGATCAATTGTAAAGACAAAATAATTTAATATCTTACGAATAGAGCTACTATTCGACGATAAGACACCAATAGGTTCTGCTTTATGTTGCCATTACATGATTGTTATATGATAACATAAACTCATAATGGCAAAGTGACCAGTGCGAATTGACCAAATATTTTACAAATAAACGCTTAATTTCCAACACCATGTTTCGGCTACATTGGATTTTTATCAGGCTCAATAAATTCTTTAGACCCCATGTTGTTCAAAAAGGATATACCAGAAAACGCAGCTAAATCGAAATTAAGCGTTTTAACAAAACATTTTGGTCCGAATTTACCAATTAATTTTTGGTGTAATTATATTGTTATATTATTAAACTAAAAAAATATTCTTATTATAAGTATTTATTAAAAATTTATTTTAGGTTTTTGCTCCTCGCGAGAAATGAAAAATATACTTAATTGCGGCGTTTATTTTATTAAAATAAAAATATTGCTCAACTGCGTTGGTATTGTAATCAAGCTACTGATAATTTTTCAGTTAATGTTACCAAATTTTCAAAATTTATTTACAACTTCTCAACTTAGTTCCTCTTTCAAAGGTAAATCAAAATTCTATATTATATCAATTTTTTTTTTTTTTTTATTTGAAATCTTTTCAAAATAACAATTTTTTTAATTTATAATTTATCGATTTTTAGTCGTTACTATAAAGGAGTTTATCCACAAGCCAAAAATTTCTGAAACGTGGAGAAAAAAAGAATTCAATCATTATTTTGATTTATTCGAGTGTTCATTTCCGTCCGGATTCTCAGATTATGTTCAGATAACTCCAGGCAAAAATCCAAAATTTAATTGCTCTGGTGTCATAATGCTTTTTGTTTTTCTAATTCAAAAAAAAAAACCGATTAGATTTCAAATTTGCTCATGCAAAAATGCAGAAAATAAATATTTTTTTTAATTTACGGTATTAGAAAATTTTATGCCCAGACAACTTTAACGAGGTTTTTCAATTTAAAAATTATTAAATTATTGCCAAATTTTGTCTTCTTGATTAAATTTCGTTTCCAACGCCCCAGAGATAAATTTTCCTTCTGAGAAATTCGATATAAAATACATAAAATCTGAGTACATTTAGTGTGAGGTTTCACAAAAAAGAAAACAAAATTGAGTTTTTAATTGATATTTATATATATCGAACACGTGTCGTTGTTGTTTTTTAATTTGATTTACGCCTACCCCCAAAATATATCCAATTCAAAACTCAATTTTAGTTTTTATTTTTTTTTGTGAACTTACTCTTATTCTTTATTTAAGCATACATAAAATGTTTACTAGAACCAAACACCTCAACTTTTAAAAGTTATTGATGATATAAAATTTAATTATGTTTCATGGTAAACAAAACAAGTAGTTTTTAACAATTAGGAAGATATAATAACTTTTTTACTCCTCAGTCGTCCACTTTAGCATAATGCGCTACGAGATGATAATACCTGTAGTTATTTAGTCGAATCGATTCACTGCGCCAAGATTGCCTTCACGATCAATAAACCTTCATCCAGGCCTCCACAACCTGGAAAGAAAACGTCACGCAATGATCCTATCAAAATTTCAATTGAAGTCATCGAATTTCAAAACGAAGGCAGTTCAGCCTAAAATTCGAAGAAAAATGTCCGATCCGGGAAATTGGCAACGCAAAGGATAAACAAAACACCGAATACAGATGTTGATGTGAATCAAGAGTTTCTTCGTCGTCAAACAACACAGCGACAACACGCGCATCCCTTGTTGTCTCCATGGAATCGCCGCCTGAACAAGCTGACTTCATTAGTAACCTGATCCTTTGGATACGAATGGGATCGACGGATCAGAGAAGCACACTGATTTTACACCAATGATTAGTGGCGGCGGTGGTAGATGCCAATGGTGAGGCCCCCGACTCGTCTTGAAATAGAAGCATGCCAGTTGAGTATCACATGAAGAAGCCTCGCCTAGGCTTTATTCGAAGCCTGGTAAACGCATTTTCAAGGCGATGACCGGTGCTGTGATACAGTTCTGAAATCACTTCACCCAAAGGAGCATCAGCGCAATGAAGATTAATAACGGGAATCTTCATTTATAACGGCAACGGAAGAACAGCGGCTTTTATTAACCTGAAGCTCAGCAGTTTGACCTGTCAGATCGCGAAATAATAGTTCAGCCGAAGATGCCTTCTCACATAAAAATCTATTCATATTTTATTTATCTGGGGCCAACATTAAAGAGCTGAATGAATTGGATTTTGCAATATATTCAAACCGCTATTATAAACCTGCAAAAGCAAACCGGATACTTGATAATTTTTTTCTTTTTTGATAAAATGAATTAAAATAAATTTTCAGGCACTTTTATTCCTGGTGTGTACTGATATACAATTTTACGATACAGCGATAAACAACAAATGCCGCCTGCATTGATGCTTATTCAAATAAGCATCTGAGGATACATTTTCTCAGTGAAACCATCATATCGACAGCTACACCATCAGTTTGTTCAATGTCTTCAGCACCGATAAGTCACTGAAGGTGAGTAGCCACTGAGAAGTGATGCCGAAAGCGCTCTCGAAATATTTAGATTGTCATTTGAATAATAAAACAAATTACTAGAAAGTAGCTAAATCTGTTCTATTTATCCTTTTAACAATAAAAATAAATTTTCTGCAAATAACTGAACCGGGGAAATATATCAATACAATAGACATAATTTAAAATGTCAACACTTTTATTTAATAATAAATTAATATTATCGAAAATAAAAAATAAATGAATTGAAGAAAACGACCGTTTTGTCTTTTTGTCTTCTAAACTAGTTCCATACGTTCATATATAAAAACTTTTAAAACAGTGACTAAAATATGATATTAGAGAATAGATTTTTTAATAATCATGATTTTTTTATTTAATAATACGTTTTTTTAAACTTCATTATTAAGTCAGAAAAAATTAAATGCCATTTTAGCTTTAGAAATCATTTTTTAATTACCGTATCTAGTCAAATAAAGAAATATTTTTTTTAATTTTTAGATTATTTATTTTATCTAAAAATTATCAAATGTCCGTTTGCTATATGTATAAACGAAAGAAATAAAAACAGTAATTGCGCTGCTGATTTTGGACTCATCGAATTACCGATTATAGGCATTTTTTATATGAAATCAATAAGTTTTATGAGGTGTTCGTTAATTTGGGATTTTTTTATTAGGCGTTAAAATTATATATTTATTTACAATTTGGGCAATTTGAGTGAATACCTTCCTTCCCGTATCATATTTACAACCATTGTTGTTCTTTTACTATTTCATTCATTATTAAATTGAGAAAATTTTAACAAACCTTACGATTCAATAGGAACAAACGTTATTCTTAGGATCAAAAGATTTATTCACCAAGAACTATTTACCAATTTTATTGGGAGAGGTAATTTGCTGTTTTTCTTTGTAAACTTTTCGATTTGCATTGAAATTATCCAAATCATCTAAATGATATTGGCAAGCATTAAATACATCATTGATTTATTGTTTTTAAATAAATTTATTTAGCGTGACCTCTAATTCCAGAAAGTTTAATCCTGCACAAGGCTAGTTATTCGTTTTCTGTAATGTGCTGCCTCATCTAATATCTTGAAAAGATGCCACCTTAACGCATTTCTAACGTGATTTTTTCGCTAATAGATGCACACCTATTGAGTTGCTAATAGGACTTTAATGCTTTATTTATAAATTAGCATTAAAGTTGCCACTAATAATTACTTCTAAAAAGTTTACTAGCTATTGTTTATCACATAAGCCAAACGTTGAACTTTAAAATGTCTACATCTCTATAACGTACGTTTAATTGCGCGTTTTGTAGTTCTAAAATTAAAGGATATTCAATAAATAACCATTTTATAAGAGTAATTAATATCATTGTATCTAATTTGCATTGATAACAGTATAAGAATATTGCCAAAATCATAAAAACCATAGGCTCTCGCCATCACTGAATAACAAACATATTCTTGTGATTTAATTTTTCACCTGTATTAATCGTAAATACATGTTTCCAATAATGGCTGTGAAAAACAAAAACAAATTAATCTTTGTAAAATCAGAGTTATTTTTTTAATTGAACCAATACATTAAATGTGTGAAAACAGACTCATGTACATCTATGTCTTATTATTTTTAAATTTAGTTCAGAAAATTATTTCCAATTTATAGATTTATTAATAATTGTCAGTTCTCTGTTTCATTATGTAAATTGAAATATTGGTTCTTGGTAATGGAACAAATAATGTTCCAAAAAATTTTATAATAAATTTATTCTGCTGATTTCGCCTTTAATTATATCCCCAAGTCTTGAGCTAATACATTTTTACAAGCTTTTATTTGATCAGAATTGTTTGTTTGTAGTTATTCTTGCATTGATAGAGATCATTTACAAATTGATAATTGAAGGTATGAATGCAATTCTGTATTATAGTTCGACTGTGATGTTTATATAGTCAAGTTGACCCCTGATGAATAAACCCTGCTGAAATGTTTCATATGTATTTAGAAAATTTTATTCCTATGCACTCAGGAACCAATATTTAATATAGATTATATTTTTATTTAGATAATTCTTGTTCTTTTTACTTATCCAGTTTTTGTACATGGGTATATTATAATTTTATTTAACTAATTTTTATAGGAATAAGGAAACAACCAATCATTTGAGCTATAATATTTTTATTCACTTAAAAATTCATTTATTAGAAATCTTTAATAAAATATTAGGCAAAGCAAAACCACTAAGCATTATTATTCTATTTCTCTAAAGAAAATTATTATTAAAAAATAGATATAATAATGCTAGTATTATATACATATTCACATAGGTCTCAAACACAACCCCATAGCATTTGTCTTGTATCCCAACACTCAGTAACATTTAAGCATGCTATATAAACTGATAAACATAAACTAAAAGATATGAGATTAACAGTTTCAGTTCAGTAGTAAAATCAACAGAAATACTTTTAAGAGGTCCAAATTTATCTGCTCAATATTGTGTCTGCAGAATTTATTGAAATCCACTGCTCTTATCTCTCTCATTCATTTCTATTCATTTCTTGTTTAATTTTACATATTTAATGCAAATAAAGTTGTTTTTGAATTTTCTATGATTACAAGAGAAAATACAGCCTTAAAGCTCAAAAAACGTATTTCCCAGGAATAGTCTGCACACAAAAAATAAAAACATTTTCAACATAAATTATATAGTATCAGAATCAAATATTTACCTATGAAAAAGTTTTCCTTATTTGAACTAAATCTTTTTTAAAATTACCCTCCATTTTTCTGAGGTTCAACTGTCACTTTACCTATCTGTTTTATATTCATTCTAAGTCTTTTATAAAAGAATTGATACCTTGATTGTCTTTAATACGAACTAGTGAGAGATCATTCGTAAAGTCTATGATTATAAATTTAATTAGAATTTGTAGGAATGTGAGAAAATATTTATTTTTCTTTTTTAACAAAAATTAATCAATGCTAGTTGGTTTGTCGATTTATTTGAACTTCATCAGCAACGCTAGGAGAACAAAAAGATTTTTTAATAAGAATATATTTGTCACTTTTATCATCTAATTAATATTGCTGAAATATTTAAATAGTAATTTACATGTAATATGAATTAATTTATTTATCTCAAAGCGATGTCACGTCTATTCGGATTTTTGGCAAATTTTAATTTTAACACTCGGTGAATGAATCTATTTAATAAACTAAAATTCGTTACGAACAGAGAAACCATAATTAAATCGTTAAAACATTTATTATGAATATATTTTGGACTATTTCTTGACAATATGACCTGTAGGAATTAATGGAGAATTGATGGTGTTATAGTCTATGGATAATGAAAATACTGAAATTTATAAATAAAAAGAAATTTATTTTCTTCGCTATCCTTGGGTTGCCTTTCATCATTCTTTATTGTGATATAATCTATTTTCATTATTTTATTCTTTATTTTGCCAAACTTTGAATTAATAACCTTATGTTGAAAAAGCTTGGCAAAGTAAAAGAAAGTAATAAAATTAGATTGTAATAACAATTGTTCAATTGGTGATTTATATCTCATTCTAATAAACGAATTTTAATTACAATAGATTCATTCACTGGATTAAAAAATAAAATTAAAGGAAAGAAATAAAATATTATTAATAAATCGACGAAATGGTTCAACATTTATTAATTTTGTTTTTAAAAAGATTTGGGCCGTTATTAACGAAGTGAATCATTTGAAAAATGATTTTTTTAATTTCATTTTATTTACTCTACAATACTAATCAATTTTTATTTTTATTTTTTACCTTCGTCAAATTTAATGATATTAAATATAAATAGTTTTCTAGCTCAGTTTCCTAAACTTTTACTGAATTGAACACTTCAATAAATTTCGATTTTTATCAACATCTGTTTTATTTTGTAGTATCAGTTAATCTAATAAAAAGATGAACGTCGAGAAAAAACATTTAAACACAAAACTAGTAAAATAAACTTTAAGTTCTTGATGACTTCCGATGACAGGATTTTTGAATTATATTTTGATATTGAAAAATACGAGAATAAATTTTTAATCTAGTGAATTAATTTGTTGCTAATAATATAGAATGATATCAAATAAGAAAAGGAGTCTGGAAATCAGCATATTTTTGTATTTATTGAATCTTAAGTAATATATTAATTTATATTAAATGTTTGTTCAAAAAATTTTAAAATTCATTTAGTTGATTAGATTTAAAAGTTGAACTGATTAACAATTTGGGGAAATAATCTATATATATACCTAAATAGAAAATAAAATAATAAAAATTTTAAGTTCTGATTTGTATAAAATTGTATATTTTAAATTTATACATATACTTTTAAATAATTATTTATTTATTTTATAAGCAGATAATTTATAAATTTAAAAAATAAAAACCACAATTCATAACTCCATCATATTATAAAAATATAATATATACAAAAATATGTTGTTTTTTTTGTACTATAAAAGATTCATTTAAAAAATTATTAATGTTGTGGTTTTTTTAATAATGCCCAAATAAAACACCAAAATAGTTGAAAAATGTAGATTTTGAATATAAGATGAAGACCAAATAACACTACTTTTTATGTAATTGAGTTTTTAGTAGAATACTAAGCAAACTATACTATCTTCAATCTGAGAATATTTGTCTTTGAATCCAGGTAGAACCATTAATTTAATATTGAGGTGTGTGTATCATAATACAATAGTCTCGTGTCTATCTCCAGGGACCGTGAATCTCAGTTCTTAAGCCTAACACTACTTGAAGCCATCAATTAATCAAACTAATTGCCATTTTGTCAAACTGTTTTTGCAATATGCAAGAGAGAAAAAATATATTATAATAATATATTTATCATTTAATATACACAACATTTTCAAATTTCATTTTCTGCTCCCAGAATTATAAATGAGAAAGAAATCGATCTCATTTACCTATCTGTAGAACATTATCCCACCTAGAGGTGCTTTTAGCAAGTGAGAACTCATTCCTGAAACCTCCGTACAATTTTGAATTTTAATTAAACAACTGAGAATTAAAGTAATTTTGAAAAATGACCTGTACCTTCATTATATACCTTCTGAAATAAGATATGTGGTAAAACTTATAATCATTAACATGTTTTAATACAATTTTGGATTGGAAAAGGAGCTATGAGCCAGACAAAAAATTTAAGTGAGTTTTTACAAAAATAACTAATTTTTAAGACAAGAAAAAGATGAATTATAAAATATAAATAAATAACTTACTGAATTAAAATCCCCCAAAATGGTAGTCTGAATTTTAAATGATTTATGATGTTGGAAAGCTGTATTTAGCAACCAGCTATGCGCAGAAGAATTGAAGCTGCGTAAGAGCCAGGCGAGTCCAGTAGTTGCTGTACTTTTATCTCTTAGATTTATTTACCACATTTTCGTATTGAATATTAATAACCGAATTCAAAAAAGAGAGTTTGTTATTTTAAAAATATTTAATTTTGACTTTTAGACATCGCTAATATTTAAGATCCCCAAGCACCTCAGTTATATTTGGTCCAATGATGAAAGTCCTCACCCCCTCACTACGTAGATATAATTATCTTCTTCGAGCTGCACCAGAAAAACGGTGCCGGTTCCTTCACATAGAAAATTCGTGCTTAGAGTGTATGGCTAGTTACAGATACGACCGATTTTTTAACGCCAATTGAACGAGCGGATTTAGAGTTATTTAGGCAATTATACTCTGTAAGTTACATTACTTTCAAGAGAGTACTGAAAATATCTAGTTCGCACGAGACTCGGTCTCGAACCAGCGATCTTCACGGCGACCCAACACTCAGCTACCAATCACAGCCGCTTCTACATGGAATTTGATAATTTATGCAAAGACCCCATGGTAAATCAAGCTAAGTTCAACTTGGTGCCAAAGTATACTGTTTCCAAACCGGAGCTGAAGGATGATTATGGGCTTTATTTTCAAATTCTCATAACGTATGATGAAAATGTAGAAAATATTATTGTGTAACACCATATTAGATTTAAATATAATGGAATAAGTGTATAAGGAACAAGATGGTTGGAAGAATCAGATATCTGAAAAGTCGAGGTATACTGGAGAAACAAGTTCAATTATATTCAATTGAATTTAGTTCATGAGATCCGCCAGAAAATGAAAATTTTGAAGAGAAATACAAGGTATAGCTTTTCCTATTATTCCATTCCATATTTTTCTTCAATGTGCATTTGTTGAATCTAGACTCATTCCAGTGGAACGTTTGAATTCCTGCAAGTTCAATTTGTAAGTGATTGCGTGATAAATAAATGCGCGCCGCCCAGTGTTGTAGTCAGAAAGGATCAGAAGTTTTGCAAGAAGGTAGAAAAGTTTTTCAGGTAGGGAGGGGTCAATAATCTGGCAAATATTGAGAGAATTTTGAGTTTAAAACAAAGTCCAGTGAAACTGTGTTTTACCCGAAAGTTTTGGGCTAGTTTAATTTCTCTAACTTTTAGTGTTTTTAAAGTGAATTTAACTAGTTTTAGTTTAACAAACTTTAGACGGTAACATTGCTGAATATTAGAAAAGGTAAAAATCTAATTTTTTGGCCGTTTTTGCTTTTATAACCTCGAAAACTATCAACTTTTCCGAAGTATCCAGAACGCTAAAATAAGATTTCACAAATTTCATTGCTTCGACCAAACAACTGTTCAATCTCCAGCAAGCAGGTAAAATTATATTTTTTGTATCCGCACATCCCAAAAATCAACACTTTTACGATTTTTTCCCATTTAACTATAGCAGGACCTTTTGACAAAGACCATTCATATATTTCTTCTAAACCAGATTAAATTTTCTACAATTCAAACAAAGTTTCATCTATCATAATAGTAACTACGCCGCAATGAGATGAAGTTTTCGATAAACCGCAATTTTGGTAAACGTAAATAATCACTTGACAAATGTTGATTATAGATATCCAGCATTTATGATACTTGAGACTGGATCCGTATCCCTCCGAAAATACGATATCGGTAAATCTAAGAAAGGATCAAAAAAGTATCCAATTAATGTTCAGCCAACAAAATTTCCAGAACAGATAGAATTCGCCTGTGATATGTTTTGTTTTTGCGTAGAAAACCCGTTATTAATAAGGTTGATAGTTTTGTTAAAGCAAAAAACCGCCAAAAATAGATTTTCACCTTCTTTATTTTAATGTTGTTCCGTCATAAAATTGCGGTAAACTGATTTGGATCAGAGCACCAAAAACATAGAGATAAAAATAACCACCTGATACTTTTCCAATGAGGTCCTTATAGCACTAAAATTGGATCAATTGTACCAAGAAATTAAAAACGATAATTGATTAAACATATAAATATATTGACTGTTAGCTTGAGAAACGAAGGATGCAGCAGCACGATCCATAGAACCGTCTGTAGGGTTCGGCCCCACAACCCCCCCCTCCACCACCCATGACTGGGAATCATTCGATAATTATTTTCACAGCTTTCAGCTTCTTCACTTACACGAATCAGTAATAATAATTATAACATAAGTATCACGCCCAGTTTTGCTTTCCTTTTTTTTTTTTTTTTAGAGAAGATATTGATATTAGCAAATAAGCACCCACAAAGAACTTCAGTTCCAAGAACTTGCATGCAAAGGATATGTAGATTGTGATTGGGTGAGGCCCAGCTAGATCGGATGCCGGTCTCGAAAGCTGAGCGCTGCAAGAACAGAAATGACGGTCAGAAGAGGAATCCCAGCCTCAGACGTCACAGATAAATGAACGGCGAACGCGTCATTCGACAGATTTAGCTCAGCGGAAAAGCAGAATGAAAACGGGGTATTTCAAGCAAATGGAAATTTTGTGTATCATCTTGACTTTATTCTATCAGAGACAAAAATGGTACATTCATGTGCAGACAAAGGAGAGATCTATGATGGCCAATGAGCTGAGAAAGCAATACAAGAGACTGCCCATCAGTCTGATAGTCACCTGAATTCAACAAGGACAAGAGGAATATTTGGAGGTCTTCCACAATGGAGCACATTCAAAGACCAAATTGTTCTGCATCTAAAGACTATTGATTCAATCTAAAATAATATTGGGATTGAGTTGGCTGAGCTGAATGTGCTGGTTCCGCCCAGCACGGATGATACAGATGCTCATGGAGGCCAACACCACACAGAGAACATACTGGCCAAACTCATTCCTCTATCAACCCTATCAACACTCAACATGTGTCATTCAAATGGCTTTGTCTCAACATCAATAATAACGAAAAAAAAATATATTATTCATATTTAACAGCAAAACACTACCATCCTCACATGGCTATTGAATCCATATCAGGCTTTCAAAGACCCCAAAACTGTCTCAACCTAAAAACTTGTTCTTCAAGAAAAATTACCCAAATTAATTGACACCATCGATCCCATCCAGGACCCCATTGACATTTTTGAATGCTGAATTCTTCAACAAGAAGGAGCTGGAAAATTCCATCTCTGATTATTCAACACAACAATAACTGGAAAACTATTACAGATTCAATGCTAGCCCTAACATACTATGAAGACTTTTCACCATTTTTTTTAATTATGTAAATCAGAACAGACCCATAAACTGACACATGTCAGCAATCAACATTAAATTGGAAACTTTAAATCACCCCCAAATACATTTACAATAAAGTCTATAACTTATTTTCACAGTGAAAACTAAAAAATACCATTGGTTTTTCACCAACCCCATCACATTTATACAGATACACACAAACATACTCTGTTAACAAAAGCAATCTCCCACATTCTCAACATTACCCATTTAGCCCATTGAAACACACAGAAAAACCTATTGAAAACACTTCAAGATTTCATCTTACATCAGAATTCTTAAAATCTAGAAAAAAGTTTGGGATAAAACAAAATTGATACAGCCCAAATGAAGAAAAACTAACCTTCAGCCCAAGAACCAAAAACCCATTAAAGACCATTTATACACTTCTCAGAACTACTTTAGGATAAGATTTCAAAATTGAAAAATTAACAGAAATACATATACAAACTAATTCTTCAGCCCATTAACCAAACCCACAAGACTAAATTTTACACTTTCTAGAAACGTTTTTAGGAGGATTTAAAATTTGGGTGCATTGTGAATGCAAAGGCATATATATGCAAACACCAAAAACAATAAATCACAAAAACCCCAAGATTAAATGGAAATTTATAGAAACTGGAGAAAAGCTGAAATTTCAGCATTAGTAACATAGCCAAATTAACCAAAAACCAAAGAATACAAGATTAAGATGAAAATTTCTTCAGGAAACTAAGCCAGTATAAGATTAAATTTAAAAGTAAATGAAAATGCAGACATTTAAAAGTTCAATTTCCAACAAGATACATTCAACCAAACCATTTTAGAAAACAAAGAATTTAACTTAGTATAATTATTAAATTATTTTTATATTATTAAATTTTTCACTGGGAGAAAATAAAAATAATGAACATCCAAAAACATTTTTTTCCAAACCAATCAGCAAATTAATGTCCAACTTATTCAAGTGCCCAACATTGATTCAACAAAGAAGGGGGCCAAAATAGGAAAAGGCCAGCCTGTTAACGGGTAGGAACTGGAGTCTCTGAACTGACCTGATAAACCGAAGCAAACTCCCTAACCCCGTAGGCTAAATCAACAAAATAAAGATCGTATCAGCTAGCTGAAAGGCTGAAAAGCCAAAAAAAAAAAAAAGAAGAAAAGAGAAACCAGACAGGCCTCTTTTACCACATTTCAGACTATAATATGAATGTAACAAAGGAAGCAAGTCCAAAACTGAGCTTTCATTGACATATCCTTAATATTTCATATAAACTGGAAACCTGAATGTCCCATTTGATATACAAAATTGGAAAACCAACGAGATAAAATCTAATTCCACACACTTCAGCCCAGAATTTTTTTCTTTTCAAAATCAGCTTCAATATCAGAATGAATAACTGTTTGACATTTAATAATTTAAGGAATGTTCAGACAACACGAAAAATGCTCAATGCTGTATATGCAGAACAGACACATGATCCCAAATTGCCCAAACTTTTATTACCAACTGATCTGAAATGAACCCATGCCTGCCTGACAATCCAACCAACAAAGAGGGATCAATATTTTTATAGGCAAAAGTTCTGAGCCTTTTTTCTTTATTCTCACTGATAAAATCTAAACCAAGTCACTCTTCCTGACGGATCAACATAAGCTGTTTGTCTTGATAATCCTGCACTTTTTGGTAACTCATATCCTGATTAAAGAAAACCAACCTAATAGATGAAAACCAGATCTGCCTATTTCACAGCCTTAGGCCATTCTGAACCCAATATGCACTTTGCACAGCTGAAAGGGATACACTGCTTAAAGCAGATCGTATTGCTGGGAAAAGATAAACTCTGTCCGCTTGAAAGCTTTGAAACAAAGGTTCATGTGCATCGTCACTTTATTGGAACAAACACTCTTCCTATTCTGCCACCGTATCTTCGATCGCTCGCTTCAATCTAGCCATATGAGAAGGAATCCAACCTAGGATTACCCAATGGGAGCAACTATAGGATGATTCCCTTCCAATCCCACCAAACACAGCAAAACCATCTCTAAAAAGATTGCAGTTTAATATCTGCTGAAGTCAGAATGCTCCGTCAGATCCATGATCTTTACCATGACTTCAAAGTGAATCCATTTTTCACCGATATCATCCCATCACAAATGATTCCACAAAAACTGCAGAACAATTCAACCAAAGTTTCTCAGTCAATTCAAGGTCCACATCAGAGCTTCGAGAACAGTCTATGGGCAATCCAAAAAGCTGAAGAATTCCAAGTTCCTGAAAGAATGTCGCATGTCATCCGATTCATCACAGATTCCATTGACATCAATACCAGAAGGTTCCATCCTTCGACGTCAATATTTACCAACGGAATCGTTGGAACCAATTTACTGGCGTTTATCTGATATCAAGCAACTATAAACAGCAATCTTTTCGGAATGCCCGCTCCGCTTTTCTCCCTCAATGTGAAATGAAGAATGACCAATCTTTCTGCATCATTTGAACGCTTCAATCGAATCCGTCACCAAAGACAAAAACCATCAAAGAACTTTTTAAAGAAATGCCTTAAACGCAAAAGAACAGACCGATCCGATGAATATAATCGGAGATATACCATTGTGCCGATTCAACGAAAAAGGCTGAACTTTTACCAATCCATTATGAAACAGACAGATAAAACAGATTTTTTTTTTCTTTTGGTTTTCAACTTCAGCCATATAAATGACCACAGATAATTAGACATTAGCCATTCTCACCTCAAATGGATTTTGCAAATACGTTTTAAAGCGAAAAATGGTAAAAAGCACAGCAAGTTTTACCAAGTGAAATCAACGCTAATATCCGCAAAACGACTTTGAAAAAACGTTTACGTTTTATGATCTTTCAGATCACAACAATGAGTTGCCAAATGTTTTAGTAAATTTTTTTTATACATTTTCATTATTTATCATTATTATCAGAAACCAGTTAAGAACTATGAACGTAAATTATTCAGAAAATATGTTGCTTAAATGTTTAATACAATTAGTTTCTTTATAAAAACAGTAAGAAGGCTTCTTAATTGTACTGGGCACAAAGGGAAGCCCATAACCTAGTGAAGCAAGAGCCTGAAAACTCATTTTTGAAATTAATATCCTGAACCATATTGTCTCACCTGCTTCATAATAATAATCATTTAAATAATAACCTGTCAAAATTTCAAAAACCCAAAGGAACCCATTTATGAAAACAACCAAGACACAGGAAAAGAGAATGGAATTGATAAAAGACACAAAAAAGACACACATCAAAAGAAGAACACATTTACACTGACATGACTTACTATTTATGTACAAAAAAATTGACATTTTTAAAAAAAGAAAAACAGATATCAAAAAGAAAAATATGCACATGGAAGACATATATTTTATATGGAGACAACCTTTTCTTAAGAACAAACTAACTGATTCATAAAGAGAAAGTTTATTTTTAATTGGCCAGATACAGGAGTAATAACCAATGGCTGAATAATGAGTGGAAGACATGAAACAACCCATTAAAGATAATAACTATGAACAGATAAATTGATGTTAAAATTCCTCAGCAACAACGGATGCACCACAAGAACCCTCCCACCACCAAAGATCAAGGCAAAATAGCCAGTTGGAAGGTCTCTGGCCGTAATAATCAGCTTTTTGTTAAATTCAGCCTGAAACAAAACAAATTAATTAGATAACAAAAGCACATCTGAGAAGTGGAAAGCACAGGCGAAATAATACATGCCGTCGGATCAGAATCTAGCAAACTCTTCAAAGACAAATAAACATAAATCAAAAGAGCTTCTGACCAGAGCAGCCCAGAGAATCAAAACAGTGCAATAAAAAGTTTTAACAAAGTTGTTTTGGCAGGATTGAGGAGAAACTACAGACTAGCCAAATGAGCTAAAGCTGAACCCAGGACACAGCCCACTAATCAGCAAAAACTGAATAAACTGATAAGAACTATTTTTTGAAAAGAGACCAACAAAACAAAACAAGAAGCAATCAATTGATCCCAAAAAACTTTAATAGCCATTTTTAAGAAATTAGTCAATCTACCATCAACATACACATAAAATACCACTAGCAAAATGGAAGAATTGAATAATAATTAATAATTCTGAATAATTCTCAACATCATTCTGATTCAGGAGGTATCAAAAAAGTCCTCCTGAGGAATCCATTCCAATCTCCATTTCTGGTCTGTCCAATTTCTAGCCTTAACATTTCCTGTTTTTTTGGCTGATTTTGATAAATAACAAACAGCTTCAGAGAAAAACTATTAAAGTCCTGCCTGATATTCATTTAAATGGGCAGCCTCAATGTTCACATTCAACGTATAAACAAGGACCCAACAAAAAATATACCCATTTTTAATATGTACACAATATTAGGAACGATTCACTGATTGATACACTGAAATAAACCCAAACCTAAGACTTCAACCAAATTGACAGGTTAACTCTGCAAACTGAGTATAAATCAAAGCAAATATCAGTTGCAACACTAGTTTTCTATTGCTGGACTTTTCCAATTAATTATTATTTATTTAATACCTAATTATTTCAACTGCTGTTTATTTGATAATGGTTAAATGAATTTAAATAAAACAACACAGATTTTTTTAGATCGTAATTGTATTGTATTGCATTTTGTTTATTTGTTTGGGTAAAAAATAGTCTTAAGAAAGCTGTTCTGCTTTTTGTTTTGCTTGGTTTGTAGAAGTCAAACACAATATGTAGTTTAGTTTCCAGATAAATAAACTTTTATTTGAAACTTTACCTATGTAAAGGTTTTGTTTTGAGTTTATAAGAATTGTCCTGATAAAAAAAACCAACCTGAAAAATTAGGTTAAATGGGACTATGGGCAGAAGAATTGGTCATTTGAGACTAGGTATTTTAAGGCTTGAACTTCACATACTGCCCTTAACAAAGATTTTATCTGTCACCCCTATATCAATACCACTGGGTGAGAAAAACGTTCGCCATTCCAAAGGCCAGCCACAAAAGCTTTGAAAGAAGAAAATCAACAAATAATGAATAGACATCGAGGGTGAACCATGACGAAACAAAAAACGGTCTGAAATTATCAGAATTTATTGATAAATCACTACCACCAGAGGCCTCTGGTAAACAAATGAAAGTAAAGTAAAATGATTTGAATGTCCAATCACATATATATAGTATAATTAGGATTCATGAAATTGACCATCCTAATATATATAGTGTATATGTTTATTTTTTCACATGAGAACAAACCTATGCAGTTTTCAACAACCCCGCTACCAAAGAATTTTTTAAACTTAAAACATTTGAACTAAAATATACTTTAAATGAAATAAATAGAAAACAGAAAGATTTGCAAACTCTTAAACTGAATAAACATTAAACTGAATGAATATAACAAAAAGAATGGGGTTTAAAAACAGCTAGTTCATCCAGAAACTGATAACATTAATAGATGGAGCCAATGATCTTAGAGCTAAGGTAATTCCAAACTGTTAGTTTTATTAATAATTAAACGAGTTCTCCACCGACGAAGAATTTTCTCAGTGGTTCATTTCAAAAGCACACTAGTAAGCCCAATCAGTATCAAAACGTCAGCCCATTTGTTCAAGAAACTTGCGGGTTGATTAAATTTGTCCAGTTCCTACGATCCCTTTAAATTGATGATCCCTTATCATGATGAAACAATGCAATATTAATATAATTATAAAGAAAACTATATGTATGTCCCTGAAAAGAGCATCGAATTGCAAATAACAGAATTACCTAAAAAAATATTTACAAGACAACAAAGGAAGATTTTTAGCCTCATTGAGAAGTAAGAGATTGATTCATTCGTTCGATAAATATAGCGATTTTTCTTCCTATCAATTGATAATTAATCGCAAAACGATGGAAAAACAATTCAACTTATGCATTCACCTGACATAAACAGGAAATCATTGATAGAGGTGCAGACTTTTCAAGATAGAAGTGAAGTTACAATGTAGAAGAATTCCACCCTAATATTTATTATATAAATGTTGATTGAATAATATAATTTTTTTTTTAGTTGAAGTGGGTAGTCAAATTCAGCCAAATTTTCAGCGCGAATCCACATTGCCCAACCCAATTGAATATCCTATGTAAAATATTATTTGACTCTTCAACGAATATTCACACCTAACCTCTAAGCCACCAAAGTTTAAAAAGGGTCCATTTAATCCAAAATTTCTTCACACTGAAGAAATAAAATTTCCCTGACATTCACTTGATCTGAACATCTGAAAATGTGTGACAGCCTACCAGTTAGTCCTGCCCAACTGAATCCGTTTTTTGCCTGAATGATGACCTCAGAGAAACTGCAAGAAGATTGGCTTCTATCTGAACCAATATCTATAAGCTCCCAAAGATCTCATCATTCATGCAGCCAATCCGTCCTGAAACTTGAATAATGGCTCTGCATCTAGGAGAGCTCTAAATATCTCTCACACTTTGATGGACCAGAACAGCCTAATAACAGAATTAGATTCTGTCTCACTGATCCCTGACCAGCGAGCTCACTGAAGAAATGTCTCTGTCCTTCCTTCTTTATATACACATCAGCAGCCTGATAGATTAAAATCAATAGTCTCCCACATAAGCAAAAGGTGGTATCAGGCCAAGCTGATCTCAACACTTTTCATGCACACAACTAGAAAATGAATCACTCTCACTTCTCCTACACACGTATATCCCATGATCAAGAAACTGAACCTCTTCCCAGCCCATCTTCCCAGCACTTGAACTCTCTCAAACCTCTAAAACCTGAGGGACAAACACTCATTATTCAGTCCTCACTTCTAATCAATTTATTCTCAAATGTATATTTTCAGATCCAGAAGGTATCTTTACCAAAGGCCTTTCTGCATCTGATTGCATTAAAAAACCTAGTAGAGAATATTTCTGTTAGAAGTGAATTTGTTGTACGAAAATGATCTGAAGGATTATTGAATGTGTCAAAATCAATTTGGCAATCAATGTTTTAGCCTTTTTCTCTACATATCTCTCTAGCCTACAAATATATATCCATTTTTATCTTTTTGCTTCTTCTTACAACCCAAAGGTTCCCTCTAAGAAGTAGTCCGTGCTTTCCTAACTCAAAGGGAGGTCCCAGATACCATATTTACTTGAACCCCCATGTGACTGAAAATATAAGGATATTTCAACAAATATCAACATCATGCTACTTTAAAGCTTCCAAATATAAATGACATCATGCTTGACATAGGCTACTACATTTTAAAATTATATTTAGGGAAATGTCAAAAAGGCATTTTACTCACAAATAATCAAATTTTCTTATTTCCAAAGAATAATATTATTACAATCTTTAAAGGCTGCTGAGATGTGTCATATTCCCTAACTGACATGTATATATTCAAAGCATCTATAAATATCTTCATCATTTAAAAGCATATTATTTCAAACACAGCCAAAATAATAATAAAACAATTAAATGAGGTTACTACACAGAATAAACGTAATCACATTATAAGAAAGAAAGAACCTTAATTCAACAAAGTTGCATCACTGAGGCAATACAAGTATGTGAACAATCTTAAAATTCACTATTTTATTTGACCAGCAATACTGAGTCCAACTAGTATTTTTTTCTTTATACACAAATTTTTTATGTGACAACAACCATGGCTTTATTTATTGTCCTTTGCGTGGAACCCCAAACCTCCCTAGATCCCTAAGGTCTCATGTGGAACCCAGATTTAGAACATGACAACAACATACCCAAAAGCAAAAGATACAATACCTATAAAATCCACACTTTTGCCAAAACCCATACCAGGTTGAAACAAGCAAAGTATTTCAACTTGATTTGATTTAGGTCATGATTGAGGCCCAAATGATAGTCTGAGTCCCAAAATCAATTTTATTGCTTGAAGGTCAGTTTACATGGAGAGTCATCCAGGGATTGGCCATACATGAAGTCTGCATGTGACCCACCATGAAGGCAGATCCAGCCTGGCTGAAGGTCCCAGGCCCACTGAGGAGTGTTCTTCCGTTAGTATCCAGAGTTTAAAGGATAAAACCAAGTCATTTAAATGTAGCACCATCTATTATTTCCAAACTTGGACTGTAGTTGTTTTTTATGAGACTGATTTATTTTATATTAAAAATATTTTTAATAATCTGATGGTTTGATGGGCATCCACTTGACTTCACCTATAAAATCCACAGTCTTCACTTATTAATAATATACTGGATAATAGAGCTAAAAGATTAGCTTTCAAGAGAGTCCTGGTTTTGAACTGAGTCCCACACATATTTTCTGACCTGCCAAAATCTGATCTTAGTCACCAATCCGTCACAAAGTAGATTTAATGCCAATCTCCTTCCATACAAATATAATTATTATAATCATAGAAGAATTTTTACTTGACTTTGGGGGGCCCACTGATTGTGTGTACAAAATTTGGTTTATTAGTATACAGATTGTATACAAAATTTAATATTTTAATTGGGTCACAATGATTTAACTCTTAGAATTTTGGTAGATATGCAACCAAATCTAATCACTTAATCTCTTCTTCTTTCCTGTTTTTCACACCAACTGGAAATATGCCTCCAGCATATCCAAAGCAAGTACTGAAAATTTGTGCAATTATACTCTTTAAATGCCATTACTTTTCCAAGAGGGACTCAAGACCATCTGCTGAGAATTCCTATCCTGAAGAAGAATTGACCCAGAGACCCACACCTCAGTCACTGTCATATCAGCTAATCTTAATCTCATCTCACTGTGACCAAAACCACGTGTAATTTGGTTTGATATTCACAATTAGTTTGAGCTAAATGTCCCACAAAAATTATGTTCTACAGACTAAACTATAATTTAATAAACATCACATCTGAAAATATATTCTTTCTGATGTTCACTGAGCAGTCTTTTGGTAGACCAAATGGTCATGGTTTCACTAATTCTTCATAGCTTCCAGCCATTTTTGATATTTCAAAAAGAAGCAAAAACACTTTTTCATAAAATTGATTAACACTTAATAAAACTTGTATGTTAAAGTAAAAATTAACATATCCAGTAATTCCACCAAGCCTTTTAAACTTTATTAATATTTTTCACTAAAATTAATATAAATAACAGAGAAATAAACAGCACCCCTTCTATTTTTGCAAACATATCTACATCAATTTTGTTTTTTTATTCCTTTCACCAAGAATCTGCTTTCCCATTTTGCTGGGCTTACTATTTAAGTTCAACGGTCTGAGTGAATTCCTTGTTCAAAGTTAACAAACAAAATAAAAAGAAATACAATGAAGTTTTCATCCAAAAATAATAACAACTAGATGGGAAAATATATTTTTAAACTAAAGAAATACCATCCAAAGCAATAACTGAATTGACAATGTCTACAAGATCTCTACCAACTTTAGAAACAAGTTCTGCTGAGGATTAATCTGATCAAATTGAGCTAACATCAAAAAAAAAACCAAATCATGAATACCTGATGAACTATACAGAATGAATAAAAATCACCACAAACTACGGCAAACCCTCATGATTGAAGAAAACATACCCACGCAATCTATACCCAAATTGTATAAATTGGGAAGTTGATCGGCCTAATGGAATAAGACACATAAAAATACGACATTTTTAAAATCAAAAGCAAAAAAGAAGAGACAAATATAAAACAGCGCTAGCCAACTGCAAACGACACCTAGGATCAAAATTAAGCCAAGACCAAAACGTCATTGGTGATAGGAGAAGAAGGAGTTACATAGGCAAGTTGAATAGTGACTGAATTGAAGGCAACTAGGAATAAACAAACAAATAATCCAACAAAAGAGACACAGTTTTTGCACAGCCAGAAACCATGCTGGACTCTTTCCTCTAGCTGAAAAGTCAGTCACATTGGATCCCATTCATCCAATCCAAGGCAACCTACCAGCCTTCCAGGAAAACAGCATGAAAACATTACCAAATCGCCAAAATTGTGATTGACCAAAATGCCATCGAAATTACCATTGGACAGACAAAAAATCTTTGACATCACGCTGAATATAAAAAAACTAGTTAATCCCATGTACCCAAGATTCTACACAAAATAACCATTACAAAAAATTTTAATAGGATTTTTAAATTTATGGAAAAGATAAATACACATTTCAAAAAATTTCTGATTATCCAGGCAAGTTTACTGCTCTGATGCACCCCAGAAAGAAAACAATGAGGTACTATACCATTTCACATTGACTTTTAAGCTGTCATCCAAAACATCTATCCAATGCAACAAAAGAATTTTTTTTAGTAAACCCCAAAGATACAATCTGCTAGCATCCAAAGAGACTTCACCCATTAATAGTAAAAACAAAAAAATAAATAAACACCTTTGACATTTTAAAAGAATTTTTTGGGATAGAACCTACTCTGATTTTAAAATCTCATTGAGTCAGTTAAAAGAATAACACTGCCATTTTTCACCAATTTTATTGAAGAAAAAACAGATAATTGACAATCAAAAATCATTCAAAAGATTTTGTTTCATAATGAGAATCCAATATACAACCTGCTTGATGAAAAGAAGACACATAGATAATAACCTAATTATTTTCCAGAGCCACATGATTTTCAGTCATATTCCAAGATTGAGAGTGCTTTGAACAACCATTGAAAAACAAAAACAAATTACCAAGACAAAATTCAATATTGATCCCAAACAATAAAAAAATTAACAGAATCCAGCACAAACAAGCCAGCAAAAATTCCTACAGAAAAGAAATATATTAGATATTTATATTGCATCATGAGGACGACCCTATATTGACTAAGAGAAAAAACATGTTTTGAAAATTATTTTTAAGCTTTGGGATATTTCCTAAAAGAGGAAAAGAAAAAACAAACAATATTTACAAAGGTAACTCTTCCCACACCAAGTGACAAGAATCAATTGAGATCACATATAACATTAAAACCTGGATAAGAAATTTGATTACCATTTGACCTTCAGCAATAATTGTTCATTTGCTATACTGATAATCAGGCTTAATTTATACCTTTTAGAACCGCAATAACCAAAAGAATTTCAATCGGATCAACATCAAAAAGAATTAGGAAGTCTTGAACCCATGGAATGGAAACAAAATTTCACCCCAAATGGACGGACCAAAAAATCAAAAGAAGAGCCCACATCCACCGTCAATCCAATCAAAAAATATATATATAAATGGGTTAAATTATTTATAAATGCTGAATAAAAACCCATTAAAACATAGACAGTTATTTACCCACTATGGAGTGCAGAATTCAACAACACCGCCAACAAACGGCTAATGCCTAAACCAAGCGTGGCCAATTTTACAAAATATTTCGTGCCATTTTTAATATGCACCTGTAAACAAAATGATTTATTAGATGTGATGGAGACACAGGGAATCTTTTTATTGTCTATGATTAGCTAAATAAACATGGTAGAATAAATTTTGTTAGAAGCCATTGGCGACGTTTTGGCAGCTAAACTCCCAGAGAAAGGAAAGGTTCGAAGCAGAATACCATCTAAAATATATATTACTTGAACATAATGGCTGCATTTAACCTAACTATAATAAAGATTTCACATATTTATATTAAAAAAGGAAATTTTGACGTGAGTAGTCTGATTTATTATTTAATTGCACAGAAATAAAGTCTAACAAATGCACCTATTGCTTGATGTAAATAGTATACATTTTGGAGGAAAAGGGGACATGATTTTCAAGAGTAAGCCCCAGTAAATTTTTTGATCTGGCTTACTATCACTTGAACAGACGTCACTAAATTAAATCTATCAAGTACAGACGTGAATGTAGCATTTCTCCCCGAGGTCTTGATACTCTTTGAGGGCTTCATTATCTAAAATTATAAAAAGTTACTTTCAATTTGACGTTCCTTTAGTGAAAGCAAAAGAGCCACTTAATGGAATGGAGATCTGAATCTGGAGAGATATACTATAATATGCAGGTTTTTGAAATTAACCACTTTAAATACAAATTAACAGGGCCGCGCCGCAGCCCGAGAGTAAAGGCGTTCAACCGGACGTCAGCAAGCGCCAAAGAGCGGCATGCACGAAAAGCAAGAACTTGCATGTGGTAATATTGCAGAGTATTCATTCTTAGTGGCCGTGTGTATAAAATCAGCATGAAAGAGAGAGTCAGGAACCAAGTCTATTCTGGCAGCCAGTGTGCAACTTTAATTTCAGACGCCCTCTGAGATAGTTTTTTCAAGTGCCTGTCTAGTTGGTGGCAAGTGAGCCATGGGCTCCCTATACTATCACATGCTAGAGTAGAGAATGGAAGAGAAGTGCAGTGTGTGCTTTGCGCACATTCGCCCATAGTCGGCAGCAGCACTGCATGAATTAATCGGTATTACGCTAAATCCTCCAACTGCATTTTTTCTTCATATGAAGAGATATTTTTGGAAATTCAATAAAAGAAAATGTCTGTTTTATAAAGGATGGAGGGGAGAAAATCTTGTTATGGTCTCACATATGAGTAGAATGGCGAAACAGATCAATTTCCTATCGCCTCAACATAAAAAGGCTTGTGTCTCGGGCAATATTTCGAAAATACGAATCGAAAAAACACCATTTCATGTCACAATTACAATGCATCACCATGCCCCTATTGAAAAGTAAAAAGAGTACATATCTAAATTTTTTAACCTGTATTAGTAAGGCGACCAACTCATTTCTTGTCCAAAAAAGAGTACACTTTGCAAGTATTTCATAGGTGAGCAAAAATGAAGAAAAACTGATAAAAACCTTATTTTCTTTTAAAAACATATTTTTCTTCGGAGTGGATTTTTTTGCTAAATGAGGATGTTCGACTAATAATGAAGCCACACCCAAACAACTCTTCGTACTGCAGTATTAAGTGACTGATCAAGACGGCAGATAATGTTTTTAGAAGAAAGCTCTTCGACTTCTCACCGCTCCAGCTAACTGCATTCCTCTAGTGAAAATACCCTTTCAACAAGTTGATCACACCTAACATTATGATCCGAAGGGTGCAAATTTTAGTTTATGCCCACGGGGGGCAAAATCGCTTGGCTGCGGCCCTTGACGTCCAGGGTGAAAACTTACATAAATTTGAATTTATGTGTATCACTTATTTATGATCAAGCCAAAAAGTAGTTAGTTTATTCCGCATAGAGATAATTTTATCTTGTTTTAATTCATTTTCATTCAATTAGCATTCAGATCCATTCATGACAGATTAGGTAATGTTATAATATATTTTATTATAATACAAATATAAATAAATACCTACTTGAATTTGGAGCCTGATTTGATCTGTTACGAACTTCTCAACATAGAGTTTATAAGGTGATTAACTCCTTTTTAGCAGAAACACTTGAAAACTAAAATATACATTTAGCCGGCATTCACGCTGTACGCAAAGGACATTAAGAGAGGAAACCGAAGATCAAAGAAACAAGTGGAGAAAAATATTTAGTCCATTTGAACTCCACAAGAGCACTTAAAGTGGTTTGAAAAATATCAATAAATATAAATTGGAACATTTACAACCAGTTTTTTTGATAGCTTGAAGTATACAATATCCTGGTCATTAAAATACCATTGCATCGGACCAATCCCATTCCCTAGCAACGGAATCTAGTAGTCCAAAAAACACTCAATGCGACTCATGCAAGTTAATTTAGATTCGAATCCCAAACAAAGAGCTGACAGAATTGAAAAAATCATAGATTTCAAGTTATATTTTTTTCATGGGTATACCTGAGAGCGATTCTTAAGCATTAGAAGAAGTAGTTCACGCCAAAATGCAGTTTTCTTAGGATTTTTTTGAAATTTACACACAGATTATTATTCAAACACTTCAGCACTCGATTGGTGGCAAAATCGAAATGAATGACCAGTACAGTTCCGGAGATATTAAACCTCAGCAATAGAAGTTTTTCAGGCTCTTTAACATTGCACTATCACGGCTGATACTCGGAAAATTACAAACACATTTAATTATAGTACCAAGAAAACTCTTCTTACCACTTTTATAAAAAACCAAAGCCACATTAAACAGCAACCAACACAGAGCCCAACACAATTTTGATACATAGGCACAACACAGCTTCTGAGATAATACAGGAATGAATGATGAAAAATTTGAACCAAAAACAACCTGGCAACAACAAGCATTGATGTAACCGAACGAAAAGCATGCAATGCGCTAGATTTTTTCAAAATTATAATCTTCACATGGAGTAATTCGCAGGCTTTGATTACACTTGAGCAAAAACAACAAAAAAATTCTAGCAAATTTACAGAAATGTATTTTATCCGTCAATGTAATAAACAATATCCAACCCCAAGAATAGGAGCAAATCTGTCAAACTGAGCACCGGATCGGCTAGAACTGGTACATAAACAGCAAAAAGCCATGGCCTTAAGTGAAGACACTGAATCCTTACAGACTGTTCTTGACACTCTAGCATTTAACCTCATGCTAATATTGTCGCGAAACAACCCACCTCTAAGTGGTCTAAAATAAGGAACACTCAGCCACACTCAAGCAAGCCAACAGAGAGAAGGCAAGCTGATCTAGAGACTGAACCCAAACAACGAAGATTTGATTATGAGGAGAATTCTTCTAGGCTAAGTTTCACAGTAGAACCTAGAACCGCAAATCTCTCCCAATCCGCTATTTATAATGTTTCAACCTAGAACTGACACCTAAATCCTTAAAAAAAAAAAAAAATACGTAATTAATTGAAAAAAACCATAGATTCAAAGTGGTATTCTTTCATGGGTAAAACCTGAGTGCGATTCTTAAGCGTTAAGGATTCTCACCAAGAAGAAGACAAAGCACATCCATATCTAGTAGAATTCCTATTAAAATTTTTATTATATTTCTATGATATTTTTCTTTTAATTAGAGATAACTAGGTATCCAATTATCTTAAAACATATCAGCCCAAAGATGTAAATCAATAACTTCCATTAAAAAATGAAAAAATAGTAATCATACATAGATAATTCATTTTTATAATGGCTATGCATATAGCTCACTATACTGCTTGCAGAGTTAACATATATTTATTGTTTTAACTTTCAACAAAACAATCATTAACTGAAAATTGAAATTGATTTTGGTGAACCCAACTAAAATAACATTCTATAGCAGAATGATTAGATAGATTTTTTTGGAAAAAATAATTTTTATTTCCACTTCAGCCCACTTTTTTCAACACAGCATAGTTATATATATAAAAAAAAACTACTAACTCAAAGTTTAGCTTAGGCAAAAACGCACACTACTAATCGGTACATATATATGAATTCATTTTTTTAACAATACTATGAATTGTGAAGTAACATACATTTCCTGGAAGGATCAATGTTAGTGCACTGACTTAGCGCAATGCGCAAACACAGCCGCAACCTTCTGCTAATCAGCGACAAGCGCAAGATTTCACCAGATCCAAACCGAAATCTAATCCAACAGCGTAGATTTGGCCAGAAATTGACATCTCCCAAAAGAATTGAGTGACCTCATCGATTTTATTGTTTATCGAGAAGTCGGCTAAACTCAACCTACATATTTCAAACTTTAAATGGGCAAATCCTCATTGTAGAACGCGCACAACATATTCTGATGCGATTTTCTCATTAAAAATGTGTAACTGAAGTGGTTTTAGCAGGAACTCCTCTCTTCAATAAACGAACCGAACCACCAACATATCAACATATAAGGACTACACTAGAGAGATGGATTAAAATAACGAACCCACCCTCCCGACATCTAGTGGATGCAAAGTGATCGGTGGGAAACCTAGGGGTGAACCGCGACCTAATATCGTGTACACCTACTTCCACTTCCACTGTCATGTTCAAGTAGAAGACAATAGAATGGAATAGACCATCTCAATGAATTCCAAAGCAATTCCAAACAAATCCAAAGATCAGATGCACACCTCAATTCCAATCGCGGCCCACCCCTCAGTGAAAAACCATCTCCATTCTCGCATAAGAACAACACACATTGACCTCCCCTCTTAACTATCAAGCGCTACTCTGACTTTCGCCAAAGAGAAGCCATATTCTTTATAATGTGATAACGATGGAATAGACAAACGAATAGATTTTTTTATTTATTTTACTTGGAAAACCTTTAACAGTGCATTACAAACATGAGCTGAAGATTATAATCCAGGAAATTTAATTAATTGCATAGTTAAATAAACTCGAAAAAGGAATTTTTAATTGCATTACGTTAGGAAAACAAGTTCCATCGCCAAGCTATACACCGCCTAGGCAGACATCAATTATAACCTATAAACTAGTTGCAGTCTTAAGACCTCAACAGTGGTGGATGGGGACTTTTTGGGGCCTGATGATAATTACATTTCAGAGACCCCAAAAGTAGCATATTATTGGAGGGAGAGGCGGTTGTTTAGAGAAATGAAGACAAATTATACATAATAATGTATGTAATAGGTAAAATAAATATTTATTCTTAGTAACAAATATAAATATCAAAAGAAAAAATATATAATTGTATAAGTTTAAAAAAATATATTATGCCATAAACAAGTAGTGTTCTACAACCTTTGTCATCCCATATATATGTAATTGAAAAAAAAAGAAAAATAAAACAAAAAAATATTTTAAAAAAATGACTTTGTTGTGCTTGTTTATTACTGTCCAATTTATCAATATCTGGGGTTATCGTTTGAATTTTATCATTTACTCACTGGAACTCCTAAAGCGTTTGAGTGGAACCCTACGGTTCCGCGGAACACAGGTTGAAGGTTGAAGAACACTGTCATAAACTGTCCCTTCTACATTTGAGCCTGGCATATGATCTAATTGCTTCATCATAAGCAATTGATCATGCCTGCTTTCTATAGAAAAACGGACAAACAACTCAGTCGCGCGATGCACACCTTCTGCATCCGTGGCAGCCCTGAAAGTAAAAGCGGCACATATAAAGCGAAGCCCTGCAAATGGGATGGCAACGATTATATCGATTATAATTTTTTATAATCGATATATTTTGGAAAAATTATTAAGCAAAGTCTTCTGATGCTGTCTATCATTCTACCGCTAAATGCGACGATTTTCTACTGCTTTTGCTTTCAGATTCGATCTGGGAACACCGGCACATTTTTTGTGTGTTTTCAAAGTGCTCCCGTGCATCCAGTTAAACCCGATAGATAATAGATCTTTATTGCTTCTCGCCGCCGCAGGCTGCAAATCCGCGAATAATCATGGCTCCAAAACTATTAATTTGGAAGCTTTTTAAACAAAATATCCGTGCGTGTGTGTGTGTGTGTGTGTAAACAAAATTTACTTAATTTAATATTGACGATATATCGTAAATATCGATATACCTGCAGACGATATACATTTATGTATCATATAGCTAATAATCGACATGGCCACGGATCGATGTACCGGCTGACGAAGGGTCCGATTGGATTTTTTTTATGCGGGGGTCACTCTCGATATGGCCAGTATTTTAAATAAAACTCAAATTCAGTATATATGTATATATGTATGCAGCAACTAGTTTGCGCGTGCATATACCGGCATAGTGAGCCAACGTCACTGTAGTGCAAAATCTCTCTGAAGATAGGATTATCCCTATTAAATTCAATACATTTGACATGAACTTTTACGGGTATCAGTTTTATATATTATAAAGTATATATTATATAATAATAAACACATTAATAAATTTCATTCAGCAATGCGAACTTAAAATAAATATATTTTTAATTATTTGAATAATTCATAATTTATCCATTATCGTCAAAAGCAATTTGCTTTAAATTTCGAAATTTTTTTTTGTTCATTTTGATGGTAACGCGGGGCCCTTTCAAATGCGGGGCCCGATTGGGCCCAATCGCTCCAATCGCCCTTTATCCGGGCCTGAATATCGATATATTAAAATAATTTGCCATCCCTAAGCTAGTAAAAGTTTTCCCCTTTTTCCGCCAATTCTTTTCAAGTTTGAATTTAGTGCCGTCTGGAAAGATTCCTGATTGGTCGAAGTGCGGCGTGCTTAGAAAATGCGCTATGTACCTGATCCTTTGTAGGTGAAATTAAGATGGTGGATTTGCAAGTAGTGGTGGGGATGATCCTAGACAGGCGGTTTTGGAGGGAGAGGGAAGGGAGGGAGGTAACGAACAGCCCAACAGCAATGCATTGCAATGTGCATGTGTGTTGTTCGTGTATCATCATGGCTGCTTCATACAATGGCTAATGGCCAATATTTCACAATTTTCAATGCAAATAATTTTAATTAATGATTAATTATAAATTAAATTTATCGCATCTTATACACGTGTTCTAGTAAGTATGTCAAACATTAATTTATTATTAAAATAAATTAATTCAATTCTCACCAAAGAACTATTCTTTTTACTTCCCATTGGGGATAAAGACAACTTTGCTTTAAAATACTTCTATTTATTTATTTTTCATTTTTATTTATTAACTTAATGAAATTGCCTACCTTTTGCAAGTAAAAAAGTGTGATTTAATTTTGATTAAAAAAAAAAAATCTCAAATTCACATAGGGACGAGTGATCTGAGAGAGCATTTTTTCTTTGAAAAATGATTCATTTTCGTTTAAAAAAATTTGAAGAAGATGATTTTAAGAAAACAAATATCATTTACCCAACTATAATTCCATTATCGTTTTAATTTCAAATAAAATATTTGATTAAACTGACAATAAAAAAAGTTGCATGGTCCAATACAATGGATGGGGTTATCCTAAAAAAAAAAAAATTATTTTAACCTTTTCCAAATCTAAAAATCTAAATATCATGCTTACCCATGTTCTTAATAGATTGATGATCTAGAAATTATTAATAATATAAAAATGATCAGAATCCGTTTAATTAAACTAAGTCAGTCCAGGAACAAATGATCCCTAAAACAATAAGAAAAATTAATTATTGGTATTAAATAACAATTATTTCCTATAATTTTTTTATTTAATATTTAATTTATATATTTCATACCACTGGTAATTTTTACTTGTTAATAGGAGCTTTGTTCCAGAAATGTTTAAACCTAGATTAATACTTGTTCTAATTACTTTTATAATATAATTGTATTTAATTTTACTATTTAAAGAAATAATTATTTTATAAAAATAGAATAACGTTTAATGAAAGTATCAGGAATGATGTTCCCTTGAACAATGAGAAAATTTATTTAGTGGTATTAAATCTCAATTGTTTCTAATAATTTATATTTTAAATTTAATACCACTGAAAATATTTTAATTGTCAAAGGGAATATTGTTCCAGAAATATTTGCACTTGGATTAAAACTTATTCTAATTGCTTTTAAAAATATAATTATATCTCATTTAAAATACATATATTTAACTTTACATTTAAAGAAATAATTATTTTATGAAAACATTGAAAATACGTTTAATAAAACTCCAACTACTGGAACAATATTGTCTTTATCAATGAGAAAATTCCCATTAGTATTAAAAATAAGCCAACCACCCCTGGTAGCATGTTTGGCACTTTGGTTCAATTTCCGAGGAGATGAATCCTTCTGACACTTGACTATATCTAATAACATCTTTAACACTAGCTTTTTATTTATATTCAGTAATGTTATCAGGGATGAGGCGATTAAAAAAATACTCAAAACATTAGCAAAGCCGTTTGTTTAATTTGTAACCTTCATCTTCAAATATTTAAGAAAATGTATTTATATTTCATCCCTTTATTAAAAAGACAAAACATTAACATAGCTTTCTGTTCAATTTATAACCTTCATCTTCATATGTTAAAAAATGTATTTATATTTCATCCCTTTATTAAAAAGACAAAATGGAAAAAATAAAAATCATTTAAGAAAAAAAAATCATTCAAATTATACACAAAGTCTGTTTTAAATTGAACCGTACCTTTCTCAATGTAGTGAGTATTTTTTTAATCACCTCATCCCTGATAACGTTACTGAATATAAATAATCTTCCCCTACATTCCCCCACCACATACAATTTTAAAATTTTTTTTAAAAATTCTTACTTGTAAAACTATTTTTCCAATATGTAATCAGTTTTCTTAGACTCCTGATGATGGGCTAACCCCGAAATATATCGAATTCAAAACTCAATTTTGTTTTATTTCTTTTTGTGAAACCTACCTCGTATCTTAGTTTTATTATTATATTAAAATGTTTCACCTAGAACCAACACCGAACTCCTTAAAAGTTAATTTTATAAGTATTTAGGCTTTGTTTAAAAAATAAAATTATTATATGAATATATTTTATTAAGCATTATTTATTGTTATTATTTATTAAAAAAATCACAAATTTCGATTAGAATATAAATTGAAAAAAAACAACATTTTTATAACAAATTTGTGATTTAAAAAAAAAGTTTTAGTCACCAATCCCTATCATATAGTAATTATTTTATTTTTTATTAAATAAAACTTATTTTTTATACTATACTTTTATATTATTATTACATTCATTAAATATATTTTTTTAATATATTTGTACTTATACTTGTTTCTTCTTGTCTTTTGTTTTAGTATTTTCTTTTCTTTGGTGATGATGGCCACAGTATTCCACAAAAATGGCCTCAATCAACTTCCAAACGGCAACTATGATCACATTGCAATGAAAACTGAGGACCTCGGGAGGACAGACACCGTCGAGGAGGTCACCCCTGTGGCACAGGAGGATTCGCCAGAAATAGACATTGTCATCAATAACGTCGTATGCAGCTTCAGTGTACGATGTCATTTGGATTTAAGAAGTATAGCTTTAAATGGGGCCAACGTAGAATACCGAAGAGAGAATGGGGTAAGCAATAATCACAAATTATTTTTTTTTAAGTACTTTCTTATAATCTATATATATATCTTTAATCTGTCAAATTTATCACTGATAAACAAATCTTCATTAACTCACAATAATTTTGTCTTATTATTTATTTATCAAGCTGTTTTTGAGGTTAAGTTCTAATTTTGGATATTTATAAATCATTGAATATAATTAAATAAATGATATGAAACAATGAATATAATTTTTTTAAAGAAATAATTCCAAGTGTGTGTCTTCTACTTAGTATACCCATATATACGAGTCCTTCATTAAGCCTACTTTTCGAAAATTTCTAAATTTTTGTAAATTCTCGTCTAACAAATTAGGTTTATTCTTTTTAGTATAAATGGTTTTATTCCTTACCTCGGTTAAGTTCTAATTTTGGATATTTTATAAATCATTGAATATAATTAAATAAATGATATGAAACAATGAATATAATTTTTTTAAAAGAAATAAATCCAAGTATGTGTCTTTCTACTTGTAATAGTATACTCATATATACGAGTTCTTCAGAAGCCACTCACTGTGTTTAAGCCTACTTTCCTAAAATTTCTAAATTTTCATAAATTCTCGTCTAACAAATTAGGTTTATTCTTTTTAGTACAAAAGGTTTTATTCCTTACCTCGGTTTTTCTCAGTCGGGTCCTACTTTGTATCTCTTCTGAATATCGGGATGGAATTTAAATGATTGTTGTTTTATGTACTTAAACGTATTGGCCTATTTTGTTTTAAATCCCGAAAAAATAAGATGTGCAAAGTTTTAGTTCAATATTATATTAACCCGAACCCCTTAGCGATTGAAATTTTAAATGGAGAATACTTGGATTTTTTCACTATAACGTTTCAAAATTTCTTTTATCACATTTTTTAAAACATAATATCTGAGGGTATCCTTTCATTATCTTCACAGTATAATTACTTCTCTTCAAAATGACCAGAAAAATGTTTATTTTGAATGAAAAACAAAAAGTGATTCGTTTTGAATTAATACACTTACGGGCAAAAAATCGAGCCACCTATCACCTACTCTCTTTTTCTAAAACTTGACATATTTTAGGTTCTAGCCATCGGATTGAATTAAAAGAGATGTCATAAGTTAGGGAATTTATTACAGTTTAATAAGAAATAAATTGTTACATTTTGTACATACATTTTTTGATATATGGAAAAAATAAGAACATAAGCAACTTTGTAATTTTAAGATATTTAGAACCTGAATTAAGTCAAGTTTTAGAAAAAGAGAATATATATAGGTGGCTCTATTTTTTCCTTAGATCACTCACCATCGCACACTAATCCAACCCCAATTCATTTCGAAAGAAAAGGATTAAGATGAAATCTTCTTGAGTCCACTGAAATAAAATATGCCCTGTCGAATAATGAAAATGTTATCAATAATCAACTCGATTTAAAGAAAAATATTATAATAGACCTTTTAATAACAAAGCCAAAAAATACATTCCTAGCCTATAGATAATAACCAAGGTACCTCTAATTTTCCTTTATTTATCCATAGGTCATTAGAGCCTACCCTAAATTTTCACTGAACACTAGTCTATCTCAAAAAAAGAGATTATCCCTTAAAATTATTTAAACAAAGAAAACAATCTCTCTCTTGTTCATTAAACCTATAAATACCTTTGCATTTGAATTTTGTATTAGTTAAAATTCTGTACTTTCCTGAAGATGGGCTGACAGCCCGAAATAAGGGTATATATTGAAAAAATTAACCTTTTATTTTTCAATTTTAATGTGAAACAAGTGACCTAGAATCCTTAACTCATAGTAAATGAATATTGCATATAATATTTATTTATTTTTATCTTTATGTATTTTCCATTTAAAATTTCAATCGCTGTGGGGCATGGGTTAATATTAAAATATTCTAAAACTTTGCACACCTTATTTTTTATATATACATATATTGTTGAGAATTGGCTTCTATCTAATACATTTATTTCCCACGATTTCATTGAAATTCGTATGAAACGTTTTAAGTAGATGAAATCTAAGTCTTCGAAGCTACTCTTAAATTAATAAAATATCCATTATTTTTTCACTTTCTTGGATCAAAATCCATCATTTTTGGCTATACTTTACTAGTTAGTCTTCTATGAGTTCAGACTCACTAATTTCCATTTCATCTTCAAATCTGCTTCAAGAGAGTCTTACAATTGTCTAATCCAATCCAGTGTCTCAAATTTAGGTTACGGTATACGGATCACTAACGTGCATTTTGTCTCTAAATATATGATTTAATAGTATTGTATAGTTTTCTCCTCAGGCTAGTTCAGGCTTTAGTTGAGCTCTTCACATATTAATTCTATTTTCACTACCCTTATTACGAAGTTTCCTATCTTCTTAAAATATTTTGCAATAGCTATGTCCTTCTAGATCTAGAGGCTACACAAATCATCATCTCTTGTCATTCTTTTGCTAAGTAAAAAAAAAGATATATAATTAATTCTGATTAAATTGCTAAAAGGTGTGATTTAAATTAATCTATGAATATAAATATTTTTTATAAAATAAATTTAAAATGTTAAAAAGTTTATTAATTTTAAAATATTTCAGATTAACGACAAGGATTCTAAAAAAACTAATCTAATTTAACTAAGTCACACGAATTTTTATTCTTTTTTTCTCAACTTTTCTGAGATGTATATACCTTGTTCATTTTATACCTATATAATGTTTTCAATGGTTTTTCTTTTGGTTTGAAAAAATTGATTGCATTTTTTATTAAATTTGAGAGTGGGTAGATATCTGAATTATTACATTTAAAATAACTTTTTTATTTAAAAATAATATATAGTATCGCATATTTTTATAATAATCATGTTAAAATTTTAATAGATTCTTTAAAGAATTATGTTATTTGTATATATACACGATCTATCATTATTTAATGTTATTACTCGTTTAATTCATCAATTTTTACTTATTTTGCGCTCATAAAATAGAGAAATTAATCATTTTAGTTTGATGTTTTGTGAAGTGTTTATTTAGATTGATACAAATTTTTAAGGTTCAATGGGAAAAGAAGAAATAATCGAATTGTCTAGCCTCGATTATTTATAAACTATGTATTGTTTTTAATAGATAGATTGAAAAGATTCTTCTCTTAGCACTATTATCGTTATCTAAATTATATATTCTATACTATAAACATTTCATTTCAAATTTGTATAAACATATAATTATAGAATTGTCAAAAAAACATTGTAAGTCATCAATAGGTTTTTATTTAATTTTTAAATCAAAATAAATAAACAAATAATAAAGAAAAAGATGTTTTTATTTAATTACTTTTTTTTACCATTCACACATTATCACTAAAAAATTTATTTAAAATAAATTCACTAAATAAGACTTATTATTTAATTATTCATTTTTTTTTTTACTTTCACTTACATAGCGAATCATGAAAGTTAAAAGTATTGCATTTACTTTCGGTAGGTATTTTTGCATCTCTAAAACTATAAAAGATAATTTCACTCGGACAACTCCAAGCTAGAGTATTCGATGTCCTCAAGTTATAGAAACTGAGTTTAGAAAAATAAAATAGGTTTAACGAATAAAAAAATAAATAAAATTGAGTTTTTCTCCAAAGTTGGAATACATATTCAATCAATAAGATTTAAGTATTTTCCCATTAGGAAAAAAGCCAATTTTATTCCTTTGAAATTTTCTCTTTACATTCTGTACTGGGAGAAAATTATCTTAGCAGATCTCTGAAGTCCCTTCATTAATTTTGATCTCAACTACTAGTATATCCGAAATCTAAAAAAATTATTTTCAAGCATGATTTTTTTCGTCTATTTAGATCTCAATACTCTCATTAATGCGAACGAAACGAAAGGTCATAGAAAGTGCGATGTGGTGTCAAAATATTTATATATTCAAAACGAAAAACTGGATTAAGTTTTTGGACTTTCTATCTTCAGATCTCCCGGTTGAAAAGTGCAGAAAATAAGAAAACTATCGTATCTTTAAATGGGGAAAACTAAGGTTAAAGAATAACCTGAAATTTGATAAAAAAACGTTTAAATAAATAAACTACACCTTTCTACTAAGTTTCAACTTCCTAACTCAAACCGTTTGTTTAGAAAAATTACCAAATCACTCAAATTTACAGAGTGTACAAACTTTGGATTTTCATTTATAAAATGTCAAAATTAAATACCAAGTGATCCACCTGCCTACTCTCCTATTGAGATAAACCCCAGAGTTTGACAAAAGCCGCTTGGCTAGGCGATTTCCCCTTTAGGTAGCACCAATAGAATATAAAAAAAGGTTAAAGAATGGAAATCAGATGGAAGGGAGCATGGGTGAAAAAGGGTTGAATTAAATGCTGATCCTGTTTCATAGGACCTGTTAGCATCATGCTGATCTAAAGAAATATGCATATATCTAGTTATATTCATCATTTTATAGATGAATAATCTACTTATTAAATAAATTTGGTTCATGAAATTGTTTGATTAAATTATTTTACATGTTATTTTGAGTTTCAAAGAGGGTCACATAAATGACTCTTAATTACAACGATGGTATGTATTTAATACATAATGTGGATGATTTGAAATAAAAATATATAAAGGATATTCCCTAAATTCACATTAAACTAAATTTGATTAAACAAACAAAGGTATATGAAATTACCATCACTCTAAACTCCTGCACCTCGGCTCTTCCCTTAAATTTCTCTTAAGCTACTTATCTGTTACCGTCGAAGGTAAATATGAAAAGCGTTAATTTCACAGACATCAACGAATCGTATTCACCAGAGAGATAAGCACCTATTAAGTTTTGATAATACATTTCCCAGACAAACAGTGATTTTTTTAAAGACCTTTTCATACTTCTATTTATCAGTGTTGGAGTAAAATATTGAGTGGTAAAATTGTTACATTGTGGAAGAATCTTAGCTCCCATGATAGGGCATAGGTTGAGATTCGGGGGGAGAATATTGTCTCGGAATATTTTACAGAAAGAGATAGAGAGAAGAAGTGAAAGATCTTCCTTAGAAAATGAAGCTTATGCGATGTGGGACTTATAAAGAAGTCTTTTGTAGGTGGGTGGTTGCGTCAAACCCATATGAAAACTACTATTACTAATAATCAAACAAATACTTAGTTTTTTACGATCAAAAGGTTTAAGTGAATTATATACTACATCATAATAAAATTTACACAAATTTAACTTAGCAACATCCCTCTTCTGTTGAACAATAAATAATTTTGGTTGTTAACTCAAATGTTGGATAATCTCAATTTTGCTACTTCATTGCTTCGAACTAAACAGGAGGTACCATGTTATCTGTGTTGGCTTTAGGCTGGTATTGTATTGAAAATTACTAGTAGTAAAAGTAAAATATTCATCCATCTTTTGGCAATAGTATTAAACATAATACATATATTGGAAATAAATTTACATGTTTCTTTGATTGGAGAAACCAATGCAGTGTTATCTGCTTGTTGCAAATAAACATAATACTTATATAATGAATATATACAATTTATTTGTTAGAAACTAATCAGTCTTAATAAGAGATATTTATCTGTTATTTCTCATTGGATTCAAATAAACCGTTTGGATGTAGGTAAATTCGTTTTGTTGTAATATGTAGTAACCTGGTCACTTCACAAATGAATGCTATTTAATGAAGATATTTCCTTGTTTAAGATTAAATGAGTCCATAGAATCCCAAATCATTAAGTTCTCGATAAGACCAAAGAAAATAGAACTTATAGTGAAAGAATTTGAGAAATATAAGAGTTCAGATGATAGGGCACATATTAAGGCTAAGTGAATTAATGGAAAGTATGTTTTAAAGAAATGCGATAGGGAATTTAAAAGAGATGAAAAAGATGGCTATATTTTCCCTTTATATGAAGGGTATGGGATGATAGATTTTGAAAATTGAGATGGAAACCAGTAGTTGCATACTAGTATAACTACTCTTAGAACTCATTTGATGAAAATAAATTTAATCTTATATCTTCGTTTCTAGTTTAGACACCTTTTTATTTATTAATTTTTTGACTTACTCGTTTTAAACATTTAATAAAATGAAATTACAGATTGATTTTTTTTATAACTTTGTAGCTTTATTGAGGGGCTAGTTATCAGGGAAGAATCTGTCTACATCGGATTCATAGACCTAGAAAAAGCATTCGATAATGTCAATTGGGAAATTATGTTTAAAATATTAAAACAGGCGGGAATAAAATTCAGAGAGAGAAGACTAATCTACAATCTATATCAAAACCAGACGGCAATTATAAATATTGGTGATGAACACAGAGAAGCCAAAATAAAAAAAGGTGTAAGACAAGGATGTGTGCTGTCACCCATGATTTTCAACTTATACATAGAAGAAGCGATTAAAGAATTCAAAGACAAAATTGATACAGGTATAGAAATCCAAGGTCAAAAGATCGCTATGTTAAGATTTGCCGATGACATTGCCCTTCTAGGAAGCAATAAAAAAGAATTAGAGGACGCCTTGAATGGAATTAACCAAATCCTAATAGAAGAAATCAAAATGAAAATAAACAAGAATAAAACCAAGGTCCTAGTATGTACAAAAAAGAACAAACGAGACAGGAATGCATCAAAATTAACCAAGAAAACCTAGAAGGAGTTAAGGAATTCCGCTACCTAGGAAGTAAAATAACATGGGATGGGAGGAGCAAAAACGAAATTAAATCAAGAATTGCCCAAGCAAAAATGGGGTTTAATACAAAACAAAAACTACTATGCTCCTCCTCAATCAGCTTAGCAAACAGGAAGTTGCTATTGAAGACATATGTATGGAGCATAGCCATGTACGGGTGTGAAACCTGGACAATTAGAGAAGAGGAGAGAAAGAGATTAGAGGCTTTCGAAATGTGGTGCTACAGAAGAATGATGAATATCAAATGGATGGATAAAATTACAAATGAAGAAGTTCTTGGAAGAATCGGAGAAAGAAGAACCTTGTGGAAGAGTCTGAAGAAGAGAAGAGGTCAGATGATGGGGCACACACTGAGACATGGGGGACTGCTTAGGGATATCTTGGAGGGGGAGGTGGGAAAGAAAAGGGGAAGGGGAAGAACCAGATTAGAATATTTCAACCAAATAATTGGGGATATGGGATGCCAGACATTTAGAGAGGTTAAACAGCTGGCGGGGGACAGAGTCGAGTGGAGACGGATTGTTGCATCAAACCAGTCTTAGGACTGTATACTCAATGATGATGAGCTTTATTGTGTGATTCTGTAGATATTACTTTTAAATTTAATTAATTTTCTACTTTAGTCAAAACAAAAAAATTCAGTTGACTAACTGGTTTATTTTTATTCTCGTTAATGCTTATTAATTAAACTAAATAAGACACTTTGTTGAAATTTAATTAATATTTAAATATGAGTTGTTTGTTTATATCCTAGAGATGATAGAGGTGGTTAAACTTCACAGATCTCACTCAAATGCATCAACACTGTCCAGACCAATTATATTTAAATCTAAATCTAAATTTCTAAATAGAAAATTAATTAAAATCGTTGATCGAGTCAAATTAGTGAATTTCCAAATCAAATTACTTTACCCAAAACTCTTCCGAATCATCAATCTGAATATCATAAGTTTCAATATAATTTTCTTGAGACGATTTAAAGACTAAGTGAAGTCTTGTTTTGGCGTTGCATATGATATATTTAAACGGTATTTAAATGTAGAATATTGAAGATTATTTTATCATTAGTAATCAAGTCCAAGCAAAAATGGGGTTTAATTCAAAACAAAAACTACTATGCTCCTCCTCAATCAGCTTAGAAAACAGGAAGTAGCTATTGAAGACATATGTATGGAGCATAGCCATGTACGGGTGTGAAACCTGGACAATTAGAAAAGCGGAGAGAAAGAGATTAGAGGCTTTCGAAATGTGGTGCTACAGAAGAATGATGAATATCAAATGGATGGATAAAATTACAAATGAAGAAGTTCTTGGAAGAATCGGAGAAAAAAGAACCTTGTGGAAGAGTCTGAAGAAGAGAAGAGGTCAGATGATGGGGCGCACACTGAGACATGGGGGACTGCTTAGGGATATCTTGGAGGGGGAGGTGGGAAAGAAAAGGGGAAGGGGAAGACCCAGATTAGAATATTTCAACCAAATAATTGGGGATATGGGATGCCAGACATTTAGAGAGGTCAAACAGCTGGCGGGGGACAGAGTCGAGTGGAGACGGATTGTTGCATCAAACCAGCCTTAGGACTGTATACTCGATGATGATGATGATGGTAATCAATCCTAAGAATGCTTTAACTAATCCACTCACCTCCATTTTATTATATGTCAACTCTTCACTTCCCTAAAACTTGCACATCGCATTGCACATTCTTCATTATCCGGCGAAAATATTCTATTCTAGATTTTTCTCTTCTCCTTTTCTTTCCTACCCTCCAAAATACTCTTCAATAATCCAACGTATATCAATCTGTGTCT
>JALMQS010000412.1:0-61191 GCA_024734495.1 Forficula auricularia
GGAGGAATAAAAATCCATTGACTTATGAACGCGATCCGTTGTGACACAAAACTATTTCGGGGTGTCCCTTATCACAGTGTAAGGCATTTTTTTTAAAAATCTCCAAATTTATTTTATTTTTAGATCAGTAGGATCATAAAAAAAACTTGAAAAGTCTCAAATTGAAAAAGAGCCAAGGACTTTCTTTTGCGCTCTCTTATGAGTATAAAAAATTATCGATGTACTTATGATAATTATTGGAGTTCATTAAATAATTTTGAAATTCTCATTTGATTAGTGCTGAAGTGTCAGCTGTTAACTAATCTAATTGGAATCTGTTTATCATAAGTAGATACCGTTAAATATATTACTACAAATCCAATCATGAAGGACCCTGCAGTGTTAATTCAAACACCCTACTTTTTCGAAAAAAAAAAAACTGTAATAACTTAATTTTTTATTAGAGTATTCACTATTCAGCAAGTTTTTTTTTTTACTCACCTACTATGAATATTTATCTCGAGGGTTTTTTCAGGGTTGGGCCCTGTGTGGGTGCACCTGTTGCATCTTCTTAATTCCGGGACGTTATGCAATCACTGGGCTTTCTTCCTTTAAACATCACGATAAAGACATAGTTTTTAACTTTAAGGGGTTTTTGTCACAGAAAATGAATAAATTCAATAATTAATCTCAATTATTTCTAATTAATATACCTAGACGGTTTCGGTCACCACTGGTTGAACATCTTCAGTAGTACTGAAAAATTGAAACATTTTTATAAGCTTTTTACATACATATATACAAAATAAACCATTGACAAATTCACATTTATACATACAATTTTGTTCAAGATTTGAAAATTTGTTGTAGTGTAGCTATTATAAAGCATGCTTTGCACGCAGCACACGTTTTGCCGACTCCCAACACTCTTTCGCGGTCAAATTAGAAAAGTGCCGGACCACTTCATTCGCGAATTCATATATCCCCATGACTTCAAGGAACTGGAACTCTCTCCCAGCCTCTATCTTTCCCAGCACCTATGATCTTCAAACCTTCAAAACCAGGGTGCATAGACACCTACGTCTACACCCTCTCACTTAATCAACTTTCCCTTCTCTTCGGTAATGCAAGGGTCTTTCGAGATCCATAGGGGCTACATCTTTACTGGTGCACCCCTTCTCTGCATTCGATTGCATTAAAAAAAAAAAAAAATGAGACAGCATGTTGCAATGCGCCCTGATGGCCATTCATCGGGGCCCTTCAGGCGACGTTAATAAACATATAGCAAAAGACACGATAATCTGAAAATTAAGAGTTTTAAAATTGAGCGAAACCATAGCGTTTTGGTCTACGAAAGTGGGCCCAATTGAGTAAACATTGAAAATATTAGATTTTACGAGAGCATGAATTTTTTTGCAAAATTGTCTGTAAAAGGAGAAACATGTTTGCGCGTATACCAAATTTTGTATACGGCGCTGTCTGCAAAGCCTCAAAAGCTAGTGTGAATATCAAAACGAAATTCGACATGTAATTTTGGTGCATTGAAGATTAAGAGCTGATTAGATTTTGGTTGAAGTTCGACCAAAATTAAGGTAGTAGGGGTTAAAAATTAAAATTATAAGATGCACAAATTAAAAAAACCAAGACAAATGAAACATACTACAAAACAAACTCAGTAATAAAAAAGTTATTATTTTTTCGGGGGCCTAAATTGAAAAGCAGCATAGGGGGGTTCAAAAAAAAAAAAAAAAAAAAAAAAAAAAAAAAAAACCATCAATTTAATTTCTAGACCCTTTAATCGATTTTGGAAAATTTGCGAAATTTTCAGCAAAGGGCACTCTAAACGACCTTTTGGAAATGAATCACTAAGGGAAATTGATAGTGAACAGGGGGAGGAGTGTCAAAAATTTTTTTCAAAGATCGAAGAAAGGTTATATTTCTAATAAAATAGTCTTAACTGCTATATGGCCTAAATTAAGAGGGGGGGGGTTCTTTCGTAAATAAATATAAATTATTTTATTAAATATTAAATATAAGAGATGGACGATCCATGTGTATGGTAGTCATGTGTGGATGGCCACATCAGCTTATTTATATTACAATAGAAACGAATTAAAATCTCGATAAAAATCATTCAAAAAGTGCTTCTAGATTATCAGCCTTTTGAAATTATTTAAGTTTTGGAAAAAAATTTAATTTTTAAATTTTTCAATAATTTGAATATAATTGATAATTTTTATCCAAAGTGAAGTGAATTTTTCAAAAATACCATCTCATTTACTTTTCCAATGCGAAGCATGGATAAAGTCAAGGGGGTGAACCGCGATTTGAATTAGGTGTACACCGTCTTTGGAATTATGTGGAATGATTTTGGAATTGTCTCTTCATCCATTGTCTTCTACTTGGAAATGAAAGTGGAATTGGAAGTAGGTGTACACGATATTAGGTCACAGTTCACCCCTCGGGTAAAGTATTGTAATCGGTCTCTCGGCAAGCCCGACTTTAAAGGGCCCTCAGGTAAAGACTACGGAACCCATGGTACTCAATTAAAGTCATAAATCGTAGTATTCAATTAGGTTAAATTTTAGCACGTAACGATTTTGTCAAAAATTACATGGGGTCTCGTCCAGAGGCCAAAAAGTTCGATTTTTTCATTGTGTGCGTGCGGATGTATGGATGGATGTGGATGTTTTTTTCGTCGACGATTTTTTTCACACCGTTACACCGATTGAAATGAAATTGAAAACCTACCATCACTTTAACAAAATGAAGCGCTGATACAAACACTAGTACTTTATTCCGGTACTTTTTTAGTATTTCTAGATATTTTGAAAATGACTCAACCAATTTTGATGAAATTTAATATCCTAATTAAGTAAATTGAGCACTACAAAAAGGTTACATAAAGTTTTTAGTAAAATCAAATTTTAAAGTACTTTACTCTAGAGTAAGATAGTACTTTTTAAAAAATTTTATTTTAAATTCTTTAAAATTTATTCATTTGATCGGTTAAGATATAACAAGATAGACCGCAAACAGCCAGTTGATCTCTGATTTAATAATAAAAGAACAAACCATATTAATATATTTCAAACGACTTTCGATAGCGTTTAGCAACGATCAAGCTGCAGTTTATCTTTTGAACTGTTAAAAACCCATACCCTTAAAAATACCAGATAATAATAGTAATAAACTCAACAAAAAAATAATTTAAATTGACTCAAATTTCTAAATCCAAGGACGACGATCTTTAAATAATAATTTCATACGATTATGGGCTAATCAGGCTCGAGCCAGGCCCCCGAGATTAACTCGTAAAGACGAAACCATTTTTAAAATACTTCATATACAATCTCGGTAAATCCATTTGTATGATGATATATCCGCTTCAATAGAAGTACTCTCTAAATCGTGAACCCAACGATTAAATCATTAAGGTTGTTGATTGCTGCCAAAATTTGTATCTTACTTCAATATTTCAAATCACTGTCGTTAGCCCCAGCCCATCATGATGTCGCTACAAAAAATTCTTCTTCGCTCAATAATACGATAAAAATGCTGAATTATTTTTATTGTCTGAATGTGTTACATTACTTTATCGATTCATACCATGAAATCGTCCATAATAAACGACCAATTTTAAACACTAAATCATCAAGTTCGTGTCCATGATTGATCCAATATCGGTTTATAAATCATTCCATTTTGAAAAGTTTTGAAAACTATTTTCATTTTCATATCCAATTTCACGGTAGACTAAAATAATTAAACATAATATAAATCCGATTTAATTTAAAAATTAATTGCATCTCCTTTACAAGCTACTAGTAAAGCTATTCATTTGAATTTTCCCTTCAGACCATTTGAACACCTTCTCAATAGTCGACATGGCGTCCTTTAACAAGATAAATAAATAAGAGCGATCCAATATTTATTCATTAATGAATGTAAACTAATAATAAATCTTTATAGATTCGTTCATCAAGTCACCAAAACTCGACCCCGTCAACTCACTTGACTTCAGGGGTTAACCCAATCTTTTCCTCATCAGACCATTTCCCATTCCTTCATAATTCCATATTTAATCCTAAAACTGTTAGAAATATCATCAAAACTAGTGGAGCTGCTTTCAAACAGTCCAATATACAAATATATTTGCAGCAGGTGAAACGTGCATACCAACTTTACACGCACTCATTTTATGATGACGTATACTTTCTCCAGTAGCAGCAGATCCTACCATGTCAGGGGAAGAATCGAATAACTTTGTAAATGAAAGACAGACACACGGGAAATGTGGATATTTGATGGGCACAGAGGTTACCCACTCATTCTCAGAAGACATATTCATAGAACCACACTGTTAAAGAAGCTTAAGAAACAAAATAAAGTTTCCAACTATGAATATCTTCAACTGATATGCAACTTCCTTTATTCATTGAACTGCATGCATTTTTACCATGTTTGGATGATCCATTCATGATTAAATCTAGAAGGTTCAGTACACTACCACTGGATTTGATGAAGCGCTCATTGTGATAGATCACTGGACTTCATCCGACTGGACCACCTTCCAACATTCTACTCAATGCGTTGAACCTCCGAACTTTCTTTTGTAATAAACAAAATCTCTCTTGAAAATTACAAATCCATCCCGTCTATCTCATCTTCCTCTCGATTTCTCCATATCTATCTGAATGATCAACCGAATTAATGCTTTCCACCTTTTATCTGTTCACAGCCTGAAATGTTCACATCTAACCATTTGCAGATCCAAATTTTGCTTCCTTCCAACCCTTCATAATTATTCTTCAAGCCCTTTTTACCATATTTTTGCCTCTCAGAACCACTGAACAAGGAAATATTTTTCCAAATTTATATGCTGAATCCCTGATGCTATGATAAAAAAATGTGAAAACATTCACTATCCATCCAGCCATTGTTGATAAAAACAAGACAAAAACAACAAAAAAACCACCAGAATTCTCAATAACATAAATATCTATACATTCAAAACACAAGAACAGATCAATAATCTTCAATATAAACATTTAAAGTTTTTTTTTTTTTTTTTTTTTTTTTTTTTTTTTTTGCAAACAACCATTTAACTGATTGATTCCACATCAAAGGAAAAATAAAGCCAAAATGAAAATCATAAATGCTCAATAAAACAACCAAACAAGTTCATTCATATTCGAAGAATAATGACAAGATGATTCTGTTCAGCTTCACAGTAAGCCCCTGAGCTTTCCATCTATTTCATGCTATGAACTTACTCATCTGCATTCCAGCAGCAATCATAAAAACATAACATCAAAACATCTCTGCTCATCATAGAGTTGCTGATATAATTTTTTTGCATTAAATATACAAACCATGATTATTCCATATTCATCAACTCAATAATGTAACCTAGTTCAAATTTTCTGATATCTATCCAGTCACCAAATGATATAGCACCAATTTGTTTGATTTGGGAAATATCATGGATCTTTTCAATTATTTCATTTATCCTTCCATTGACTATATACCATCTTAACAAGATATAAGTTTATGAAAATACATTTTGTTTGACACTGATATCAAATCACTAAATCTGCAGATTCATTCAATATCAGTCAAAGCAACTGATGAGACCTCTGATTCCCTCCCTACTCTTCAATGTTGAATCTGAACTTAGCCAATGTCCATGGATTCAGATCTCTCCTGAACCCCACTGAATGAGCCCACCCAATATCACCTAAACAACAAGACCATCAGCAAATGAACATGGTTTGGAAGTCTATTCCTAATCCATCAATATCCATAACCAAAGGATTTATCCACCAGAAATGATTTATCAATAATATATGCCATTAGACTACAAGATCATAATATCATGAATGGAAAAAGAGCCAGTTCAAGCCAAAAGTCAAGCCAGAAAGAAATACCAAACGCATCAGTAGATATACAGTCCAACAGAACCGGCTAAAATAGGCAAAATCAACATTTTGCTGAATATGCACACAAATAGGCAAACAAATTGATAGAAATGCTCATGAATAAACCCAAGGTCCCAGAAAACAAGAAATAAACCATAGTGAACAATCAAAATGAACCAAGAAAACCTATGAATATTAAGACCCACACCATAAAAAGTAAAGAACAGGATAGAGGAGCAGAAAACCAGTTAAATCCAGAACACCAAGGCAAATAACATCCAAAATGAAACCACATGAAAGCCCTGATCAGCTGAAACAGAAGTTACAGGAAGACATACTACATATACAACATGTAATGGGTGAAACCCTGACAATTGAGAAAAGCTGGAGAGAAGACATCAGAAATGAAATGGAAATAAAGAACAGAGAAGAATGTCGACAGACAAAAATGTCAAAATAAGAAGTTCTTAAAGAATTTGAGAAAAAGAAGAACTGGGGAAGAGTCTGAAATAGAAGCAAGAGCTGATGATTGGGCACATACTGACAGCTGGGGACTGCCATAGGATATTCTGGAGAAGGAGGTGGGAAAGAAAAGGAAAATATTCAATAGAAGAGCTCAACCAAGCACAAGACTGGGATATGGGATGCCGACATTTACATAGGAGATCAAACAGCTAGCAGAGATATCAGAGTCAGAGTGACAAATGACGAGCTAATATCAAAACCACAGTCCTAGACCAATGGTAAAGACTAATATGTGATGAGTAAAATGCCCTATCCAATCTATTGGCAAAACAAAGCCAAGAAAGCCCACAGCAAATAGAATAGGAAGAATCTAAAATTCGTCTGACAAACATAAGGGGCCAATCCAGCAAGAGACAAACCCACATAAACTCAGACAACCAAAACAGAGCAAGAGCATCCTATTCAGAAGAATTCATGACAGAACTGCAGAACACAAATTTAGCAAAAGCAACAAAACTAAGAAGGCAGGCCATCAACACAAGAAGACAGAAAGCAATGCTCATGTGCATAGAAAATGCATACTAACTAACTGCACATGAAAAACCCTCCGAGCAGGCCAGGAAGCCAGGAAGACCAAAAGACGGAATAGGAGCAGAATCAGACTAGAATGAAGAAGCTGAGAAACAAATAAAATTTACAGAATACAAATAAAGGATAAAGTTTAGGCCTGTTTTGCCGAAGGTCAATCGAGCAAATGGCAGATGAAGCACAAGAAATACAAGCAAGCACTGAAACAGACACACCATTGATCACATTCTCAGCCATTCATTGCAAAAACAGAATAAAGAGCCATCAGAAACTAAGAAATTACCATCAAAAACCAATGAAATTGAATGATCTCAACTGTTGCACACACAGAAGAACCTTTGCATTCTCACATGAGAATCTGAACTATTAAAGCAAAGAATTTGAAGAAATAACATAAGTTTCATCTGACATCACAATGGAATCAGATATGCTGATAAGCCAAAAGCTATTACAAAAATGAGACATTCATCAGAGGTCTAGTAATCCAACAGCTGAACTGAACCCAAACTATTACAGACCTTACTACCATAAGAACAGATAATAACGTAATGAAAAAGTTTTTTTCAAAATATCTGAAAATGTCGACACCATTCTGATTGAAAACATAAACCATAATAGTCCACAAAAACCAGAGACAAAACATCTATGTACCAGATTTTCAGAGAAGAAGAACAGTCAAATACTTTTCATGAAGAAGACCAAAGTACCAATCAAAACATACCAAAAATCATCAAAAAGATTATCTGAACCAAATTCATGGGTTTGAATTCAACATTTAAGAGCTGATTGACTTTAAAGAAGATACCAATCAAAATATGTAGGAACAAAATTAAAATTCAATGCTGCTCATAAAAACTGGCAATCAATTTGTATATATAACTATAACACCCCAAGTCCAAAATGCAAAATCAACCGCTTCCAAAATCAACAAAAACAGACAACCAAATATTTACCAAACCAAACTACCACAGTATACATAACCAAAATCCCATAAAGTTCAAAAAATGCAAACTGGAACCATCCCAAGCAATTCAAAAAGAAAATTCAATATCACCAATCCAAACCAAATTGCAGCACAGAACTGAAATTCAGTCCAAAACAAAACTAACCGTCCAACAAGAGGGGTCAAAATGAAAAATTCTAAATTATTTCAACAAAACCCAACCCATCAGCAACAACTGAAAGTGGGGTCCCACAGAAGTCTAGGCAGCCAAAACCGAACTGCCCAGCCTGGCAACAAAAAGAAAATCAACACACCAAACCAAACCAAATTCTACAGCCAAAATCAGTAAGGTCCTGAAGCCCAGCCAAAACTGAATCACCCTGAAATGGGGAGGGGGTCAAAATGAAAATCTCACACCACTGTCCTAATCAATCTGGAACAAGGAGGACCCAGTAATCCCAGATTCAAAATCAATAAACCAACCTCCAGAAATAGACATTTAACAAAGAATCACGAAGACAATGGAATGAGGGCTAGTTGAAGCAAAGTTCATGGAGAAATGCACATCAGAAGACCATCATGCTCAGGCCAACAGGCAAAGATCACCAGAGACATCGATATTGTCCTGGTCTCTTTGAAAACAAAGAACAAAATCCTCCCATTTGAGAAGTCACATCATCTGAAGCAAGGCCAACTCAACAGATCAGAAACCACATACACAACAAGTCTGAGCACCAACCAACCCATCATAGTAGTACTAGAATTAAGTAATTTAGATCTTTTTATTGTAAGAAACTTCAATTATATTTATATTAAAAAAAATTTTCTGTTTTATTTAAAATAAACACATCAAGAACTGCCACCATCTCTCCTTAAATGCAAAGTTGTTTTTAATATTTTGAAAACATATACCGTAAATCGATGAATTTTAATTGTTACTAAGGTAGCAATATTCTGCTGCATCATTACCTATGATTTTGAAGCCCACATTTTTTTAGCTCAAAATATGTATTTTCAAACCAGTTTTCGAGATATTTGAAACTTTTTTCAAAACCAGTAATATTATATTGTGATTTCATGATTTTTAAGTATCATTATTCAATTTTGATCCTTAGACCATATTTTCATCAGTTCTTAATAATAATATTTAACCTTTTGAAAAACATGCAAAACATTTTCTCATCCTCAAAACTTGTTAATAGATTTTGTTTCCTCAAAATCGGTAGACACGTTTTCAAAATAGAACTATGATATAAATATATAAAGATATAAATATACAATTTTTGCTCGTTTAATAAGAGTAGATATATATACATATCGTCGGCTTAGATTGTAAACCTGCCAGATCAATTTTTTATCAAATATGACATATTAATACCGTTCGAAAGAAAAAGAGATGCAGGATCATCCAAGTAAAACTATCTACTTAAAATTACAATAGTAAGTTGTAGAAAAAAAAATGTGAAAAATAGTTTCTTTCCATAACAACAATATTAAATTTTGTTTGTTTTTTCTCTGCCCTGTAAAGTATCCTTGCTGTGAGTTGTGAGCAGGTTTTACACTCTAAGGCGACGATATGTGCATTGTACATTGCTATATAGAGTCATTCCGTGCCAAATCAACACATTTTAAATAAAAAATTTTCCTCACCACTTTAGATTTTCTTGAAATTTGGTACACTGATATATTATGCTAATATGAATAAAAATACAAAATTTCAAATTTTTATCTTGAATAGTTTTTTTTATACGGCCTTGTGAAGTTTTCAAAAAATCGCAAAAAACCACGAACAAACAATTTTGAAACTGCTCTAAAAGCTGTCTTAATTGAGTTAGAGAGGTGGGACAGGTGTCATTTTGCAGCTTTTTTAATGCTCTTTTCAGAGACATACAACATGACATAGGTTGTAATAAATATTTTTTTTTTAATGTAAATCAAATTTTTGATTTTGATTTTTTCTAAAAAGTACCACTTTTAAAATTTTCAAAAAAATTCTGTAAATAGATAGTACTTTCATAAACTACTATGCAAAGTATAATGATGGGATGGTAATGGGGTCTATGTTTAAAAAAATATTACTGACTCTTGTTTTTCATAAATAGCCAGTTTTGACCAAATAATAATGATTTTAATGTAGTGAAACGACATTTTATGAAAAATCACTTGTGTATATTAAACTATGTTTATGAAATAAACACTCTGTGCTAATTAATAACTGTTTAATAATAAATTCATGAAACATATATTTCTTAGGCTATATTTAAATGGCGGCTTCGGGCAAAATTGCTTGGGCTGTACCTATAAAAAAATGACATAAAAATCTACAATTCAAGTTGAACATATTGTTTTGTTGTTTGGTGAATACATGAATAATTATTTCATTAGGTCAGCTTTACAATAGTTAGCAGATTTTATAACAAGACTATATATTTATGAGTGATATTAAAGGGTGAGATTTATTTTAACTTCATTAAAAATTTACACAGAACTAAAAATATTAATTGTAAACCAATAAGAAAAACATCAGTACTGACCTAAAAAGTGGCTAAAGATGTGAAATTGTTGAGTATAAATAAGATTTTATTTGAAGAAGGAGGTCCATGTTCAGAAGTTCACTGTTTAAATTTTGAAAAAGCCAATTGGGTTTGGTCTACATCATTTTCTAGAAGTTAGTTTAATATACACAAAGTGATTTTTCATAAAATGTCGTTTCACTACATTAAAATCATTATTATTTGGTCAAAACTGGGTATTTATGAAAAACAAGAGTCAGTAATAATTTTTTTAAACATAGACCCCATTACCATCCCATCATTATACTTTGCATAGTAGTTTATGAAAGTACTATCTATTTACAGAATTTTTTTGAAAATTTTAAAAGTGGTACTTTTTAGAAAAAATCAAAATCAAAAATTTGATTTACATTAAAAAAAAAAATTTTATTACAACCTATGTCATGTTGTATGTCTCTGAAAAGAGCATTAAAAAAGCTGCAAAATGACACCTGTCCCACCTCTCTAACTCAATTAAGACAGCTTTTAGAGCAGTTTCAAAATTGTTTGTTCGTGGTTTTTTTGCGATTTTTTGAAAACTTCACAAGGCCGTATAAAAAACTATTCAAGATAAAAATTTGAAATTTTGTATTTTCATTCATATTAGCACAGCATATCAGTGTACCAAATTTCAAGAAAATCTAAAGTGGTGAGGTAAATTGGGTGTGTTGAGTTGAAATGGAATGACCCTATATCGTACTTAGATGTATATGTATATTTGCATCAAGCTCAAGCAGGGGGGCAACCTCATTGATTTCTCTATGAATCATTTTAAAGTCTATTTTGATTGCGGAATCCCCTCATGAAAATGTTCCCACATCTCATCCTCTAATAATTTCCTTTAATTCTTTATTACAGAGGCCTGCAATCGGAAAGCAATTCAAGAAGAATCTATTAAATCATCTGTAGACCTTCCTTTTGGAAAGATTCTTCTTCTGATCAGCATCCACCTGGACCAATTTACAACTAGGTATGTACATGTCATTTATATATTCTGTGATTTTTATTTATAAAATAAGATAGAATAAAAAGCTTAGAAGTAAGATCTCTTTCCTTTCAGCTCTGCTTAATGTCTCAGTCTGCCCACCCTACCTAGAAAAATGACATTTAGAATAATGAATAAATTGTTATTTAAAAAAATATGAAGGCTTAATATGTGAATAGATTATTTATTGAAAATTTTTTTAAAGTATCAAGTTAATTTTCTCATTAATATATCAAAGAATAATTAACATATTACCGAGAATTGTTTTGATCGCGCTTTTTAAACAAGATATATATCGCGAGACTACTGCGGTTGAAGCTATTGGAGTCTGCTGAGTCTTAAGTCTGGACCAAGAGAGAATGAAAAAGATATGATCCATTTAGCTATAATCCAGCATCATTTCGCTTTTAGCCCGCATGACACTTGGATGGATCACCAAATGAACTTGAAATCTGAGATGTTATATATTCAATCTCCCAGTCCAGAGCGCTCGAACTGTTAACAAGTATGTTAGGTGTTTGCCCTTAATTAAAATCAAAACAATTCTCATTAATATGTTAATTATTCTTTGATATATTAATGAGAAAATTAACTTCACTATTTCAACTTAGAAATATATAAATTCGGATATTATTTTCACTTAATATTTGACAAAAATCATCTGCATTCGATTCGCGATCGAATCAATATAGAAACTTATGATTAAAAGTATCAAAAAATCTATACACATTTTTTACACTACATAATTTTTAATCATAATTTATAATGCGATACAAGACCCCTTTTAAAATAAATATATTAGTGCCATTAAACACGTTTTTCTTTCATAAAGAGAAATCATTGAGGTTGTCCTCTGCTTATTGCAAATTAACATCTTTATATATATATATAAACAGAGAAGGTGACGTTTCATTCATTCACCCACAGCCCAAACCGCTGAACCTAGAAAGATGAAATTTTGTGTGTAAATCCTATTTACGATTTATAGGTGTGATAAGAAGGGATTCTTTGAAATTCGTACACTAAAGGGGGAAAAGGTTTCAAAATTTGTTTTCAGAGTTTTTCAAGATCTCTTAAACCAGAAAAGATATCAATATGGTGTTAGTTTAGAAAGGTCAAGTATTAAAATACAAAAAAATAATTTGAGTATTTTACTCTATTTGCGCCTGGAAGGGAGATAGAAATGTTTAAAGCTCTTTCTCCTGGGTTCTTTTAAGGTTTAAAATTCACTTTTGGTACATAGGTCTATTCTTTAAATATCTCTGGAAAGTTTTTTCATTTTTTCAAAATTTGACCCCTGAAACGAAAAATGAGGGATTTTTTTATTTTAGAGTCTTAAACATATAAGCTGACGTGTTCTGATGTGGCCATCCACTTGACTTTACCATACAACCTGGCCTCTCACTTATATTAATATTTAATAAAATTATTTATAATCATGTAGGGGGGGGGTTAGTTTTTGCATTTTTTGACTCCTGGGGGCCCACTGATTATGTATACAAAATTTGGTTAGTTTGGTAAATGGCCAAGATTTTAATTTTTGACCCCCCCTATTTTGGGCGGTTAGTTTTTGCATTTTTAGTCTTCTGGGGTCCCACTGATTATGTATACAAAATTTGGTTGAGTATGGTCAAATGGCCTAGATTTTTAATTTTTAACCCCCCTCCACCCCCATTAATTTTGGGTCGATATGCACCAAAATCTAATCAGCTCTTAATCTCAATGGACCAAAACTACGTGTGAAATTTGGTTTCGATATTCACACTAGTTTTTGAGCTAGCTCGTCCACAAAAATTTGGTAACGCACAGACTAAATAACAGATAGACTAACAGACATTTTGACAAAACAATTATTATCTCGAAAAATATAATTTTTTCGATGTTCACTTATTAGGGCTTTTTTGTAGAGCGAAATGCCATGGTTTCGCTCAATTTCTTTAATCAAAATAATTTCAGCCGTTTTTGAGATATTTCGAAAAAAAGAAGGAAAAAAACCACTTTTTCATGCACGATTACAATATTTGACCATACCCTGTATGGTAAAGTAAAAAGGCTGCATATCTTCTATGTTTTTCAAGTTATTAAGCTCATATTTGAGATATAGGTATTTTTTCAAATTATATTTAATAACAGTTTTCAATGATTTCTCTTTATGAATCAACAACTCTGCTAATCTCGGTAAAACAAAATCTTTTCAACGTTTTTCTTTAAATATAATATCTATTATCACAGGAAAACTACTCCCTTCCTTAAAATAAAAGTAACTAGCTCCCCAAAAGTGATGTAACCTAGTCCTGAATAGTAGATAGAAATATAAAATTTCTCTGTTTGTCTGTACTTGGGGGGTAAATGTGAGAAGTGGTTTCCTCTCAGTGGTGACGCACACTAGACTAGAATTTGAATGGGAAAGTCAGGGTGTGGGTGGATGAGCCACTGCCATTAAAAGATGAATAGAAGAAAAATGTAATTTCTTTGATGACGTCAAATAATTAAATTAATTTATCCTTTCGGATTATTTAGGGAAAATAATGGAGAACTATTTGTAAGTAAATGAACTTCGCATTTTCAAGTCAAATATCTATGAAATAATTCTGAAAGTTTGTAGGAATATTTTGATATTTTTGAAAATAAACAGATGTGTCCATCCACAAAAATTTACCATACACCTGCCCTCTATCTTAAATTTAATATTTAAATGAATAATTTATAATCATTTACGAAAGAGCCTTAATATCGATACTTTAATTTTAGACTTGGTCGTCTTTTCCTTTAAAACTTTAAGTCATTAAAGATAGCTATGGTTATTGTTAAAAATAAACAAACAAATATGTTGTAAACAATTTTATTGATTGTTTAATGTAAATAAATAAATATACATCTTTTAATAGAACAATTTCAGGAAAAATTCTCCTTTTATCAATGAAAATTTGAAATTTTTGAAAAAAGTGTTTAAAATAGATCAAGAGCCCACGACGGCCAGACCTTCGTTATTTTATAAAAGCTGAAAAGTTTTTCTGTGCATGTCCCCTATACAGGTAAGAACGACCAGCGACTATAGAGTTTGGGTTGTGGTTACTTTGACACTTATGACAGCATTACTACCCCTGCCAGACACCCTAAACTTTAATACATTATAATTATACTTTCGTTATAATATAAAAGATAAATTTTATATATGTTACTTGGCGACCTATAAAAATATGTTACCTCAATAGGCGGACAGTTTTAATGGTTTTTACATAGATTTTTGACATTTCGGTTATTATAGATAACCATTGGTGAAGACATGGAGGAATCGACTTAAAATCAAAAATAACCATCGATTCTTATCTAATACTAGAGGAATAACCTTATTGCATTTCCTTTTTGATTGTTTTGACTATTAATGGCAACCTCTACTGAAAACGTGGAAGAATCGACTTAAAATCAAAAAGACTAAACTCTTTTATGGCAAACCACTCAAGCTTGAGTTTAGGGGTGTCTGGCAGGGGATTGCAACTGTCATAAGTGTCCGGCAATGGATGACGAGATTTCTAAAGTTATCCCGAAGAAAATATAAAAATTGAGCTTTATACTTTAACGAATTTAAAGTACTATTTTATACACCTTTATTACCTGTTACCTGCCAAAGTAACCACAACCCAAACTCTATAGTCGCTGGTCGTTCTTACCTGTATAGGGGACATGCATAGAAAAACTTTCAGCTTTTATAAAATAACGAAAGTCTGGCCGTCGTGGGCTCTTGAAAACAACTATAAACAAATAAATATTTTAAAAATAGATAATAAAAATAAGGAATCCCTAAATTTTAGATAACGAGCGGAATTCCGAAGATTAATTTTAGAAATTGTCGAAATTTTAAACTACAAAATTTCAATTAACAAAAGGTCAGATATATGGGACTGTTTTTCTAATATTTATAGAAAATTTGAAGAGAAAAATAATGTTTTGTAAATATTTATATTTTTTGTTTTTATTCAAGGTAATTTCATCCCCAAGACAATTTGTATCATTGTCTATTTTCAAAATATTTATTTGTTTAGTGTTACTTTATAAATAATTCCTTTTCAAAGCATCTTTTTCTTTAAAAATTTCAAATTTCTATTAATAAAAGGTGAATTTCTCCTTAAAAGTCTGGATTTTTAATAAACGTTTCTATACCTTGTCTATTTCAGAAAATAAACATATCTTACCTAATTAAAGGGGAACTGTGAAGCACATATCACATGACTTTCCCTTATAAATATTAAGTAATCTGCCCTGATTTGTGCCGACCTCATTACTTTCACTTATCATTAATAAATCTTATATAGTTATATGTTTTTTGTCCAACACATGACTTTCCCTTACCAACATTAAATATTTTGCAGTATTTGTGCCCGCCACATTACTTTAACTTATCAACATTGAATAATGTATTCGTGTTTATTGCCCACCCTCAGATTTTCACTTATCATCATCGAATATTTATGATGATCAATTCAATTTTTTGAACCCATACTATGTTTCTGAGGATTATTTGAACGTTGGATGTTGCTAAGTGAAAGTCTGATGATGGACAATAAACACATTCAATGTTGATCGACATAAATTCTGAAAAATATATAATGTTGATAAGGGAAAAATCATGTGTTCGCCACATAACATGGAGGGTTACTTAATATGTATTTACACGGGAAAATCATGTCTAGAGGCCGGATTTTTATGCAGTAAAAACTGCCAAAATATGCAGAATACGTTCAAATATGCAAATATATGCAGTAAAAATTGACAGAAGACAAAAAGACTATATATTTGAAGGAGTGCTATGAAAGGATTAAAATGACAAAGTAAGCTATAGACACCAAGTGTCAAATATGTACTTTTATTGCGTAAAAAAGTTCACAAAATTCTCATTATATTTAATATATTAAAAAATCTTTAAACTCAAAGAAATAATAGGTAATAAAGTCAACATAATAAATATAATAATGTTTCACGGCTATAATCTGATCAGTACATTAATTTACACACACTTTCACACATACACACGAACACTCAATGGCCAAAATGGGCTATATGTAGTTACCGAAGGCCATTAAAATAATAATAATAATAATAAAGAAATAATTAATAAAGGATCTCAAAAATAATTAAAATTTGATTGTAATTATGAATAATTTATGTTTACAAGTATTTTTCTAAATTATCTTCTAGGTTATTATTATGTCTACGGTCACTTAAAATTTATTTACACGATGAAAAGAATCGCTCCACATCCTCAGATATAATGGGGGGAAATTTAAAGGAACTTTATATATATATTTCTTCATTTTTTTCATTCTTTCTCCGAAAATTTACTTTTAAAAAATCTGTATTTGGCGCGAAATAGGCAAAATTTGTCAAAAAATAAATTTTATGCAATATTACTCAAATATGCAAAAATATGCAGTATAAAATTTAACCCACAGTATCCTAGATGCATGATTCGGATAGATAATTGACCTCCTGGGTCGTATGTGTCGGCAAACAAAATATGCAATTGCATAGGAATCCGGTCTCTAGTCATGTGAGATGCGCTTCACAGTTCCCCTTCAATTAGGTAAAATATGTTTATTTGCTCAAATTAAATTGGAAAAGGTGTAGATAGTTCTATTGAAAATTTCTATTTACAGAAGACAATCTCAATTATTTCTTTTTATTAATAGTAAATTTCCTAAATGCTTACTGTGCATGTTAACGTTTTTAGTAGATAGTACCATACAAGAGATCTTCCTTCTTGCTTTTATATGTATATTATATAGTATCTATAATAACTACTACTATACTATAATAGTATATAAAAAAAGAGGTAGAATGAATACCTACATATATTTTAATTTATTTCTTTGCTAACATTTTGACCCGCTCCCGCCATCATCAAAGGCATCGTTGTGCACAAAGTTTTGATCTTAATTGCATTTAAAAATAATATTTTCTATTCTCTAGTTCTACTACTCCGTGTCTCCAATATAAAATATCTCCAATTAATAAAATTTCTTTCTCTCTCTTTTGTTAACATCACCTACTATAGTTACTATAAAATATATGAAATACATTAACTATACTAGATTTGCATGCCTTTTAATATTTTAATTAATAATTAATTATTAGTTTTTTCCTTTTTATTTAAGAAAAATATATACATAATATTTAGATTTAAATTTATGTACAGGTAATAATTAAATAAATTTCTTAAATACATATAGATTAAATTAGTATATAAGTGTCTCTGTCTCGGTCCACTTGTAAGGTATCCCAAACAAAACTCAACGATAAACCATGAACAGGGGATAAGCCAGTTTATAACGGTCTAGAATCTTAAAAAAAAATTAATAATAGTCATAGTTTTCGAGTTATAGGTATTTTTTTGAAAACGGTGAAAAAATCGCTACCCTGCACTAAATATTGAAATGATGTTACTACAAATTTCCATATTTTATGATTCTAATTTTTGTTACTCAATCCTGAATAATCTTGCCATTGACCACAATCCAAAAGTACTATACTTTTGGAGAAAAAAAATTAGTGTCTCCATATGTTAAAAAATTAGCTAAAATAAAAACGGCTAACTTTGACTCCTTCATAGGATAAAAAGATGTACTACTCCAACAAGTTATTTTGAAAAATGGCCACTTTTTTGGCTTTTCGGCCCTTCTCGCCATTAGCCAATTTACGATACTATTATTAAATTGTTCTTCTATGTAGGAATCAAATTTTTAGAAATGGCCACTTTAGTGAAGATTTCAAGATGGTACAAAATTTACTAGTTCTTTTTTTAGAAAAAAAATAATTGTATTTTTTTTGCAAAATAACACCTAATTTAAAAATAATTATTTGATAGATGTTTATTATATTTAATATATTAATTAATTGCCCCATCTTGATTAAATTAATCATTAGTTATTATGGCCATTAGAACTATTAATAGCATAATAATTTATCTATAACCGAGATTAATTAAATCAAGATGGGACATAATTAATTAATATAATAAATAAATAACATTATCAAATAATGTTTTTAAGTTGGGTATTATTTTGCAAAAAATACAAATATATTTTTTTCTAAAAAAAGAACTACGTTTTATACGATTTAGAAATCTTGACTAAAGTGACTATTTTTTAAAATAACTTGCCATGTTAGGGTAGTATATCTTTGTATTATCCTATGAAGAGGAGTCAAAGTTAGCCGTTTTTATTTTAGCTAATTTTTTAACAGATGAATCTAGAGACACTAATTTTTTCCTCCAAAAGTATAGTTCTTTTGGATTGTGGTCAATAGCAGGATTATTCAGGATTGGGTGTCAAAATGAATAATCCAATATGGAAAATCAATCATTTCAATATTTGGTGTAGGGTAGCGATTTTCATTTCCAACATTTTCAAAAAAATATCTTTAATCGAAAACAATGAGACTTTTATTAAAGTTTTTTTTTTTTTTATAAGATTCTAGACCGTCATAAACTGGCCTATCTTCTGTTCACGGTTTAACGTTGAGCTTATGGGACACCCTGTATAAGGTGAGAAATCTTCTGTCTCTGTTGCTTACTTCTTTCTATCTTTTATATATTATAGTCATGTATATAATATACACGACTATTAATATATAAAGCTAGAGAGTGAGAAATCCATAAATATGATAAATAATAAAAGAATCTTGAATTGACCATCCTCCATCCCCGACCACCTTCCCTACGCGAAACACGACTTATATAGCCAGGGTCCCCCTCCAATGGCCAGCCGAGAGCTGGCGGAGCCGCCCGGGCTCAGGCGGAAAGGTGCGCCTGGTGGGAGGGAGACTCCTCTCCACCTGAGCGCCAGGCGTCTCCCTTGGCAACCGGCCGGCGGAGTTAAGGGGAAGGAGGGGCAATTCAATGGATCTCTTATAGGAAAGGAACTTTGAAATGAAAGGAGGGAGATTCTTTTTAACAAATATATTTATTTATCTTTTTTTTTTACATAGAAAATAAATAATAACTACATTTATTTATTGATAATTCATTTTCTTGAAGTTGTTGGTTCAACAGGTGGCTTGATGGGAACCTCTATGCCTAGAACATACAAAACACATAGAATCAAAATACAAAGAAATAAATAAATTGGATTATTTTACGCGCTAATGATCTTAGAAGTTGATGAACTCTAAAACTCCCATTTATTTATGAAAATTTTTTTAGTTAAACTCCTTCACATAGAAAAAACAGAATAAATAGATTTTTTTATTTTGAAATGTACCTACATGCAATTGGGCGTTAATTGATTTGGAATGGACTGTTTCTGGTCTAATGTGTTTCTCATAAGGCAAACATTGGCGAAACTATTTAGTAATAAATAAACTTTTTAATAGAGAAATATTTTTAAATTCTAATTCTCTATTTTGTTTTTACTATGAATGTGTAGGTAGGTGTTTAACTATGAACATTTTATGTATAATTTTTGTATTCTTTTATCCAATTTCCATAATCAAAAAAAAAAAAACATTTCTTATTAAAAAGTTTTTAGTTCATCCAATATGTTTTCGGGCTTAAATTAACCCGAGGGGTGAACCGCGATTGGAATTAAGTGTACACCGTCTTTGGAATTACTTTGAAATTCATTAGATAATCTATTCTTATCTTATTGTTCTTCTACTTGGAAATGGAAGTGGAAGTATGTGTACACGATTTTAGGTCGCGGTTCACCCTTCGATTTAATCCATCTTCATCAACATGTATTGGATGAAATAAAAAAAATTTCATAAGAAAATTAAGTTTTTTATTTGATTATAGAAATTGGATAAAAGAATAAAAAATTATACATAAAATGTTCATAGTTAAACACCTACCTACACATTCATAGTAAAAACAAAATAAACAGAGAGAATTAGAATTTAAAAACATTTATCTATTAAAAAGTTCATTTTTATTACTAAATAGTTCGCCAATGTTTGCCTTATGAGAAACACATTAGACCAGAAACAGTTCATATCAAATAAATTAATGCCCAATTGCATGTAGGTACATTTCAAAATAAAAAAATCTATTTATTCTGTTTTTTCTATGTGAAGGAGTTTAACTAAAAAAAATTTCATAAATTTATTTTCTCACACCTAAAAACTTATCTATATTATTAATTATACCTACTTAAAAAATATATATATATAATAAGTATAATTTTTTCTAGAATATTTTTGGTGTTGTGATTTTGGAAAATATAAGTAAATAATTAGTAATGTTAACTTAGTAAAACATTAATATCGGATTATTAATTAATTTATTTAGTTAAGCTCTGAGGCAAAATACAAAAGACTGAAGTACAATTGGCAATTTTTTAATCAAGATATCTTATTTCCTCGCATATTTCTAAACAATAATATATTAATACTAATGATATAATAAGAATATGTATCTAAACAAATCACAATATACATTTTCAGTGCCAATATATATTTAGCACCGTGGTTGGAATTAAATTTAGGCATGCATATTTTTTAAAATAAATATTAATAGATAATTAAATAATAATAATAAAACAATGAATATTGTCGTAAAATCTTAATTTCATTATTAATAATTTTTTTTTAATGATATTGATGTGAGAAGGAGATACACCAGAAGGTGCATCCCCTAAAGGCCTGTATGGGATGGCCCCTCCATCGTGAAAAGAACAGAGTAGAAGGAAAGAAGCCGGGATCACGAGTCAAATATCAGAAAGTTAGAGAAAACTCAGAGATTTATTTGTATTCTGGAAATTAACTTTTTTAACTATGCGTTTATTTTATTTCGCTGGCATTTTTAGGGCACTCTAGACAGGCCGGGCCTTGTGCGGGTGCACCTGCCTGGTGACGATATTGTTATTTGAACATAGGGCCACCCCCGCGAGCATGTGTGTCCCCAACAAGCTGTTAAATCAAGATTCAGGTATAGATGCGCAAATATGAGGCGTAGTATTATTTATCTGTATACAGTGCATGTATAAAAAAAATATTATGTAACTAGTTAAGAACCGTGTATATTTTTAATTGTTAATAAGATGCTATCTATATTCTGGCGAAACAAATTGTCAATTGTCTACCTTATTAGCGAGGGTTAATTTAAAATAAATAAATAACACTAGGAAAAATTAAAGTCAATTCATATTCTTTATAGAACTCTTAATTAATTTAGTCCAGTTAAATTGTGTTTTTACCCGGAAAGTTCTGAGGTAATTGTAATTTCTTCGAGCCCTTTATGTTTTTGAGTGTGCTGAATCCGAATCTGAGGTTTGCTAACAAAATTTCGTGACGGAACATTGTCAAAAATGCAAAAGAAAAGGTAAAAAAAATCTCATTTTTTGGCGATTTTTTGCTTATAACTCGAAAACTATCAACTTTTCGTAAATAACCCTCCTATTCAAAATGAAAGTTCATAAAATTTCCTACAAATTTCATTATTTAGGTTTTTTCTCCGACTAATCGTTCGGGCTCAAGCGGAAAATCCAAGTTTTGGACCTCGGCAGCCCCCCAGATCACCCAAAAACTCGCACTTTTTTCGATTTTTTCCCATTTTGACCATGAAGTAGCACGTTTTCGAGAAAGACCACTCTATACATTCCCAAACTAGATTAAATTTGCTACAATTCAAAGTTTCATCTTAATTGGATAAATGGCAATTCGTACCGCAATGAGGTTGATTTATCAAAAAAGTGGTCCAAGTAAACGTTCAAGTAAATGAAATTTCTAGAGAAATAGACAGGAATTAAGTTTCTAGAATGAATGGTTTTCATTTTATGAAGGAAAAACTGAGATTGCTGAAATTGCATTTTTTCAAAACTTCAACCTCATTGCGGCACGGATTACCATTTATCCAATTAAGATGAAACTTTGTTTGAATTGTAGCAAATTTAATCTAGTTTAAAAATATATAGAGTGGTCTTTGTCAAAAACGTGCTCCTTCATGGTTAAAATGGGAAAATATCGAAAAAGTTCGAGTTTTGGGGAGATCCGCGGGGCTGCCAAGGTCGAAAACTTGGATTTTGTGCTTGAGCCCGAACGGTAGATCAGAGAAAAAAACCTAAATGATGAAATTTGTAGGGAATTTTATGAACTTTCATTTTGAATAGGAAGGTTGTTTACGAAAATTTGATAGTTTTCGAGTTATAAGGAAAAAACCGCCAAAAGATTTTTTACCTTTTTTTTGCATTTTCTACAATGTTCCGTCACGAAACTTTGTTAGCAAACCTCAGATTCGGATTCAGCTCACCAAAAAACATACAAGGTCGAAGAAATTACAACTAAATTAAAATTTTTCAAAATCCCACGAAAAATTTATCCGTTCTAATCTAATATCAAGATCTAAAAAGAACTTTGTTAATTTTTTATTTAATTTTTTTTTATATACTAGTATATATAACTATAATTAATATTTTATTAATTTTTTTTGTTTTTTAAGTTGTATTGTAAAATGTTTTTATATTTTTTGATGTACTTAACGCGAGAACCTATACGCTAGTGTCGATGGCCGGGATTTGGAGATGTGCGCGGGAGCAAAGAACTCTTATAATTGGATGCTGCGCCCAGGAGTAATTAAAAACAATACTTTTATAGAATTTTGTAGGCTGAGATCGGGGTCCCTTCCTTCAGCCGTAAGAACCAGCAGGGGAAGACGGCCGGAGGGGCCCCCGATGTGCCGGGCTGGGTGCAGACGAACTGAAACAACGGCGCACATCATCCAATGTTGTGATAGGACCGCGGATGGGCGGGTTAAGAGGCATGACGCGGTGGTACGATGTCTGGCCGATGATTTGATAAAAAAGGAATGCGTGTCGAGTTGGAGTACTTGTACTCCAGCTCGGCAGGCAATAGAAAGCCAGACATCGTGGCAAAGGATTCGTCGGGGGTGGTGTGGGTTTTGGATGTCCAGATCGTCTCCGCGCTTGCAGGACTGGGTGTTGCCCACCGAAACAAAATAGAAAAATATAGGGGCAACTCCAGTCTGGTGGACAATATTGCGGAGCGATTTGGCGTCGGGGCGGGCTCGGTCAGGGTCGAGGCCATCACACTCTCGTGGAAGGGAGTGTGGTGGCATAAAGCGGTGGGGCCCCTCATCGCCCTGGGTATGTCGCAAAAAACAATAAACAATTTGACATATAGGGCGATGAGGGGATCTCTCCTTAATTTTTACACTTTCAGCAGAAGAACATATAGAGCGGGTGGCGTATGATTATTAATTGTAAATACAAAAAAAAAAAGAAATGTGAAATGTGAGTCAGGATTAATCCTGGCTCTCTCATCCACCCGCTCTGAATCTGAATTTATTTGTTCTGAAGCTGAAGGTGTAATGAACTTTATATTGTAAGCTGAAGGTGTAACTTTATCTTTGTAAGAGGCGGCCCGCTCCTCGGAGGCCCAATAAACAAAATTATCAAGGTAAAATAAAGAGAACCTCTGGTCACCTAATAAATAAAAAAATTAATAAATAAATTTTTCAACATAATATTGATAATTATTGATTTTTAATTTTTTGTAATGATAAAGTCAAAACAATAATAATAATAGGGAGACGAGCGTATTTGGAGGGTTCCGTATTTTTTTTTTTTTTTTTTACTGTGACCCAAATAAATTATTTAAGAGGAATCGAAATAATTTTCGTCAAAAATAGCTAGACTAAGCCAGTCAGCCTTTTTCAAAAGTTTTTCTATCGCGGACCAGTATTATTTGTAAAAATTTTACACGGATTTTTTTTTTTATGTAAAAAACATAATATATCATATTATTTAAAGTGTTAATGTTAACTTTTGACATTTGGGTTAATAAAAAATCAGGTTATTTATTTTAAATAGACTTTATTTAAAGTCAATAAATTGCCCATTACCCTGCTACTTGTGCAATGAATAAAACAAATATATTTTAAGAGTTTTAATTTCGGGTATGATTAGCCCATCAGGAGATACAAAAGTAGCTATTTCTTTTATATCTCCTGAAGATGCGGGCTGATTACCCGAAATTTTAACTCTTAAAATATATTTGTTTTATTTATGTGAAATCTACCAAGTGATTTTAATTAATTCTTATTTAAAATAAGTAGTTTTATAATGAAAGGCAGTCCATAAATTATTTAATTTTATTCAATTTCCGACGTTTTGGAGACTTTTTCTCTCTCCTTCTTCAGGGTATTGAATAGTTATTCATGGGTGAGTATAACTCGGAAGGAGACAGAAAAAGTCTCCGAAACGTCGAAAATTGAATAAAATTAAATAATTTATGGACTGCCTTTCATTATAAACTACTTATTTCGCTTACCAGTCCGTCTTTCTAATAAAATTAAATACTTATTTAAAATGTTTCACCTAGAACCGACACCAAGTTTGTTAAAAATTACACGTGCGATGAGTGAATTGTAGTAAAATTATATCAGAAAAGTTTTTTTATTTTTTTTTCTGAGGATCGGTATTGGGCCGCTGAGCTTGGCTTGGAAACACTAGATGGATTAAATTAATTTTTTAAATTTATACACATTTGCAAATCAAAGGTAACAAACACTTTAGAAGGCGGTTTTGTGGACGATTATTTATTTATTTATTTATTTTTGAGTGTATTATAAATAATATATTAATTGAATTTTGTTGTATTTTTCCAGTTGGCAACTGAGTCGGCCATCCACCCACTCACACATAGGAAAACTTCATAGAAGAAAAATTCATAGAAACTAAAATATTGTTAACTGTTCATTTCTATTAGTTATTTAAATTTAAATCAATTATTATATTTACAATACCATATATATCTATATAATAAAAATGAATTTCTGTTTCTTCGTAAACGCAGATCTCTCAAATGCCTGGACCGATTTGGCTAATTTTTTTTTTAAATGTTCGTAATAGTCCAATTCCGGTTAATACGTAAAAAAAATTGGAAAAGTTGCCCGGAAAATTGAAAAATTCAGGTTAGCCAACATAGCTTGCCAAACAATAAAAGAACTAAACTAGCAAAAAAAACAAGTGTTGGCGGCCCTGTTTTTAAGATTTTTGAGTGTCATTCATTCTCAAAAGTTCTAATCACATTATCGTTGAAGAAGAATTTAATACTAAGATTAAAAAAAACTATCTATTTTTTTAAAGTACATTTAAAACCAAAAATTTATCGTCATAGTAACTAAATTTTTGAAAAAGTTATGGTTATTTAAAAAAAAGCTATTTTTTTCAAAAATTCCTAACTTCTTTTGGGTTGGGTGAAAAAATTTGAAAAAAATTCTGAAAACCGTCTTTAATAGGGTAGAAAAAAACAAAAAAGTTTCAGCCAAGCTTTTGATTATATATATAATAGATGAAAAATATTTAATTTAAAATAAAATATGTTATTTAAAAATCATTTTTCTTAAAAATACCCTTGGGAATCTCAACTCATCTTTTTTCTATTGTATTTAAGACCCTCAGCTATTTCAAAAGAACTAAGCCTTTTGGCTTTTGTATTCGAGCTCATTCATTCATTTCAATATTATTTATTTATTTCAAAGTTAATTATAAAGGATTATTGAAACTATATTAACTAAACTAACTGAAAGGAATTAATTAGCTTTTGGAATTTCTTTAAAAATATATTTTAAAGATTAATACCAAAATTCAATTAGCCCGTAGAATTCTTTAAAGAAAACAAAATCATTTGAAAACCCATTGTTATATAGTTTTGAGATCTAGGAAATTTCAGCCTATTGAAATTATTAAAAACCTATTTTGAGCCTAATTAAACCTAAATTTTCTATAATCTAATAATAAACTTTAAAAGTTTATTATTTTTAATTTTTTAATTGGATAATTCTCCCCAAATGACGATTTTTACCTTATTTATTGAGTTTTTACAAGACAAAACCTTTATTTTAATTTAAGTTGAAAGGTTATTTTTGCCGAATAATTGAGTAGCAGAAGGGGACAATAAAATATTGTCTTCTGCTGGAAAAATAAATTTTTTAAATTCATTCATAAAGAGATATACTTTGTCCTCTTCATCAATCTATTACAATTGATTCACAAGAGTTGATATATGAAAGTGTTCTTTACACATGTATATAAAACATCAATTTGAATATAATATATATTAGGGTGGTCCTTATTTTAGGTATTTTCGAATTTTTATGCTGCCCCATGTTCATATGGTTAGAAATAAATAAAAAAAAAATATCGAGCAAGATGCAAGTTAGGTTTCACAAAAAGAAATAAAACAAAATTGAGTTTTGAATTCGATATATTTCGGGGTGAGCCCATCATCAGGAGTCAAAGAAAACGCTCACCCCCGAAATATATCGAATTCAAAACTCAATTTTGTTTTATTTCTTTTTTGTGAAACCTACCTTGTATCTTGCTCAAGTTTTATTATTATATTAAAATGTTTCACCTAGAACCAACACCTAACTCCTTAAAATTTAAAAAAAAATATCCCCCAAATTTCAAGGCTCAATCTCAATTTTAATCTCTGCCCCAGAGCGATGTAAGTTTCCCATCTAAATAATAAAAATAAAAAATTTGAAACTCTGTAGAAGAAATTAATTAATCAATAATAATATTAGCTTGTCAAGTTGAATTTACCAATTCACTGGTATTTCTCTGTGCCTCAAATAGCTCCACTATGGTGGCTAACGTTGTGTGGTTTAACTTTAGTTGTGTTTTTGGTGGTAAATTGATTAAATTACTACGAAGGGGTTAAGTTGGATGTAACGACAGAGAATTCCTCCAATAGGAAACGATTGGTAAACCGATTAAAGTAAAGGGTTCCCAGCAAATATCCTACCATCTCTGTGATTATTAATAGGATAATTTTAATATATATTAAAATATAGCAGTATTTTATCTATTTAATAATGTGTTAATACCTTTGCCAAACATGTGCAGTACTTACAGTATAATCAGCACTGCTGTCTGCATCTGTTTTGGGGTTGTCCAATGTCCACTCGAAGATTGAAGAGGATCGTTGTGTGTCATCAGGATGCACTGTGGGAACAGACATCGAGAAGAATCGCTGAGTTTGTAGGAATCGGTTGTGTAACTTATATACACCCACTCGGCTCTGCGCCAGTTCTTTGACCTCTCTAAATCAGTGGTTCTTAACCTTTTATTAGTCACGGCCCCCTCAAAATCCGAAAGCATATTGGCGGCCCCCTTAAAATCCTAAAATATTTTCTCGACCAGTACCCTCCCAGCCCAGCATTAGGTAACATATAATTAAGTAATTACTGGTTCAAAAATTATAAACTTAGACTTATAAGAAATATTTACACGGTTTTATTAAACTTGTAATTTTGTCTGTCTGTCTGTCTGTTTGGGTCAAATTTACCTATACGCTCAACGTTTTCATTTAGTTTGACCATGTTTAAGAATATTGAGATGTCATTAAATTCATCTATCACTTACAATATGGGCCATTCCACGCCAAATTCAACACCCCTACGCGCTTAAACTAGATACTAATCGAACAAACGCATTCGCCAATTCATTTATCCCTATGACATCTAGAGACTGGAACTCTCTTCCCCTGACCGTCTTTCCAGCAACTTATAACCTTCAATCTTTCAAGACCAGCATCCACAGATACCTTCGACTGCTACCCAATCCCTAAATCCCCCTTATCTTCACGTTACAAGGGTCCACCACGGACTACAGAGGTTGTACCTTCTTGGTGCAACTTCTTCTTGTATAAAAAAAAATCGATTGGTTTGAAAAATTTTAATTTTTGATTTCCTTCATTTTTTGACATTTTTTAATACCCATCAAAAAAACTCTTCCTGGTAAATTTTGAAATTTTTTTGATCACCGGTTTAAAAGATATCGAATTTCGATTTTTCGCTCTTTACTTCTTCAAAAATGGTCCAAATTCAATTTTTTTTTTTTTTAATTTTTGTTTTTTTACATACTTTTTAGAAAAAATACAAAAAAATTATTTAAAGTGTTTTTATATGCGATTTTTGAGTTTGAAAATTCTAATCTTGTTTTTGAAACTGTATGTACCTACTCTTCGATTTTTTTGATAATTTTTTATTTTAAACTTCTATTCATTCATCTACAAATTTTAAGACCGGATTGATAGTGGTCCTATGATAAATCCTATTTTTTTTTATTTTTGAAAATTTCGAGAAAAAAAATTATTCGCTATATTAACCATTATTAAAACAACTTTTTGGTATTGAGTTCTCTTTTTTTAGTTATTATGAATTGATTTTGATCGTCAACAGGTGTTTAAAATAAATAACTATATTTAGTTTGTTGAAAGAAAATCAAAATCAAAAATCGAAAAAAATAGTAATTATTAAAGGACCACTATCAACCCGTTCTTAAAATTTGTAGAATGAATAAAAGTTTAAAATAAAAAATTATCATCAAAAACAAGATTAAATTTTTAAAACTTAAAAATTGCATATAAAAACACTTTAAATAAATTTTTTGTATTTTTTTCTAAAAAGCATGTGAAAAAAAATTAAATTTAGACCATTTTTGAAGAAGTTATGAGCGAAAAACCGAAACCGGTGATCAAAAAAATTTCAAAATTTACCAGGAAGAGTTTTTTGATAAATAATGTCAAAAAATGAAGGAAATCAGAAATTAAAATTTTTACAACCGCCCAATTTGGCGTGGAATGCCCCAAATGGATCGCTTATATGCTTATAATAACTAGTAACATATTATTTTTAATTATTTTTTATTTTATTTGTAAAAATATAAAAACTTAAAAAATTATAATATTTTCGCGCCCCCCCCCCCCCCTGTTAAGAATCGCTAGACTAGAAAATCTGAACGCTTTTTATCTCGCCCAATAAGTAATTCCAAAAATTAATCGATGAATTTTTGAATATATACCGGGTGAGTTTTTTTTTCTTTGAAACAGACTTATAACTCAAAAACAGTGCATCATATGGAAAAAAGTTTCAAATAAAAGTTTGTTTATATCGAGGGGGAAACTAAACTACGCTATTGTTTATCGACGTTGAACAAGCTTTCAAGGGTATTTCAAGGTCAAGTTCTGTTTTTTAAATGGAACATTATATTTTTCTATACATCTACTTAATCTACAAAAAAAATTGAACAACTTTCATAAGAACTATTTTTTTATACGACAACAAATAAACAAAATACCTACATGAATCAATTAGATCTCAAAAAAAATTCTTAATAATTATTTTTAACAATTATTATCTAATAATAATGAATAAATAATTAATTTTAAATAAATTATCATTAAATCGAAAAGTCACAACAATTACATAACATCATTAATAAATAAATAAATAAATGAAAATAAGTGTTTATAATGATATTAAAACTTCATTATTATACACAGATTTAAGAGATTATTTTCTACTTAGTAGAAGTAGTTAAAATTCTTGAGTTTAAAAAAGTTTATTTCTCGTGTCAATCCAGTAGATAGTTATATTGTATTAATAAAAATGGAGCATTTTTTTGTTGAAAACAGAATTGATATGGTCTTAATTTATGGCGAAAGTGCAAGAAGTGTTATAAGGCTGCCATTGAAATGAATGCCGAGCGGTTTCCTAATAGGAATACACCCTCACAAGCTTCATTTTATTGTGTTGTAAAATCTGTTAAAAAAAATCAGGAAATGTAAAGGCTACGAAGAAACTTAAATAAATAAATAAATTAATTAATTAATAAATAAATGAAAATGAGTGTTTATAATGATATTAAAATTTCATTATACACAGATTTAAGAGATTATTTTCTACTTAGTAGAACTAGTTAAAATTCTTGAGTTTAAAAAAGTTTATTTCTCGTGTCAATCCAGTAGATAGTTATATTGTATTAATAAAAATGGAGCATTTTTTTGTTGAAAACAGAATTGATATGGTCTTAATTTATGGCGAAAGTGCAAGAAGTGTTATAAGGCTGCCATTGAAATGAATGCCGAGCGGTTTCCTAATAGGAATACACCCTCACAAGCTTCATTTTATTGTGTTGTAAAATCTGTTAAAAAAAAATCAGGAAATGTAAAGGCTACGAAGAAACTTAAATAAATAAATAAATTAATTAATTAATAAATAAATGAAAATAAGTGTTTATAATGATATTAAAACTTCATTATACACAGATTTAAGAGATTATTTTCTACTTAGTAGAACTAGTTAAAATTCTTGAGTTTAAAAAAGTTTATTTCTCGTGTCAATCCAGTAGATAGTTATATTGTATTAATAAAAATGGAGCATTTTTTTGTTGAAAACAGAATTGATATGGTCTTAATTTATGGCGAAAGTGCAAGAAGTGTTATAAGGCTGCCATTGAAATGAATGCCGAGCGTTTTCCTGATAGGAATACACCCTCACGAGCTTCATTTTATTGTGTTGTAAATCTTTTTAAAAAACAAAAAAAAACAGGAAATGTAAAGGCTACTAAGAAACTGAAATAGGCCAAAATAAGGAATTTGGAACTGGAATTCATCCAGAAAACTTGCGATAACACTCTGGAATATCACAGAACAGTGTCGAAAAATTATTAAATTATTAATTTAATTATTAGTTATTTAATCATTATTATTTGATAATTAAGTTAAATGATTGTTGAAAATAATTATTAAGAATTTTTTGAGATCTAATTGATTCATGTATTTTGTTTATTTGATGTCGTATTAAAAAAATAGTTCTGATGAAAGTTGTTCAATTTTTTTTGTAGATTAAGTAGACGTATAGAAAAATATAGGGTTCCATTTAAAAAACAGAACTTGACATTGAAATACCCTTGAAAGCTTGTTCTAGGTCGATAAACAATAGCGTAGTTTAGTTTCCCCCTTGATATAAATAAACTTTTATTTGAAACATTTTTCAATATAATGCACTGTTTTTGAGTTATAAGACTGTCTCAAGATAAAAAAACTCACCCGGTATATATATTATATAGTATGTTTATTTATATTAAATTTCACATTTTTACTCTTCCTGAAAAAACTGGTTGGTGAAGATAAGGACCCTTTTTCCTTGATCCATCACATACATCTCTTTCTGTATCCATTAATATTCATACTTTTGTATACAATTAGCCAAATTTTTCAATTCATTTAATATATTATAATAAAAGAAAAATAATTTAATAATATTTACATTTGGGTTTCCGACGAGGCTGCTAGCTGAATAGATGCAGAAGGGATGAAACTTTATTCGACATCAAATTTAAACAAGCATACAAAATATTATTTATAATAACAAATTTAAATTTAGGGAACGAAGAAAAGTTTATTTTTATTACAGACAAAAGGATCAGCCGGGGCTCGAACCCGGGATCTTTGCATGTGTATTATTTATAATTTTTAAAAAAATATAGACATGTTTAAGAGAAACGTCAACAAAATTGAAGAAGCCGTCATTAAGAGAAAAGCAGCCGAGCGATTCCGGGTTGACCCGAGGTTTGCCGAACGCGAGCGCAATTTGAAAATTCAAATTTTTAAATAAAGTGAATTGAAAAATTAATAAAAATTGATTAAAAAACGATCAATCGTTGAAAAAATATTCATCTTTTTTCTCCATTCTAACTAATATTGAAAAATAATTAAAACTTAAAAAAAAAGTGTAAATTATTTACTAGAGGCGGCTAACGGATAAATTATGTGAAAATAAATAAATATAAAAATTCTCCGATTAAGATCTTTTTAATTAATGTAGTTGTTTCGCGACAATACTAGCAAAAAGGTAATGCTAGAGTATATAAGAACAGACAATAAGGATTCATAATTCATAAGTCCAAAACTTTTTGCTGTTTATGTACCACTACTAGCCAATCCCGTGCTCGTTTGACAAATCTGGCAACATTGTCCGAGCTTGAATATTTTTATCATAGAAATGACAGATAAAATACATTATAAAGGTCGATTTATAAAACAAAAAGTTCTTGATAAGCGATTGAAAGCTGTTGCGACAATGGCTAAAGCGAAAAACCCCCTCTTTTTAGGTTAAATACATGCGTTGTTGCCAGCTTGTTTTAGTGTAAATTTTATTGATTATTATCTCAGAAACCGTGTTGTAACTATAAATTAAAATTTTCTTAAAAAATGTATAGTTATTGTTTAATGTTGGTTTAGTTTTTTATAACATTGGTAAGAAGAGTTTCTTAATTATAATTAAATATGTATGAAAACTTTCCGTTATCACGTATAGTGCAATGTATAAGTGTCTGAAAAACTCGTATCTTTGGAATTTAATATCTCCAGAACTATATTGTTCATAAATTTCGTTTTGCCACCAATCGATGCAGAAGTATTTAAATAATAATCTCTCTAAATTTCAAAAAAAAATCCTATGAAAACCCATATGGTGAAACAACTACCTTAATTACAATAAGTACATATTGTATGTGGAACGCAGTTTAGTTCGGGAGAGTCAAATTAACTCATTTAGTGAAATCTTCTATTTAGTGGCGGATTTCAATGTGTTTGGGGTTACATGGGGCGGTAAGACTAAAAAGGGGCCTCTCTTCTCTTTCTAATCTAATATATGGTTTTTATTTATTTTTATGGGGGTGGAGGGGATTTAGTTTACCCTACAAATTTCACCTCTTCATTTGAGAGATTAAGGGTAGTAAAGTTTTTGTGAATAATTTTCATCTTTATTATTGATCCATAATCTACTAATATGCCAAAGGGAAGGGGAAATTACATATTTAATAGATGCAAATTTACCCTAACACCTTCAGTCCTTTATTTTAGAAGTTAAAAGAGAGAAACTCTGGGTTTTTAAAATTTTTCCTTCATTTTTGTTCCAAACTTTATCAGCTAACTGAATTTCACCGTGCTAGAATGATTAGAAGTAAATTACAAGGAGAAACAAAGAGGTTGTCCTCTGCTTGATGCAAATAAACATACACACATATATATCGAGATGATATATCTGTATATATATTATTTATTTGTTTGAGACTATAGTTTCGAAGACTTGGTCTTCATCATCAGTCTTTCTTCAATTATAAATGTTTTTCATGGACTCAATATCATATGGATATTGAAAACTTGGTGTTCTTTCATCACTGGTGGTCGACCTGTAACCTCTTTGTTTCTCCTTGTGAATCAACAACTCTGCTACTCTCGGCAAAACAAAAACTTTTCAAGAAGTAAATTAGATGAAAAATTACTCTTATAAACTTCACATTTTCTTTTTAGGAAAATTGAAAAGTTTCTACTTTTTTATTTTTATTAATAGTGTACAGAAACCTTAACCATCAGAATCCTCCCCCCCCCCCCCCAACAAATTTTCTTTTTTACCCTTATGCAACCTCTTTTAAATAAAAGTTTTAAAATAATTAACCCTTTTTTTGAAAAATAGATAGATTCTTTTTTCAAAAATTAAACTCATGGTATAAACTCCTGAGGGGTGGAGCCCGCTGATATGCAAAGTAAAAATATTTTCTACTTAAATCTGAAATATTTAATAATAGATCAAAGACCTGGAAATTAAACATCTCTAATGTTTTACTATAAAAAGTATTTAAAAATAAATATTATTTGAATAATAGTCCAGGCAAATTGCGTGAAAAAGTGTCATAAACAGGAAATAATTCCCGTTAAAGATTTTATTGCTGGAATACCTTTATTGGTAATACAATATTACTACCCCAAGTTTTTTCCCCCAAATCTGAGTTGTGGAAATTTTTCTACGCGCCTCAAAATGAGAAAATTTCGGAGTTTTTTCAGTGTTTCTTAAATAACTCTAAAACGTATTATCAAATAAAAAGATTAGCTAAATTAAATCTCTTTAAATTACGCCTAAAATTATAAAAATTTCATCTATATTTAGGTTCAGTAGAACCGGTACTAACGCCTATCAAAAATCAGCCCCCGAGATCAGTGCCGTTCCTGGGGTGGCGAACGCCTGCGTGCAAGAATAATTTTGTGCGCCCCTATATACTATGCTTAAATTTTGATGATAAGGCCATTTTTCTAATCATTTTTAGTTTGAGGTTTAAACTGAATAGTTTCCTTATAGACTAAAGTCACTTTAGTGTAAGTGTTTGGTTATGAAAATGGGCGTAATAAAATAAAACAACGAAAAAATATGACAAAAATTTATTTTCGACATCAAATAAAATAGACTATTAACGTACAATATAGGTCATAAATAAAACACGTCCATTCGGAAATTAACAAAAAATCTAATATAACTCAATTCACTCAACTGAGTGAATTGAGTTAAAACTCTCAAACGGCGCTCAACGCAAACAAATCCGTTAACTTGAAAATGTGCAAGATCTGTCTAATACCTAAGTACCTAATTATCAAATAACAAGGTAGTTTTAGAACATAACACGTCTTGCTTTTGCAGATGCAAGCTCATTGATCATTTCATTGTGATCGATGGCTTCACATATTTTATTTTATTTTTTATTTTAGTAAATTCCAGTGTAGAAGTTACTTCTTATATTAGTTTACTGTTTCTTCCTGTAATCAAAGTTTACAGCTTTGCTATAATTTGATTTTTAATACCTTTAATGCCGATTTTTCTTCCAATTAGAAGTGGGTTTTTGCAAGAGTAGCAAATAGTTGAATTTGGGGCCCCTTAAATTGGGCGCCTGCGTGCGGGGCATTCGCTGCATACCCGCCAGGAACGGCACTGCCCGAGATCACTTTTGAATATCCCTAAAACACGATTTTTTTTCGATTTTTTCCCATTTTAACCACGAAGGAGCACGCTTTCGACAAAGACGACTCTATATATTTTTAAACAATTAAATTTGCTACAATTTAAATAAAGTTTCATTCTAATTGGATAATGGTAACATGAGGTTGAAGTTTTGAAAAAATGGAATTATTTGCAAAAAATCGCAGTTTTTCCTTCATAAAATAATAACCACTTATCCTAGAAACTTGATTCCTATCTTATTGTCTAGGGAATTTTGTTGACTTGAACGTTTATAGATTTCCAGAATTTTCCATGACGCTTTTGAGGATTCGGATCATAACCTTCCCGTAAAATGTAGAATAGGTATCTATAAATCTAAAAGAGTTTTATCAAAAAAGTGGTTCAAGTAAATAAAATTTCCAGGACAATGAGATCAAAATCAAGTTTCTAGGATGAGTGGTTTTCATTCTACGAAGGAAAACTGCGATTTTTTGAAACAATGGATCATTTTCTGTCATGGAAAATGCTGGTTATCTATAAATCTAAGAGTTTTATCAAAAAAGTGGTCCAAGTACACGTTCAAGTCAACAAAATTTCCTAGGATGAGCTGTTTTCATTTTATGAAGGAAAAACTGCGATTTTTTGGAAAAAATTGCATTTTTTCAAAAATTCAACCTCATGTTACTTACCATTATCCAATTAGAATGAAACTTTATTTAAATTGTATCAAATTTAATCTAGTAGTTTAAATGTGTATAGAGTCGTCTTTGTCGAAAATGTGTGCATGGTCAAAATGGGGAAAAGTCGAAAAAGTACGAGTTTTAGGGATATTCATTTGATTTGATAAGTCGTTTTAGAGTTATTCTTGAAAAACTGAAAAAACTCCGAAATTTTCTCATTTTAAGGCGCGTAGAAAAATTTCCACAACACAAATTTGGGGGAAAAAACTTAGGGTAGTAATATTGGAGTACCAATAAAGGTATTCCAGCAATAAAATCTTTACCGGGAATTATTTCCTGTTAAAATTGTAATTTGCCTGGACTATAATGAAATGAATGATGTTATATACCTTAATATTAAAAAAATTATTATTTAATAAATAAATAATAAAGTTTTATTCCTTGGCATGTTTAGAAGCTCAAGTTTCCTCGGTTGCTATGATCTCTACATCAACCAAACATATTACAATTCTTCTTCTTATTGATAGACCTATGGTCTGTTTATCCTAACTCGTCCTGCCAGAGTTTTTAGGTCGACCTCTGCTTCTCTCGCCTGCTTGTTTATTCGTTAAATTTTTCTTGAGAATCCGGTCTTCGCTCATTCTTTCCACGTGTGTGTACCAATTTTCTCTTCTACATTTGATCCAGTCATCGATCTTTTGAATTCCACATTTTTCCCTGATGTCTTCACTTCTTTGTTTATCAAACAGCGATAGATCAAGGATTCTTCTGAGGGTCTTCATCTCGGCCGTTTCCAACATCTGCCTAGTTTTGGCCGTATCTGGTCTTGTTTCGGTCGCGTAGGTCAGGATTGGTCTTATCATAGTCTTATATATTTGCACCTTGGCTTCTGTTCTTAAAAACTTATTCGACCAGATTGTGCTATTAACACAACCTGAGATCCTTACGGCTTTAATAGATTGTGTTTTTACTTGTCTATAGATCCTGATGATCATTACAATTCAACTACAACAAATTAACAAACAAATATCGTATAATAAAATCAATAATAATAGTCTCCAAAATGTTCCATTTTAATATTGAGAAACTACAACTAAATCCAAACAACTTTACGATAGGCCAAAGAACAATTTTACTCGAAACTTGCCATATCGTATGAAAGTTTCTCAATTAAAAAGCACACCACCAGACATGCGGCCCAGGGTGAATTCCCTTTCCACATCGACCGAGGCTCCAAAACATCTGAGATAGGTGAATATTTCCAGCAGCAATCCTGAGAAAGTGCGTTAAAATCGGATAATAATAATAATATAGATAATAGCGTATCTTAAACTATTTATTAAATTTCACAATTCAATGTTATCAAATTTTCAAAAATACTAAATATTAATATTTTTGAAAAAGAGATAATTCTTGAAATATTTTAAGTGTCTGCCAAATTTAACTTTAAAATTCTCTATTTCGTCAGAATATTTTGAAAATATATAATATTATAGAAAAAAATTCAAAATAATGATTTGAGAAATAATATTTTGTATGTTTGTTTAAATTTGATGTTGAATAGAGCTTCATCCGTTCTGCATTTATTTAGCTATATAGCAGCCTCGGCAAAAACAACAAGTCGGTAACCCAATTGTAAATCTTATTAAATTATTTTTCTTTTATTATAATAAATTAAATAAATTGAAAAATTGTATATAAAAAAGTATGAATTTTAATGGATACAGAAAGGGTATAAATAATGAAAAAAATTTAATGATTGTTGAATGTAAATAAATAAACAGAAATTTTTTATAGAATAATCTAGAAACGTTTATTAAAAATCCAGACCTTTCAAAGAAATTCTCCCTTTTTCAATGGAAATTTTTAATAAATAGTTGCTTTTTTTTTAAGTAATGATAAAACGAGTAGTTGTATTGGTTAGGGAACTTGCTTTTGAATCAACCTAAAGCGGATTCAAGCCCAACTCGGTGGAAAATATTTGAACGGAAATAATCTGATCCTTTACACCAATTTACACACCCATACACATTTCAAGACCAATTTCTAAATGGGCTTTAGTCCTGAAGGACAATAAAAATAAATATATAAATATTTTAAAAATAGACATAGATACAGATTGTTTTGGAGATGAAATTACAATTCAATGTCTTGAATCTGTGGAGAGGTGTCTCCAAGCATTCCTTGCCACTTAGCATCGTTAGCTCATCAAAGAAGTGTTTCCCCAAATTCACCTTTAAAATTCTCTACTCCATCAGAATATTTTGCTAATATTATAGAAAAAAAAACTTTTTTCTTTTTTGTAAAAATCTTTAATCTCATATTTGTGAATTTTGTTCCTTGCAATATTGGTCTATATTAGCACTTTTGAAATTCGTTAATACAATCGGTTCAGAATTTTTTCTTCTTCTTCTGCAGAGTTTTTTTATGTTTTTAATCCAATATTTTAAATAATTGAGAATAATATTTCTCATTTCACTGTTGCCGAAAAGTGCAAACACCGGTAAATGGAGGCTGAACCTCCACAAGTAGAGATTGTTGCAGATATCCAACATCGAGATGAGAATAAATCGAAATTTAGTCCTAGAAATAGAGAAACATTATTATACAACATAATAAATGCGATTATTTCCTACTCATGGATTAAGACATAATTATTATAATATGATGGCTCTCTGTTTAAGGAGGTTCTTTCGCGACAATCCACACAAAAAATTTAGCCTCGTAACCACTCTATAAATATGAACGGAACTAAAATTTTAGGTTATGTTTTTTTTAACGTGACTGTACCATTCACACAACGAAATCTCTATATGGATACACACATACTTGCCGGATCGTATCCAAGCCATTGTTTTTTATATCCTCTCCACTAAAAATAATCCCCCAAATATGTTGTTTTGTTTTTTATCAAAACTAAGAGGTAAATAATTTCTATTTTTTTTTTAAGTTACTCCGAATATATTATTCTAACAAATATTAGTTTTTCATCAAGATGGTGAAAGTCCTTCAATTAAAAAAAATAAAATAATGATCATATCCCCACCCTTTCCCTATCTACCCTATGTTAAAAATGTCATTTTTAATTCCAATTATTTCATGTTTGGTGTGGTAAATCGGCTTAAAATTTTAAGAGTATGTGTATTATGCTTTTAAGGACTTATGTTCCAAGTTTCAAAGACTTCTTGAATTTTTGCATTTGTGAAAGAACTACCTTAAGAGAAATCTGTAGGCGTTTGGAAAATCGTCAAAACAGAACCAAAATAAACTGACACGTTCTGATGTGGCCATCCACTTGACTTTACCATACATACTGGCCCCTTTATTATATTTGATATTTAATAAAATTATTTTTAATCATGTAGGGGAGTGGTTAGTTTTTGCATTTTTAGACTTCTGGGGACCCATTATATATACAAAATTTGGTTGAGTTTGCTCAAATGACCTAGATTTAAATTTTTAACCCCCCTCCACTCCCCTTAATTTTGGCTCGATATGCACCAAAATCTAATCAGCTCTTAAGTGTGAAATTTGGTTTTGATATTCACACTAGTTTTTGAGCTACCACAAAAATTTCGTAACACACATACTAACAACCAGACTAACAGACAAACAGACATTTTGACAAAACAGTTATTATCTTGAAAAATATAATTTTTTCGATGTTCACTTATTAGAGATTTTTTGTTGACCGAAATGCCATGATTTCGCCCAATTTTTTTTAATCAAAATAGTTACAGCCGTTTTTGAGATATTTCGAAAAAAAGAAGCAAAAAAAACACTTTTTTCATGCACGATTACAATACTTGACCATACCCTGTAAGGTAAAGTAAAAATAAAATTTATTTAGCATATTTAAAACATATTTATCGGTTCAATATCTTCATTGTACAATTATTCCCTTTCAAAATAACCAGAACGAAATTTTGAAATTAGGCAAAATTTGCTAAATGAAAACAACTTCAATTCGCTATAACTTTTTTGTTTTTCATTCAAAATGATAACACTCTCTTGTGATTTTCTTAGAAATTTAAAATCAATTTATATGGACAATTTGAATACAATTATATAAAAAAAATATGTATTTAATTAATTTCGTAAAATTTGAAAACTCACCAGCCGACATCATATGTGGGTACAGAAGAAAAAGTTTCCGGGCTAAATATTGCTAATAATAAAATAATACAAGAACAAGCACCTAATGGCAACATGAGAATAGCACAGACGAGAGATAGAAACGCCAGAGGCCAACAGGTGGCTGTCGAAATTTCCACAATTTCTGTAAAAAAAAAAATATGGAAAAGCAGCAAGGTGTCTTTCAAGCATCAAAGTTTATACATTTCAAAATACGTTTATATTAATATTAAAAATACAGGATGTCTCTAAAGTAAACGGCATGTTATGAAACGAGGATTTCCTATCAAAATAGTAAGAAAAATACGCATCTTATTCATTAATATACGGGGGTGTGGGGGGAGGGCGTATAGAATCGGTTTCTCGAAATTAATATTCAAGTATTAGGGTCACTTAGGGCTTTGGGTCGGTCAAGCCTTAAGAAGGGCTATAAGAGCCCCATCCCATCTCAATTGGTCCACCAATATCTTTCTTTTTAAATAAAATTATGCTAATTCCCGGTAAATTTAATTTAAATATTTATTTTTATTATCATTTGGAATAACATTTTAAACAATTTAAAACATTTTATTGTAACATTTAACTTAAAATTATTTTTTAATTGTTAAAAACAAGGAAAACATACAAAATCTAAAACCTTTACCACTGTGTGACGTCGCCTTTATTTTTAATTACGGCTTGAATTCTTTTGGGCAACGTACTTATTAAATTTTGACACTCATCTTGAGTGAAAGTATCCCAAATATTTTGATGTTTGTGTTTTAATTCGACTACGTTTCTAGCTGGTTGTATTCGTAATAGCTTTTTCATTGTGTGCCAAAGAGTTTCTATTGGTGACAAGTCGGGACTGTTTGTCACCCACTCCAAAAGTGGAACATTATGATCAGAAAGCCATTTTAGAGATTTTCTTGATGTATGGCAGCCCGTCCCGTCTTGTTGGGACACAAAATTATTATTATTCTGCAATGCATCTGCCATTGTTGAAAGTAACGATTTTTTTAAAATCTCTAAATATTTATTGTTGTTTACAATTCCATCAATGAAGTGAAGTTTTCCAACACCTCTAGCAGACATTGAACTCCATACCATACTGAAGCAGGAAATTTTACTTTCTTTTTTAAACAATCTGAATTGAAAGCTTCATTTTTCTGACGAATAACTCTGCTTCGATTGTCCCCAACACAAACTTCAAAACGAGACTCATCACTCCAATGGACACTATTCCATTCATCACTCGTCCAATTAATGTGACTTTTAGCCCCGTTAAGCCGGTTTTTCTTTTGTTTTAATGTCAAGAGTGGCTTTTTTTTCGCCTAAAAAAAATTAGTAAAATTACAAAAAAAAATTTTGCAATAAGTTGCAATAAAATTACCTTGTAAGTTTTAAAACCTAACTTAAGGGCTTCTCTATGGCACGTGGATCTTGAAACACTTCGCCCCACAGCATCGCCCCAAAGAACAAATGATTCATCATAGTTCGAACGCGTGTTATTTCTAATAATCTTCTTCAATGCCTGTCTATCAGCATCTGATATTTTGGATTTCGACGGATACCGAGGTTTTGTAGCTATTGTACCCGTTGTTTTATAAACTCGAATAATATTCCTGACAGTAAACTTTGATAAATTAACTAGATCGCTAATTTCCACGTTTGATTCCCTTTTTAAATAAATTGATAATAATTGAGCGAATTTTTTTTATCAACAACCTTTCCACGAGTCATTTTTACTAATAATAAACAAAACAAACTTTCTTTTTGTTGGAAAAAGGCAAAGCCTACTTGATTATTTCACATATTCAAAGATTCTTAAAAAAAATCGTGAAAAGCAAAGAACTATTTTTATATAAAAATATGTTTTTAACAATTAAAAAATAATTTTAAGTTAAATGTTTTAAATTGTTTAAAATGTTGTTCCAAATGATAATAAAGATAAATATTTAAATTAAATTTACCGTTAATTAGCATAATTTTATTTAAAAATAAAAAATATTGGTGGACCAATTGAAATGGGACGGGGCTCGTAATAGTAGGTGTTCAGAAATAACATGGTTCGATATTAAAAAATGTACGCGGCCTTCAAAACTTGTAAACACCTATACAAAATAAACTAAAGAAGTTTTATCATCGCGTAATAGCCGGCTCAGAATCAAACAACTTTTGTTTCAAACATCATTCTCTATCTCAAACATTAAAAGAGTTCGACTTTGGGGCCGTCCATAAATTAAGTCACACAGTAAGGGCCTCCAGATTTGTGGCAAAAATGTGACAGGGGGGCCATGGGATCTTAATAAGTGTGATGTCAAAAAAGTCAAATTAAAATTTTTTTAAATATAATTTTTAGATTTCAGGTTATTATTATCCCAACCTGAAAATGTTGATAAAATAAATCTAGACAAAAAATTGTAAGCAAACAATTTTTAGCAAAAACACTTAATTTTTTTTTTCAAATAAATAAACCCTTTTTCTTATAATCAAGGATTCATTCACTGAAGATATTTGTTTGTTTATAAATATTTAATTATTATTTTTTCAACAAAAACTAATTTGTTTAAGATAATAGGTTTATTATTATGGGATATAAAAGGGACGTGACAATACAGGGGGACTCAATGAAAATGTGACAGATTGTGACACAAAGGGAGGGTGGTGTCTAAATCTTTCCTTCACTCCACTAGGAAATTTGTTAATTTTATATACTTAGTCAGAACTTTGAGTAGTAAATTTCTCAATGATATAAGTGAGGGTACTCAATTATACTTGATAATATCATTTTTTTTAATACTCTTGATTGTCATTGAGAGTTTTGACATAGTATATTCGGACCCCTAAATAGATTATATTCTTGTGTTAACTGGTTTCTTATAAAAAATGCTCGCTTATAAACTTGTCGTTTACCTTTGAGACACACCATGTGTAGTGAAAAAACTAAAATCAAAATTTTGAAATGGCCGTATCCGGAATAGTTGCCTAATACAAAGTCTATTTATAATACAAAAACTCAGCTAAAATTCTATCTTAAGTGTATATTGCGCCGGATCGTCGCGAATGCACTTTTGACGCTGACAGATGATTTCTCTCTGAAAATCACCGAAATAATGCACATTACACAAGCTGGAAATGTTATAACATTAAGCATTCCGATGCTAAATTTTTGAGGGACTAAAAACTTCGAAAATTGTGGACTTTTTTCATATTTTGCTTATAACCCGAAAATCATGCGTCCTACAGAAAATTTTACTCTTATCAAAATGAAAGAGCATAACATTACGCGTCGAATAATCTACTTATAAAGTTAAAATTGCTTCAGCCGTTTAGCCACAACCGATCGTCAAAATAGGCAATTTTTACTAAAGTGAATTATGGTCATTAGGTGATCACAAGAAACATCTCTTCAAATTTTTGCATCGCTGACCCCCAGAATTGTTACCAATTGGCTAAAAACGAGATTGGCAATCATTCATCTTAATTGGACAACGGTAACCCGTGCCGCAATGAGGTTGAAAAAATTGCAGTTTTTCATTCATAAAATGAAAACCACTCATCCTAGAAACTTGATTCTTGTCTCATTTTCTAAGAAATTTTGTTGTCTTGAAGTTTTATTTGAGCCACTTTTTTGTTAAAACTTTTAGATTTGAAGATATCCAGAATTTTCCAAGACAGGACATGATCCGACCTTATTGCGGCACGGGTTACCGTTGTCCAATTAAGATGAAACTTTGCCAATCTCATTTTTTAGCCAATTGGCAACTATTATGGGGGTCAGTATTGAAATTCGAAGAGTGGTTTCTTGTGATCACATTATGAGAATAATTCACTTTTACGCAAAGTTTGTAAAACTTGCCTATCTTTGACGATCGATTGAGACTAAACGGCTAAACTGATTTTAACTTTTCAGTAGATTATTCATTTCGATTTATAAGCAAAAATTTGAAAAAAGTCCCAAATTTTCGTTGTGGCAAAGGGGCACCTTAAGATTGCATCGTAGGAAGTTCAAATTTCACACCCATGATTACACTTATAGGTGGCAACTTTTCCGCATACGGCCTAATAAATTGAGCAAAAATTTTTGGGGTGGGGCTTTTTTCGCTCCACCCTAATGTGTAGACAGGAATGGATAGATAGATGTCTGTGATACTTAATTTGATTGTCGAATTGTCGTTGTCTAATTTTCAATAGACAGTAGATGATGAAATTGCCAAGGAGCGTGAGGATGGCCGGAATCCAAGTGAACATCGCCATATGACTTGCATACACTATTCGGCTTCTCTTATACGAGTTTGGCAAATAATCACACTGTTTGAAATTGAAAGGACTCACCGGCTCATAAGCTGCCGAGGAAAGAAAAAAATTATTATCCTATTTCTTATATTGATGCTTTGATGCAGTGACAGAAGATGGTTAAACAAAACGGGCAAAAGACTAGAAATAGCTTTGAATTCATGCACCCGCTATGTCTTAAATCAAAAACCACCTAGCCATCTTTCGGACCAGGATAAAAAACTTATTTTAAATAGAATCTTTCTAAATTTTAAGCTTGCCGGTGTTGTGAGATTATTTATAAGCTATTAAATTCTGATAAATTCATTTGCCTATCTTAGTTAGAAAATCTATTTGTCGTCGGTCGCTCCACCAGGAAGACAACGCTAGTGCAGGTGCACTATAAAACTAAGCACTTGTTTCATTCCTTCAAATTGGCGGGTGCAAGGCTTTGGAATGAACTTCCATCCATATTTCATGCAAACCCGACTCTTGGTACTCCAAGGGCGGATCCAGGGGGGGCGGAGGGGGCGACCGTCCCCCATAGAGGCCCGTGCCTGGAGGGAGTGCAACACGTGCGTCGCACGCAGAGGCCAAAAACGGCGGCCAAATCGACAGGGAATTTATAACAATTTTTTTATTTTTATTTTTATTTTAATGAACTTAAAATATGAGATATGAAATTTGTAAAAAATTTGAAAAAAAACATTTATTTTTTTAAAAAATTTTAAAATTGAAAATAAAGTTCTATGTGTGTGGGGGGCGTCTCTGACCCCCCCCCCCCCCGCTTGGTCAATTCGATCGCGACATACTTTCGAGATAAAAAGTAGATCTTATATACATCGGGTAACTTATATACATTCTTCTCTCCCCCCCCATAAAAAATTCCTGGATCCGCCCTTGTGGTACTCTCAGGTCTTCATTCTTTATGGATCCCAATAACTGATACTCCTTACTCTTATTTCCTTTATGTCTTCTAATCTTTCTCTACTTTTTTTTTCTCTTCTTCCCCTTCAAAATTTGTGTATTGGTGAACTCTTTTGCCAAATGTATAAACATCTAGGTGGGACCTAAGGTCCTATATATGTTTGTATACTTTGTGAAATAAATAAAAAAAACTAAAACTAAAAACAATTACGTGATCGATATAGAGATTTAATTATACTGGGTGTTTCACAGAACTCGTTCATTAAAAGTTTTCATGGAAGGAGTTGAGAGAAAATTTTGAACTTTGACATATTTATATTTTGGAATATGCTCTTTTTATTTTAAATAAATTATTAACAATTTTTAGACTCTTTCTGCTTTGCTGCAATCGCTATCAACTTTCTTATTTTCTATGGAACCCCCCAAATATTTTTGCATCATTCGATTAAGTGTTAAAAACTAAGATGAATTTGTATAATGCACTTGATGTCTAAAATTTATAATTTCTGAATTATTTTAGATATTTTGTAAAATCTACCAATTTAGCGTTCATTTCTAAAATTAATAATAATTAAACTATTTTTGTAGAATTAATTTGATCAATCAGAACTCTTAATAGACATTGAAGAATCTTATTCTAATCGTAAAATTCTTAAATTTTTCAACTGCATTATAATAATCGTTTATTTCGAAAATCAAATAGTTGTCAATATCATATTTTCTCAAATGGAACATGGCATAAATTTTACAATTTTTGAATTCTACATAAAAATTCAATAGAAGTTTATTAAATATTCCTATACCTAAAATGAATAGTTTTTTAAATAAAATATTTTAAATTTCACCTCGTCTAGATCTTAATTATTTATACATAAGAAATATGATCTAGACGAGTGAAATTTAAAATATTTTTTATTTAAAAAAACTATTCATTTTAGGTATAGGGAATATTTAATAAACTTATATTGAATTTTTATGTAGAATTCAAAAATTGTAAAATTTATGCAATGTTCCATTTGAAAAAAATGAGTATTGACAACTATTTGATTTTCAAAAATAAACGATTATTATAGTCATCCTGGATAAAAAAATTTGAATTTTTACGATTAAGTAAGATTCTTCCAATGTCTAATTAAGAGTTCTGATTGATCAAATTAATTCTACAAACAATAGTTTAATTATTATTAATTTTTAAAGATGAACGCTAAATTGGTAGATTTTACAAACTATCTAAAATAACTCAGAAATTATAAATTTTAGACATCAAGTGCATTATACAAAATCATCTTAGTTTTTAACACTTAATCTAATGATGCAAAAATATTTGGGGGGTTCCATAGAAAATAAGAAAGTTGATAGCGATTGCGGCAAAGCAGAAAGTGTCCAAAAGTTGTTAATAATTTATTTAAAAAGAGCATATTCCAAAACATAAATATGTCAAAGTTCAAAATTTTCTCTCAACTCCCTCCATGAAAACTTTTAATGAACGAGTTCTGTAGAAAACCCTGTATATCAATTTTTTCTAGGAAAATTGCATTTCTATGGCCCACTAGCTGTGACGTCACGTTTTGCCAGCCGAGACCTTCGACAATACCCTCTATATCTATACCAACTATCCGCCACTGCTTTGAAGAATGTAATATTTTATTGACTGACCCTTACTGAAATAGGAGCGGAGAGAGGTGAGAAGGAGACTGAGTAGGCAGACGGCGACGACGAGGATCCCGGCCAGTCTTTTGGAGGCTCCTCTTTGATGGCAGGCGAAGGGCCTGGCGACGGCCACCACGCGTACCGCCGTTATCAACACCACCAGCCACGCAGAAATCAGATTCACAGAATTCGAAAGCAGCCCGTACAGGCAACACAGCCAGAAATTATTCTGCGCAAATAATAAATAATTTGACACTTAGATGGTTGAGTAAATGAACCTTGCAAAATTCATAGGATTTTATTAAATAATTATGCCACTGTTAATTTTACAAATCTAGAAATTATTTTGTTAAATTTTCTCCTCAGAGAGAGACAGACTGGTAGAAATTTTAATTGAGAAGTGATGCTAAGGCAACCGCAAGGATAGTGGAAAAATTCTCTCGAATAGATAGATAGAATAGATAATAACAATAAAATACGGAAAGAGACAGACAGACATATAGACAGGAATTTTGTTGAGGGTGTTTTAGTTCATAACTTTGCTTGAAACGTGTGCAACCAAAATTTGGCTTGATTTGGACCAATGTACAGACAAAACCTCAATTTTATATATATACGAGCAGTACCCGGCGTGCCTACGGCACGCCCGGCACCGCTCGTCTCTCCGCAGGTGGCCCTGGCGGGCAGCGTCTCGAGATGTGATTATTAGCTGTCCGTAATTATATGTTTTGAAAAAAATATTTTTTTGAATAATGAATTTTGATCAAAGAAAGATTAAAAAATATCAGTAAATGCTTTATAAATACTTTATTAGAGCATACAACCATTTCTCTCGAAGTTCCCGATCGGTTGGAAACCTATTTCATTATTATATTAAGGTAAGAAGATAGCAGTACCAGACGTGCTCCGAGAATATTGATGTTGATGAAGGGCTGTTCGCCTTTGGGATAAATTCGAATATCTCTCTCAAATGGTGGCTCACCGTCATCATTTTTAAATATCATGGCCACCTCATCTACAGTAGGCAGGTTGAATCGCCGCCTGTCGGTATTTCTGTCTCTCCTAAAGGCCATGTTAACTATTGGAGCAGACAGACCGGCAGCCCTAGCTATCATCACCTCTTCCTTTCTACCTCTCCCAACATTTTATATGCCTTCGCCAGGACATTAATGCTGCGAATAGTTCCATCCAATAACTCCAGTAGCTTTGAATCACAGCCCCTGTTGGCAGTATTTCCCATCCTCATAGAATTGGCTTCAGCAGAATCAACTATATACAACTGGGCGAACTTCCTGGTCTCACCGCCATCTGGGTGCATATGAGATGTTCTGTGGTAAATTTGTCCATGTACCTTGAAACAATATGGACCATATCCAGGTGGATGTACTATTTTAGCCCCCATCGAAGCAAATGACAAAGCACTGTTAATACTGTTAATATTTTCTTTAAAATTCTTACCAAGTGAACCGTAAGGATCCTCCATTAGACTTTTTAAAATCTGGGGGTAGGTTCTTCTTGGGGCCAACACCACCTTTCCCTTGTGGCAGCAGTTAGTGAATTTACCATCCGAAGGTCTCTCTGCTGCAAAGTTCAAGGAGTGACAGAAACCGCACTCTACATCCATGCCTCCGCAAATGTTCATTTTCTCTATTTTTTTGACGATTTTTATCTATGCAAGCCTGTTTGACCTTATCATTTGCTTCCCAGATTTGTTGATTATCTATTCTTTTTCTTTTTTTACCCCCATCATCATACGAAGCCGCTTCAAATGTTCTTCCTTTCTCCAATATATCAAAGTGACCCCCTGAGAGACTCCTGTGAATAACAGTTTTTTTGAAGGAAGGTCATTTCTATCAGGACACGCGGTTGTGTAATATACGCGTGCCATCCCTCCACACCTCAAACACGAAGGGAAATATTTGGCCTGCTGCAGTCACTTCACAAAGAGTCCCATATGTCCCACAGAGACCCATCTCTCTCTTATACACATATGCATCTGCATAATTGTTCCCGTTAGGAGTACAACTGAGAATACGAAAGTCATTCCAGTTACTGCATACATGAGCAACAATTGAGCCGCGTACCTCATTATAATCTGACTGCCTATTAAACACACAGTGCGCGATTGCTCTAAAAAGACAGTTCCCATCGCCAACCATCCGAACTGTTTCAAAATTGTTTCCAGCCTCTGATTTATTTTCTTCTACAGTTAACATTTCTGGTATCTAAAAATAAGAGCATTCTTATAATATCACTATAAACCAATACTATATATAGTTTAAATCTATTTTTGTAAATTTATTATTATATATATATTAAATATTAATATTATAATATATATATATATATATATATGTAAGATTGAAATCCCCGCCACCACACCGACCAATAGGATATCACTATAAACCAATACTATATATAGTTTAAATCTATTTTTGTAAATTTATTATTATTACCTTATTTATTTATATTATAATTTATATATATATATATATTAAAATTTATAATATAAATAAATAAAGTAATAATAATAAATTTACAAAAATAGATTTAAACTATATATAGTATTGTAGGTTAAAAAATAAAATACAATGAGTCTTCTGTTTTTTAATAAAATAATTTTTAATTATTTATAGATAATTAAAAATTACCACAAAGGAATAAAGGACATAAAATTTCGATTTATAATTTAGATTATTCTTATATATAAATCTATTTTAATTTAAATTAGAGACGCTACTTACTCTAACTATTAGTTGCTTTTCTCACCACATCGTTCTTTGATGCGCCACATGACATGACAATGGCTTTTATATATATAGATATATAGATATGTACTTTTTTTTTTTTTTTTTTTTTAATGCAATCGAATGCAAGAAGGGTGCACCAGTAAAGGTGTAGCCCCTATGGATCTCGAAAGACCCTTGCATTACCGAAGAGAAGGGAAAGTTGATTAAGTGAGAGGGTGTAGACGTAGGTGTCTATGCACCCTGGTTTTGAAGGTTTGAAGATCATAGGTGCTGGGAAAGATAGAGGCTGGGAGAGAGTTCCAGTTCCTTGAAGTCATGGGGATATATGTATTCGCGAATGAAGTGGTCCGGCACTTTTCCAATTTGACCGCAAAGAGTGTTGGGAGTCGGCAAAACGTGTGCTGCGTGCAAAGTATGCTTTGGGGGGAATTATTGACTTTATCTCATCAGAGCACCTGCCGTGATAGTATCTATAGAAAAGGGAAAGGGCAGAGACATCTCTTCGATGAGCCAACGAGTCGAGGGAGTCGGTGAGGGTAGAATCGTCAATTAGCCTGACGGCTCGTTTCTGAATTGCATCAAGGGTAGCAAGAGAATATTTTGAGGCTCCTCTCCACAGATGAGAGCAGTATTCGAGATAGGGGCGGATTTGGGCCTTGTAGATGGTGAGAAGTTGTGGGGGTTTGTAAAATCGCTTGGACCTGAATAAGAAGCCAATCTTCCTTGCTGCAGATTTCGCCACAGAGGAGATGTGTTCATTCAAGACAGGTCAGATGCGACAGAGACGCCCAACATGGATAGGCTGTCACACATTTTCAGGGTATTCGAATCGAAGTGAATATCAGTACTTGCCAGAAACAGGTGGTTGAAATTAATTGAGAGACCCCGGATGGGCTCGATGCCACATCTGAGAAACAACGCGATAAAATCCACAATGGTGAGCGTTTGCAAATAAAAAGTGATTGTGAGAAAGCGATATTTGCTTGAGCGGAGGGCTAAGATCGAGCCCGTATTCAAAATCACACCTGCAAACAGAAAATGAAAAGATTAGACCCAAAGGAAATAAAAACTACTATTTTTTATTTATTTATTTAAGCCTTTTTTTGGTACATTTTGTATATTTATACAGTATTTAGAAAATAAAAGATAACTAACAAGTTACAAAAAAGATTTTAGTATTATTACATGTATAGTATAATATATTATTTAAGTATTGTTCATTCGTTTTGCACCAGGCCCGTTTGGGCGTAGGCCTCTCCCTTTTCTTTCCATATCGGTCTTCTTATGGCAGTTCTGCTCCATTCATTTCCCGCTATCTTCCTAATATCGTCACACCATCTCTTGTGTTGTCTTCCCCGTCTTCTTTTTTCCTTCGATAGGCCACCATTCTGTTACGATCTTGGTCCATCTTTCGTCGCTAAGTCTGGCTATGTGACCTGCCCAATTCCATTTTAATTTTTTTATTAAATATGTTATATTTTTTAATTTTGTTTTTTTGTATATATATTCATTTTTTATTCTATCCTTTCTTCTGATATTAAGGATGCTCCTTAACATGGCTCTTTGTGTTACTTCTAGTTTATTAGCTATCTTTTCCGTAATGGGCCATGTTTGAGCTCCATAGATCAAGACCGGTATTACACATGCTTTAAAAAATTTTATTTTGGAGATTAGGTCGATGTTTTTGTTTTTTAAGATGAATTTTAATGACCAAAATTTATTCCAACCCAGGTTAACTCTTCTTGCAACTTCTTTACTTGTTCTGCCTTCGAAGCTAATTATCTGTCCCAAATAAATTATTTCAGATTTATATTCTATATGTGATTTGTTGTTTTCTAAACCGATATCCGATTCTACCCTGTTTGAGACAAATGCAGACTTTTTACAATTAATTTCTAAGCCAAGTGCTTTGCTTTTTATATTAATTTCATTAATCATTTCTTTTAGTTCGTCTTTTGAAGTTGCTATTAGAACAAGATCGTCGGCGAACCTGAGATTATTTAGATATGCTCCGTTTATTTTTATACCTTTGTTAGTCCAATTTAATTTTTTGAACATATCTTCAAGAGCACAGTTGAATAGTGCCGGTGACAGCGGATCGCCTTGCTTAACACCTCTATTAATTGGAAAATAAGGCCCATTTTCTTCTAGAATTATTCTTGCTTCTGAATTTGAGTAAATTTCTTGAATTAATGAAACGTAATTTGGATTTATTCCCTGAGAGAGCATGGACTTGAATATATAGCTTTGTTCAATGGTGTCAAATGCCTTTCTGTAATCAAGAAATGCTAAATATATATCTATTTGATATTCACGAGTTTTTTCTATCAATTGATTGATGACTTGTAAATGATCACATGTAGAAAATCCAGATCTAAAACCAGCTTGTTCGAGCGGTTGGTTAAAATTTATTATATTTTTTAATCTATTCTCCAAAATTTTCATAAATATTTTTCCTATGTTAGAAGATAGTGTAATTGGTCTATAATTGTTAATATCGTTTCGGTCACCTTTTTTAAACATAATGATAATATTTGATTGTTTCCATTGGATAGGAATTATTCTAGATTTTATTATATTATTAAATATTAAAGTGAGTGGTTTTGTAATTATTTCTTGGGCATATTTTAAAGTTTCGTTTTTAATACCGTCACTTCCAGGTGATTTATTTGTTTTTAACTTGCTAATTATATTTGATACTTCAGATTCCAGAATACCTGGGATATTTTCAGGTATATATTTTGATATGTCAATTTGGTCATTAATTGTATTAGATGTATATAAATTTTTGTAAAATTCTGTTATTATTTTTAAGATATTTGATTGACTGTATTGAATAGTGTTATTTTTATCTTTCATACTTGGAATTATATATTTATGTGGAAACATATCTTTTTTCATTTTTTTAACAGATGAATGTGGTTCAATAAGCTTTTTAATAATGTTATCGTAATAGTTTTTTAAATCTGTCTTAATTTTGTATTTTACATATTTGCACATTTGATTATGTTCGATTCGACCAATAGCTGTGTTTCTCTTTTGTTTTAAATTATTTCTTATTTTAATAAGATTTTTAGTGTCGTTTGATAGTATTGGCTCATTTTTAATTGTTTCTAAAGATTTGTTTTGTATTGTTTTCAAAATTAATTCAAAATCATTATATTGCTTTTGAGTATCAGTATATAAAGGGAAATTCATAATTTTTAGTTGTTCTTCCATATTATTAATTGTTTCATTATCTAGTTTTGAGAAGTTTGTGATAGGTTTACCATTCCATTCAGGCCGAGGTCTTTTTCTTATTGAGTGTGTAGATATTTCTGTATATAAGAGTCTATGGTCTGTGTAAAAAGAAAACTTGTTTAGAATTTTAAACTTGATTATTATATTGAGATATGGTGTAATTATATAATCAATTTCCGATTTATTATATCCATTTGGATGGAGCCAGGTCCATTTCATTCCTGCTCTATTTTTGAAATAGCTATTAACTATTTTCAAATTATTTTCTTGGCAGAAATTTATTAATTTGTATCCTCTTTCGTTTCTACTTCCATAGTTGTAAGGTCCCATAACTCTTTCTTCATTAATTTCTCTTTGTCCAATTTTAGAATTAAAATCACCCATGATAATTAATTGGTTGTTGTACTTAGGTGTGTTGTTTTTTATTGTTTCGTTAAGTAATTGGTAAAATTCTTCGCATGCTTCTTCATTTGACTCTGACGTAGGTGCATAGACTTGAATTAGATTTAAGAAATGTTCATTTTTATATTTTATTTTTAAAGTTGCGATTCTGTCGGAGATACCCTTAAATTCTTCAATCCTATCTGCCAGGTCCGGACTTATCAAGAATCCCACTCCTCTCTGACCTGCAATTGTTCCTTTATGATATAAAGTGTATCCACTTTTTCTTTTAATAATTTTCTCATCAAGACGTCTTATTTCTGCCAGTCCAAGGATATCTATTTTTGAATCGCTCATAGCATTTTCCAATTCTAACAATTTTTCCTCACCTTTTAGACTTCGAACATTTAATGTGCCAATTTTGGTAACATTTTCCATTCTCTTGTTTATCTTTATTTTGTTTTTATCTTTATTTGGATTAATATCGTTACTGTTATTATTATTATTATTTTTGCAGGAAATGTCGCTTTTATATTTAATACTTATATTTTTCTGTTTAATTTTATAATTCATATTATCATTTTTAATAGAGCCAAAGATAGTATTGCAATCGGGATTAATTGATTTATTATTAGAATTATTCGGTGATGTATAGTTAAAATGTTTTGTATTTTCGGGATCATTATACCTATTTGGGAGGTTTTGGTCTAAATCACCCGGGTAGTTGACCAGACCTACTGGGTAAAAAACTACTATAATAAACTATATTACAGGCAGAAAGACAGTAAAAAACTACTATAATAAACTATAAATACAGGCAGAAAGACAGATTTTGAGGCACTTTTTGGACCCTGGAGATAAGAAAACGGAAATTCTTGTTGAAAACTTGCACTTTAACTGTAAATCCAGATTGCACCAGACAAGGGTGTTGTCCAACCTGATTATAGGAAGTGATATTTTTACATAATACTAGCTGAAAGGCCCGCCTTCGGAGGCCCTCATGTTAGCCAGGAGTAACGCCCCCTTGACTCCCACCCATACCCCCCGCACCTGTCCCCAACCCCCGCCCTCACACCACCATCCCACACCCAACCCCCGCACCACCCCACTACCCCTCTGGGCCCTAACCTGAACCCCCCACTCCACCCTGCACCACCCCACCCCTCCATCCCCCGGACCCCGCCCCACCCCACCACACTAAGCCTCTGGATCCTCACATGAACCCTCCACTCAACCCTGCACCCAGTTTTTGCATTTCTAACCTTCTAGTGACTCACAGATTATGTATACAAAATTTGGTTGAGTTTGGTCCAAGAGCAAGAATTTTCATATTTTGACCCTTCTCCCCTTTTTGAGTGGTTTTTTGGGGGAATATTTTTAAACAAAAGATGTCAGAAATCACATCGCCTACAACTTTGCTCATTATAAAATTTGCCCTAGAGATAATAGTTTAGGAGTTATTTGATAATTTCCATTAGTGCGCCCCCCCCCCCCAAACCCCCTTTTGGGGTCAAAATATCAAAACATTATATAACTATAAACGTAAGTTAGAAGACACCTGATGCAAATATGAAATTTCATAATAATCCCTTCAGCCGTTTTTACGTGAATCGTGAGCAACTTTTCGGAAACGACGGAAACATACAGACACACAGACAGACAGAAATTTTGTTAAAAATCTCAATTTCAAAATCCTGAATAAAATAAAACTAAAAAAAATGAATAAAAATATAATAATAATAATAATATTAATAAAAAAACATAACATAAATATAATCGTCAGCTGAGAATTGGAGTGATACGGAACCAAAGGACTTAGTTCATTTTGTAAAAAGAAAGTCTTGTACATTAAGAGTTAAATAATTTTAAAAATGGACTTTTTGGCCCGAGCTTCGAACGAAAAGTTCCTTATAAAATAAGAGCCTAAAAATCGGCTCTATAATTGTTTAAAAGCTAAGTAAAAACCTAAACGTACCTAAAATAGAGAATGGAAATGTAAAATAGAAGGCCATGTGTATGCCTATCCAGTTGACTGTCTTGATGGCCGGCCAGATTTCCTGTACTTGGACGGGCCAGGCAAGGATCCCATACAGGGGCAGATTCGGCGGCCTCGCAGGAAAATCAGTCCATAATAATGTGGTCGCGTTCCCATGGATGATACCCTCCATTCGAAACGTCTAAACAGACAAGCAAGCGTTCAACTGAGTCAACAAGAATTTTAAATTACTAGATAAAATTAAAAAGAGTAAAAATACGTATTATTTCTATTATCTCTTTTGAAAATATAATCAAGGATAATGGTCAGGCAATAAATAAAGTTAAAAAGATAAACGGGAAAAAATCAAAATAATTATTGATTAAATTAAACATATAAATAAATAAATGCATTTGTAAGACTTTTTATTGAATATAAATTACTAGTTAGGTTTAAATCTACTTCAATACATTATTATTTTATTATGTTAGAAGTTTTTCTTTATCAATAGAATAATGAGAAAAGTTAACAAATTTGTTTTTTAATTTTATATATTTTTATTATATACATATACACTCGCGAGCAAAGAAACTTAATGACTCTTTTTCGGGTTATTAAAAGCAATTTTCTTTATCCAATATGACTTAATAATAATAAAAATGGTACCGTTGTAAAACCCAAAGGTTGAGCTTTAAGGGAGTATAATTTTCATTAAAATTAGTCCAGTATTTTTCTAAGTATTGTACTTTGGCAGGCCAGTTCATTTTTGATATTTCGACTTCATTCAGAAACCTGATGGTGTGTTGTGATGTGTGACAACGGGCATTATCATGAAATTATCTCCAATGAAACCTGCATATGGAACGACATATGGCAGAAGAATATCTGTGATGTATCTGGTAGCGTTCAAACCCCCTAATCTGCTTCCACCAGGCACAAAAACAAGCTCCGTTTTGCCATCAAAAGAAATGCCTGCCCACATCATACAGGAATCTCCCCCAAAGGCGACTGTTTCGGCGAAACAACATTGTGCAAAGCTTTCCCCTGGCCTTCTATAAACACGTCCATGCAGTGGCGGATCAAGCATTTTGAAAGCCCCGAGCGCAATCACATTTTGAGGCCCCTCTGCATTACTGATTGTAAAATAGTGACGTTTTAATGAAATGTTCAAAAAAGAGCATTTTTTTATTACAATAATAAATAAAAACATATTCAATAACCATGGAAAAAATAGTTTGAATATCGCACAATAAAATTACATTTATTATTGCATTACATACTATATATAAAATTAAATTAAAGTGGAACTTTTCTCGCTTTAAGTTTAGCGAATTTATCAATAATATAGTCATATTCTAAAGTCTGAACTACATCGTTTTCTATAAACATTATTGATAAATTAGTTAAATGTGTCTGCGTTAGTGAGTTTCGTAAATAATTTTTGACACAAAGGAATTATTATTTAACGGGTTATAGTGAGTGTTTCACAAAGAGGAAATAAAATTAAAAAATTAAAAAATCTTTTAAATTATTTTGGAGATTTTTTATTTATCTCTATACATATTTCGGGCTATGAACCCTTCATCAGGAGGTGTTCTGTTTAACCTCCTGATGAAGGGTTCATAGCCCGAAATATGTATAGAGATAAATAAAAAATCTCCAAAATAATTTAAAAGATTTTTTAATTTTTTAATTTTATTTCCTCTTGTGAAACACCACTATAACCCGTTAAATAATAATTCCTTTGTTTAATATGTTTCACTATAAACCAACACCGCTTTCCCTAAACTTTAATTTTTGACACGTTTCTAAACCGAAAATAAACGTTGACCACTGGCGTTGCAAATAGGTATTGTCAGAAAAAATTTTAAAATTGTTTCTACAGTAGCCCCCCAATTAATAATTTATACATGTCAACAGGATTAGTGACGGGTAGTATTGTGAAAACTGACTCGCGCAAATTTTACTGACCAGTGCTCAATCAAATTTAAATTATGCGGTAGAACTTACAACTACACATGTATTGAGAAAACAGAATTACAGAACGCGAAAAAATTAAAAGTATGCTTTATTTTTTAGGCCCCTTAGATTCTGAGGCCCCAAGCGCGCGCTTCTTGCGCCTGTGCGGTGATCCGTCCATGCAAACAAATTCTGCACTCATGAGTGAACAGAATGTTTTTCCAAAGCTCAAGACCCCAATCGAGATGTTCTTCTGACTGTCCACTCACTTACAGCTACCCCACGAACTTGTCTCAACTCTTGCTGTATATCAACTCCAGTCATTTGACGATTTCGAAGGACCGTGGTTATAATGAATCAGTCATCCCTCTCAGATGTGGACCGTTGACGTCCAGTTCCAGGTCTTCTTGTATAGCCCCCAGTCTCTACGAATCTCTTGTAAACATTTGAAACAGTGGACTGGCATGCTTTTAGATTTCGGGCGATATTCCGCTGACTGATGCCTTGTTTCACTAATGCAACAATTTGCGCGGCTTTAGAGGGCGTTGTATCCAGGATCTTAAGTTTTATCAAGCTTAATAAACTGAAATTTAATTTCTTCGAGGTCTGATAAAAATCTGAAAATCTGAAAAAATCGTTTTTACATTTTATTGATTTACCTTTTTTTTTTAAATGCTGAAATATGAAGGTTTTAGAAAATAATATTTATATTTGTAAAATTATAAGATGGAATAGAAAAAATTGTATTAAATTAGTGAAAACGGAGTGATTAAGTTTCTTTGCTCGCGAGTGTATATTATTTACCATAAAATACACTCAAAACAAAATCTTCACCCCTCTTATAGTACACCAACAAAAAATAACGACAAAAAAACGATGTGAAATATCTTGGAATAAAACTTGACAAAAGACTGACATTCAAAAACCACATAAAAGTCTCCCTCAGAAAAGCGTACGCCAATATGAAAACACTATTCCCACTACTGTCTAGAGATTCCTTCTTAACTCAAAAAAATAAAAAACTAATCTACACCACAATACTAAGACCTGCACTGACATAGGTATACTGCACCGGGGTGGTGTCATGTAAGCAAAACAACTATCAAACCACTACAGATATATCAAAACAAATGTCTACGACTAATTAATAACAATAACCGAGGAAGAGATACAAAAATAACCGACTTGCACGAATTGAGTCAAATAGAAAGAATCGATGATTTTATAATCATAATCTCGAAAACTTTCTATGAGACTCAATTAAAACACAACATACTGACAAGAGACATACCCAAAAGACTAAGAGAGACACAACGAGGAAAAACCCAAATTACACAAACATATCAAGAAAATAGGTATAATTTAAAGTTTACAAATTTAATATAATCTAAACCTTTTTAATTTTTATTTTATTAAAAAAAAAGAGAGAAAAACAGAAAACAGGTTATGGTTCTTGTAACTTTTCCTGTAAAATAAATAATCGAAAACATCTTAAGAACCAACAACTTTATATAATCAACGCACTTGTCATTGATTATTCTAAATAAACCCTTAAATATCTAAACCCTAAGTAAAAAAAAAGCAGTATAAGCCTTAATGCACTAGGCAGGAGACTGATCATAGAAACTAATTATAAAACATTTGTATAAAATCTGTAACCCTATAGAATAAAATTACTAATGTAAAAACCTACTGTATAATATTGTAAATAAATGTTTTTAAAGTTTAAAGTTTTTTAACGCGGGTTCAAGCTCAACTCGTTGCAAAATATTTGAACGGAAATAATCCGGTCCCTTACACCAATTTACACACCCATACACATTTCAAGACCAAGGCTTTAGTTCCCGAAGACCAATAAAAATAAATAAATAAATATTTTGAAAATAGACATAAATACAGATTGTCTTGGAGATGAAATTACAATTCAATGTCTTGAATCTGTGGAGAGGTGTCTCCAAGCATTCCTTGCCACCTAGCATCGTTAGCTCATCGAAGAAGTGTTTCCACAAATTCACCTTTAAAATTATCTATTTCATCAGAATATTTAGAAAATATATGATATTATAGAAAAAAAAACATATTTCTTTTTTGTAAAAATCTTTAATCTCATATTTGTGAATTTTGCTCCTTGCAAAATTGGTCTATATTAGCACTTTTGAAATTCGTTAATACAATCGGTTCAGAGTTTTTTATTCTTCTTCTTCTGCAAAGTTTTTTTATATTTTTAATCCAACATTTTAAATAATTGAAAATAATATTTCTCATTTCACTGTTGCCGAAAAGTGCAAACACTGGTGAAATGAAGGCTGAATCGCTCATAAGTAGAGATTGTTGCAGATATCCAACATCGAGATGAGAATAAATCGAAATTTAGTCCTAGAAATAGAGAAACATTATTATACAACATAATAAATGCGATTATTTCCTACTCATGGATTAAGACATAATTATTAAAATATGATGGCTCTCTGTTTAAGAGAAATTTGTAGGCGTTTGGAAAATCGTCAAAACAGACCGAAAAAATAAAATGTATTTAGAAAGTATATTTAAAACATATTTATTGGTTCAATATCTTCATTGTACAATTATTCCCTTTCAATATAACCAGATAGTCCAGTTATTTGGTTCTAAAAAAGGGTTACCTGGAAAGTTTTCTGTGAGTTTTGAAAATGGGTAATTTTATTGATTTCGATGTGCTCTTTCCGAATTTCAAACTTTGCCACCTCGTATCTTTGCCGTTCGCGCCGCCATATTGGAAAAGTGGGCCTAAAAACAGTTTTTTGATAATATCTCCTTTCCGACTAATTTCATGATAAAAACATTAATATACAAAATGAAACTAGAGAAAATTTCCTAGAATTTGCGTAATTACCCTTTTTTTCATAAAATCAATAGTTTTGGCGTATGCCGCAAACCGTTAAACATCTACGCCAAACCGTGACATTTAATTTTAACTGATTACATTTGTGAATTATAAAAAATCGCAGCTTTTCCTTCATAAAATGAAAACCACTCATCCTAAAAACTTGATTCTTATCACATTGTCCAGGAAATTTTGTTGACTAGAACGTTTACTTGGACTCCCTTTTTTGATAAAACTCTTAGATTTATAGATATCCAGCATTTTCCATGACGGAAATGATCCATTGTTTCAAAAAATGGCAGATTTCCTTCATAAAATGAAAACAATTCATCCTAGAAAATTGATTTCTATCTCATTTTCTAGAAATTTATTTCTTTGAACGTTTACATGGACCACTTTTTTGATAAAAGTCTTAGATTTATAGATATCCTACATTTTCCAGACAGGATATGATCCGAATCCTCAAAAAGCGCTCATGGAAAATGCTGGGTATCTATAAATCTACAAGTGGTCCAAGTAAACGTTCAAGACAATAAAATTTCCTAGACAATGTAATAAGAATCAAGTTTCTAGAATGAGTGGTTTTCATTTTATGAAGGAAAAACTGCGATTTTTTATAATTCACGAATGTAATCAGTTAAAAATAATTTTTATAAAAAAATAAAACCGACTTCAAAAAAATTAAATGCAACAAATAAAATAATAAGAACTCAAAAATCAAATTAAATGCACTAAAAGGTATAAAATAATTATTTAATTTAGTTACAACTAAACGATGAAATTTTTACATGAATTCCCTTTTTGAAGTCGGTGCCAAACATATACATTTTATGAATCGAACTCGACGGATCTTACTTAGTACGTTTGACCGGTAAGCTCGCTTATATAGTTTGTTTAGCACAGACTTCAAAAAGATGTTTTCAAGTAACAATTTTATCGTTTAGTTGTAACTAAATTAGATAATTATTTTATACCTTTTAGTGCATTTAATTTGATTTTGAGTTCTTATTATTTTATTAGTTGAATTTAATTTTTTTGAAGTCGGTTTTATTTATTTTTTATAAAAATTATTTTTATTTTTCTCTTTTTAGTGGTTTTATTAATAGTGACTTAATATAATACCTTGCATGCATCTCGTAAGAGAAAGTGTCGGGCGAATGAATCAGAAAATGATAATAAAATTTAAATCATAAATATAGAATTTCTCTCGAAATGTTTGTGGGATTTAAATGAACGTTTTAAGATTGTTTCTTTTTTTTTATAAAAGATTTTATCTATTATAATTTCGATTATTTGGTCATAAGAATTGGATTACGTTATTTCGTCATTGATCATATAATCAGAACTTGACCCAGATTAATATAGGACCA